>OY977937.1:38752763-39352763 GCA_963854355.1 Epinotia brunnichana | reverse complement strand
TAATTACTGTAAGTTAAGTACCGATAAAGGCATATTCTGAGCATTCAAAGTAAGCCGCATTGACTATACCTGCATACTATTATGGAAATACTTAGATAAATGATTACCATATAAAGCAGCTTTAACTATCTATGTATATTTTTCAACTGCGACAGATAGTGTTACATTAATTCGGAGTACAATGCTCCTCGCATCACATGAACGTCGTTGCTGCAGACCATGTTTCATCGTCGTGTTATTATTTTCTGCCTGAAAGTGCCGTATGTAAATTTCAGTTTGTTCCTTTTATTTCAAGAAGCGCTAGTTGATATCAACTTATAGATAATTTACTTTAAAAACAAAGTTTTAACCGATTTCAATTCAGTACTCCGCCAAGCCACATGAACCAGAATGGTACGAATCGGTTCATAAATGACGGAGTTCTGAGGTAACACACTTAAAAAAAAAAAAAAAATACAACCAAATTGAGAACCTTCTCCTTTTTTTTGAAGTTGGTTAAAAATAGGGTCGTTACGATAAAATATGGTTACTATGCTATGTTTATATCTACTCGGGTTTGAGAGAGTAAGGGCACAGCGGAATGTCATCTCGCTCATTAATATTTGGAGCAGCCCAACTGAGGAAGCACGGCCTCCACCAGTTACGACCTTCCAGAAGTCAAGACCTTACAGGAGATAGCAGCCGTAATAATACCACTACTTGCTCTATTGGTGGTGTGTCAATTTCAAATGGATATTGTAGCTTCAAATCGTAAGCGTGTACTAATATAATGCAGCTCTCGGAAGTGATTATTAGTTTAACCAAAATAAAAGATAACACACGGGAATTCCCGTGTGGTGTCGGGTTAGAATAGCTCCACCCCCTTATTTACCGTGAGTGTCGTAAGAGTCGACTAAGGGAACAGGGTTGAAGTGTGTTGTGGGCGATGGGCTAGCAACCTATCACTTCGGTATCACAGTTTGTCGATATTTTATACCCACATTTATGCTAAAAGTAGCACTGGAAAACAAGTTTCATGTGCTCTGCCTACCCCTTTTAGGGATAAAGGCTTGATTGTATGTATGTTTGTATGTATGTAGACGATAACATCGTAAAGAAACCTACTAGAAATTTAAAGCTGGGCATGCATTGGGATAAATAGTGCCCTGCCATGAATCAGAGAAGAATTATCCATAATGTGTAATTTTTATTTTTATTTAAGTACAGTCAGCAGCAGAAATAGCTAAGCGGGCCGGGTGTTCAAAATGACCTGCACACGACTTTATTATTAAGAAATTAAGAGTGTGTGTAGGTCTCTGACTGTGCTTGATAACATGTAAATTGGCTTTATGAATAAATTGAACATGAATTTGAAGACCTGTACTGTAAAGGTGGTGTTGGAGACGAGAGAATACAAGTATTTATATCGATCTAATACATGAATAGAGGTTAGTCCCCAGTGGCATATTCTTTGGTTTTGAATATGATGACGATGACTTTATATTAGTTCTGTGACACAGTGAAAGTATTACTCTGACCAAAGATGTATATAACTTAGTGTCCGTCACTTACAGATGCATGTTGTGGGCATCAATCCTTTGTTATTTTGGAATATCTTTAGCATTTCGGTGAAGGCTAACAACGTAAAGTAACCTGCCTGCATCTGCGAAGAAATTCAAAGATTAATATCACCACTCATCCATGGGAGCAGTTAAAGTGCCCAACCGTGGGAAGTAGCAGGAAGTTACAAAAAGCTCCAGAGCAGGGTGGTGACAATAGTATATGAGCCATGAGTCAATTCGCCATCAAACGTAACAGTTTGGCGAGAATATAAATGTTTTGTTAGATGTAATTTAAAAATATAAATAAATAAAAAAAAAAAAATCTTTAAATCTAACATAAGTTTTGTATTCTCAAGACATTAAGCAGTTGCTACTTCAACGAAATGTCAATACTGTGGAATACCAACTTTTCAAAGAGGAGTTTCATATGATTTCTGTATTTATTTATGGCAGTTCCACCTCTATACATTTGTAACTCACGAGATTAAATACATAATTTGCTTTAGAAAATACCCAAATACCGCTATTATGAGTAATTGAGTATACCTAAATCGCAATAATTGCTTCGACGAGTCGTGGGAAGTAGCATGAAGTCACAAACAACTCCAGGGTTGGGTGGTGACGGTGACAATAGTCCATGAGCCATTAGTCCAATTTTCATCTTTAAATCTGACATCGATAGTAAGTACGAGTACTTGCTACTTCAACAAAATGTCAAAATTGTTAAATACCTAAAACTATTCATTGATTTTATTTTTCTGGTAAAGGTCGCGGGAGTCCGCTGGATGCGGGTGGCGCAGGACCGGTCATTTTGGCACTCTTTAGGGGTGGCCTATGTCCAGCAGTGGAAGTCTTTCGGCTGATATGATGATGATGATGACGTTTCATTGAGAAATTTCATAGGATATCTGTGGTCATTTCAGGCAGTTCCACTTCTCTTAATTTGAAAATTTGAGAGTAAATACATAACTTGCGTTAGGAAATACCCAAATCGCTATATGAGTTATTGATACCTAAATTGCCATCCCTTAAGTAACACACACTTGAACAATACTAGACATTTTAGTAAGCTACAAAGAAAATGCTTGTTTACATATACCCAAATAGGCTTGTTGCGTGGTGTTAAAATTGATAACGTCGTGTTGTGAAATGGATAGTAAACCATCAAATGATTGTAATAAAGTATAAATTACAAAATATAATTCAAATCATCAAAAGATATGAACCTTGAAAGTTTAGAAAAATAAGTTTTTTTATTTATTGTCCAAGAGTAAATTTAAAGGTACCAATAGAATGCTTACGCTTTTATAGAAATACATTTGTATGACAACTATGGACCTAAACGCAGTATTTCGCGACCGAAACGGCAATTCACTTCATTTTCCATGCAACGGTTAGTACAAATTGCACGGTGTGACGTCATACTTTAAAGCCAATCAGTATGAAGCGTTTCGGCTGCTGTCAGCGACGTCCGTCTTTAACTCGGTTTTTCTGGTATTAATGTCCTATAAATGTAGTTGCTTCCATACAAACATTTGTTCATCTACAAAAAATGGTTCGAATGGCATCGTAAACAAATTTAAGGTCACAAGCCCATTGCTTTGATAATATGAGTATACCTACAAACATCGCTATATATACTACTTAACGAGTTTCATTGATTATCCATGGTTTCCATCTTCAGATCTTGATGATGTTTTTTTATCAGGCCACCCCTAAAGTATACTCTTTATCATCATAATAAGTATAAGTGTACTATATAATATATATGTTATTTGGCTTATATTTGGAGCAGTCCAACAGGTGAATTAAGTACCTTCACCTTACAGAAGACCGCAACCATAATAATACCCCTACTTGCTTTGTGGGTATTTGATGTTGTCTTCCTGGTGGTGATTTAGCCAAAGCATCCGTGGATGCGCTGTTTTCCAAGGACACCTGCATGTCTCTAGCTAATCTAGCTATCAACACAATAATAAATAAAATTCGTTTAATTCAGACAACCACGGGTCCATACATGTTAAAATTATTATCTAGGTTTACCTACTTAATTGCTAGTGTTAGTTATTTCAAAGTAAAAGAACCAGGACACTCACGTGTACGTGGTGACTATAGAGTGTACTCTGGTCCAATGTATGACAAGCTGACTGTCCATCCTGTCAGCTATAACGGCCAGGAGGCTGTTGCGGCTGTCCCGCAGGCGCCGGAGCGCGGCTGCGCATCGCGCACGCATGATGGCCGGGAAACCATCCACGCGCGCGTGCGCGAACATACCGGACGCGCTACACCAGCGTGGCAGCCGCAACAGCGCCCTGAACGCGTTATTATACTGGACGCGGAGAGCACTCAGCGCCCTTTGCGAATAGCTGGTCCATAGGGCACATGTATAAAATGTTGTGCAAAAAGCTCGAAATAAAGTTAATTTAACAGGTAGTGTACATCGCCTAAACCTATGTGCCAGCATGTTGGCTCTGGTTGCCAGGGCCCTCCGCTCCCTTTTTACATCCTCATCATCCTTGAGATCATCACATATAATATGTCCAAGATACTTAAAAACAGACACCCTTTTCAAGGGCACCCCATTTAATAATATTGCAGGAAAACTCAAAGGACATTTATTACCAGCCTTAAAAATCATAGTTTCACTTTTAATACAATTATATTTAAGGCCATGCTCACATTAGCATACTGCTCACACACATGCAACAGTTTCCTAAGTCCTCCTACTGAGGGGCTCAGCAGCACCATGTCATCCGCATAACTAAGGTTATTAAAACTGGTATCTTGTATGCGGCATCCGACATGCATGCTGCTGAGCCTCTCAATAAGTGCATCAATGTAAATGTTAAACAATTTAGGAGAACTCAGCCCTCCCTGCCTGACTCCACAGTCAAGTCCATATTCATCAGACATAGCATCTCCCCATTTAACAACATTAATTTGACTCGAGTACCAATGTCTAAAAATATGTACTATTTCCTGAGGCACCCCAGCATCATAAAGTTTTTTCCATAGAAGTTCATAGTGCACCATATCAAAAGCTTTAGATAAATCTAAAAAGCAAGCAAATACAGGTGTGCTCCTACTAGTGTAGTATCTGACAGTTTCCTTCATGCATATTATGGCACTCTCTGTAGATAGGCCGGGTTTGAATCCAAACTGTGCAGCATGTAGTAACAAGTACTTATCAAGTTCAGCACTTAACAAACTGTCAAATACTTTAGAGATAACCGTAGCAAGAGAAATGGGTCTGTAGTTATTTATGGATGATACATCACCTGTTTTATTCTTTATAATAGGAACACAGACAGTTTTTGTCATTTCAGTTGGTACAAAAGAATGCGTCAGACAAAATGAAAACAACATTGCAAGCACCCTTGGTAGGTGTGGCCCGGCATGCTGAAGGTGTTCGATGCTCAAACCGTCATGGCCTGGGGACTTGCCTCTCTTCATTCCCTTTATCACTTGTATTATCATTTTAGCAGAGAATCTTGTGACACAGGCCCCGACCATGTCAGTCCCAGCATCCAACACCTCAGTGGTTGAGGACAATGGAGACTTCACTGAAAAGTGGTCCTTAAACTGATTAGCGATAGCCTTAGGCTCTGCATTGTTGTCTATGCTCACAGGAAGACCAGGCCTAGAATTAAATTAGAACTCAATGAATCCTCAAATCAATAAAGAGTCGGCAGCGCACTTGTTATTCTTTTGTAGTGGCAAGCGTCCATATTTCAAAATTGTAGGGTCTGATGGCAGTCGTTTGAAGAAAAAAAACCGGCCAAGTGCGAGTTGGACTCGCGCACGAAGGGTTCCGTACAGGGTATCTATAAAATAGTACATTGTGATACAAGTGAGCTATGTTGATTATTACATCAGAGGCGGAATTATAGTATTAGAAGTTAAGAAGCAGACAGACAGACAGACAGACAGACAGACAGACAGACAGACAGACAGACAGACAGACGGACAGACGGACAGACAGACAGACAGACAGACAGACAGACAGACAGACAGACAGACATACAGACAGACAGACAGACAGACAGACGGACAGACGGGCAGACATACAGACGGACAGACGGACAGACGGACAGACGGACAGACGGACAGACGGACAGACGGACAGACGGTCGTCTATTACTCGTTAACTAGTTATGCCTATTTATCTGTGATAGTTTTCGTGTTAAATGCATTACTTATATGTTCAACTGCCATGATTATTTTCATATACCCGGTAACCATTTAGCCGGCAAGGGGCCAGACACGACTCTAATAAAAACCGGCCAAGTGCGAGTTGGACTCGGGCACGAAGGGTTCCATACCATTATCAATAAAAGTATTTATTTTTTTCTGTTTTTATTATTTGTTGTTATAGCGGCAACAGAAATACATCTGTGAAAATTTCAACTGGAACTATCACGGTATCAGTGAGATACAGCCTGGTGACAGACAGACGGACGGACAGCGGAGTCTAGGCGGTAAAAGGGTCCCGTTTTACTCTTTGAGTACGGAACCCTAACGAGTGCCTACGCCAAAAACATTAGCTCATATCGTAAGCTGACCGCAGATACCTTAGAATGCAATTAATCATACTGAAAGTTTAAATCCTGTGATCCTGTCTCATACTAATGCGTTATGCAGAACTTAGGTGTATACGGAATAATATATTTAGCATTTCGGTGAAAGATAAATTTCAGCGTACATTTGCGATGACATTCAAAGGTCGGGCATGGCACGGGCTAGCATGGGGACTATACGTTGTCCATTCCTACTAATCCATGAGGACCATGAGAGGAGTTCTGTGCCCACTGCCCAGCAAGGGAGTAGAGTGAAGTCACAGAACAGGATAATAGCATTACATAGTAAAGTCACAGACAACACCAGGCCATGGTTATGATGAATCATCATCAGATCAGCGTGATGGTACCATGATATTATGATGATGATTATTAGCTACCTACTTGTATACAAAGTGAAAACTGTCGCTCCGCTCACCGCAGCAAAGTCAAGGAAGACCGCTTAATAAAGCCGAGTAAAATGAATTCGATAAGCTCGAGATATTATGAAACAGTCGAATAGCCAAATAACGTAATGCTGAGTATCATAATATGACATATTTAGTTATAGGTACTTAACTATAAGTACTTACCCCCTAGCGTTTTCTCTCTCTAGAAAGCAACGGTTGTAGCTTCGTAATTTTTTGAGATATTTGAATGGGATTTTAGTCACCAGGCATAATTTTATGCCTTCTTTCTTTTGAAGTAATAATCAATTTTAAGTCTACACCCCTATTGTAACTACATCGGTTTTTATCTTTATATTTACATTAAAAATCTTCCAAATTTTTCCTGACTTAGTTGACTTTTCAAACTGTCAACGACTGTGATTATGCTTTGTTTTCAATGACTCATTGTCTGTTTTCTTTACAATACCTCTTTGGTTTAATCTAGCAAATGATACACAACGACTACGTTCGAACTTTTTGATGGATTTATAAATATTATGCACAGGGTCGTATTTACCCTAGGGTCAAGGGGGCCATGGCCCGCGGCGGCAGGCTCCGAGGGGCGGCCCGAGCCGCTCCGAGGGGTGGCGCGAGCCACCAAAACTTACTGGCCCGGGGCGGCAAAACTTACTGGCCCGGGGCGCCAAATCTTTAAATATGCCTCTGATTATGCATTAGAGGGAGCATGCTGTATTTCCATCTTATTTAGGTGTCCATAGACAAAATGATGGGTAGTATAATTTTAAATGTTGGGCCCACATCAATGAAAAAATCGTTTGATTTTTGGTAAGATGCCTAAATCTCTCGAACACTTAGAATATAAGTTAACTTGATAGTTACGAAGCTGGAGGTCCCGGGTTCGAATCCCGGTCAGGGCATTTATTTGTGTATTTATCACGAATATTTGTTCCTGAGTTATGGATGTTATGTATATAAGTATCTATATGTATGTATCTATTATATATATCATCGCCTAGTACCCACAACACAAGCCTTACTGAGCTTACCGTGGGCCTAGGTTGATTTGTGTAAGATTGTCCCGTAATATTTATTATTATTATTAAAAAAAGTTAACTTAGGCTTACTTTTCAATAATTTTGCGCTTTAGTGATAAAAGTAATACAGCTTTTAGGTATGAAGCCATAAAATAGGTACACATCGTAGGCAATACATCTTTAATTAGATATATGACCTTACCTTAGTGCTTGAAAAAGTTTCATGATATTTGAACTTACAGCAACTGGGTAGGTAAATCTCCTTAATCTCTGGTGGTTTGAAACGCTCAAGGTCATTAGGTATTATCACCTCATGATTATCGCCGTAAAAGATTGACAAAACACAAGATTTTTTATGAAATAAAACTCAAAGCCTGTGTCTTTATACGTTTTTAACCAAAGCAAATTCTAATAATCATTTATTTTGATAATATTTGCTGAGATAATAATGACGAAAATACGCCGTGATGACGTTGAATATGGACCCAACTACTTTGATTTAATGCAAATTCAGATACTGGTTATTTTAGCAAAAATATAGCACTAAGTTGTATCTTAAAAAGACGACAGTCACTAAATGAACACGATGTGTAGACAACAAGCCATAATCGCGATGACTATTGCCACTTTTTTGATCGTCGGAAAAACCATAAAAGGCCTTTCTGCCAGAAAAGTAGTTAAAAGCAGAAGCATCATCCACGTTGTTGCAGATTTTCCGGATCACCTAAAACCGAAAGCAATACACATTGTTGCACGAGTGTTTAACTTTGATTTGATAGGTACTTACATTTATTACTACAATATTGACCACCAGCAGTTTAAGGAGATTTTGAGAAAGGTAGACAAACGGAAACTGCGCCACTGGCTGTTGTACAGTCGAACTCATAAGTAGCTGCACACCTTAGCACCTTGTCACCATCACCCATTTCACAACTTCGTATGGTATGGCAGTTCACGACACGGTAGGTATACGGTATGGTTGACATTATTTAATGTGCCCCACTGTATGTTTATAAAACTGTCAATGGAATTGGAACCTTGGACGGTAGAGTTACTTTTTGAATGGACTAGGTACTTTGATGCAATTCGGCCAATAGGGAACATTACGCAAAGCTCTGCGTAGGGGGCGACACTAACACAACCCGTAAACAAACTGGTGCCGGTTAATGTACGGCCCAATCATTGGCATCCTCTATATCTATGTCTCTTTTTAACTTATACAAAAAGAGAGATATAACGATAGATGGACGCGTATTATCGGGCCGTACATTAACCGGCACCAACTACAATCGTTTAATTATCATTCGTGTGTAAAATACCTGTACTGTGATATTAAAATGGCATCCTATTAATAGCCATTTAAAGGTGGATGAGGGTTTTTTTTTGCTTTACGACGCATTGCCGCTTCCCATAGTTTTCATATCATCGTTTCATTCGGAAATGAATGATGCCCTTCATTCTTGCATCCAATTACGCGGCACTGATGCATTTTATTCATTGAAATATTTTCTTCACTATTTGATCCAGAGCTTTGAAGGACTTGTCAAAGTTGTCAAAAAAACTGTTTACTGATTGTGTTAGTGCTGCACTCTGGCGGCAGAACATTGCAGTAATGTTCCCTATTCAACTAATGTCTTGTATACACGCGGTGTTCAGCCTCTTGTGAGGCAGGCCATCAGCGACAAACTGCTAACTTACTGCTTACTACACCGAAGAAGGTGCCTACATTTGTGGTATTCATTTGAAACTGAGTTTAAGCCGATATGATATTTAAGAAATAAAGAAATTATATGTTAAATCAGGCAATATTTTAATGCGGCAGGCTATGGAACTCTAAGTATAATAAATTAATTGCAGTTTAGGGCTAGCTAGGTCCATGTTCACGGCACGGCTTCGTCAACGTGAAATGGCGCAGATTGGCACCCCGTGGAAACGCATGTTGCTGCGCCGTGTGTTTATATTTTTCACGAAGTGGCAACGTCTTTTCTACGGTACCGTATTATGTAGATGCACGGTGTCACGTGGTACCAACACTAAGCAAAATATCACATTGCCAATGGTACACACACACACAGCATCGAATCAACTGACGTTGCGGCACCGTAGAATACGAGTGTAATACTGTGAGTTTTTACTCGGGATTAGGTGTCAAAGCGGACCCCGGACTCCTTTACAACCGGACTCCTTTATTACGGCACAACCGGGAATAACGCTAGGAACATGATGACTGTGAGCTTTTACTCGGTACGGCGCTGCAACGATAGCTCCTACGGCGCCGCGCCGCACCATATCACGGTGACAGAGTGTCGTCCGATTGTGAATGGCCGAGCCTTTACCTCATGAGTGCCTACTTATCCTACATCGACATCACAGAATAAGTAAACTATTCTGTGATCGACATCCATGTATGAAGCAACGCACATGGCGTCAAACGTACCGACGTGTAGGGCGCGCATATGAAAACATACATGTTTCTGGGTGCATGTTTCTGTAGTGCACCCTATTTGTATTTGAATCATGGACAATTGTACATCGGCACCGCCAACATTTCTTTCCGTCGGTACAGCTTTTAAATTCTTTCTCTCCTTATCGTTGATGCTCAGCATCGCATGATCATCTTAGAGATCTGCTTTATCTGAAACGAAGCACATAACACAGCAAATTAAGTGAGATCAATAACAAATGTGAGTAAATACCATATGACATTTACCACTTCTTACTTTTCATTGTTTGCTTAGTGCTTCTGATATTCTGTAGGTACTTTTGTACTTCATCGAGTATTTCGGCGGCATTTCAAATAACACTTCAATTTGAAATATATCACTTTAAAATTAATGTATTATAACGATAATCTTTGTTCACAATTTGTTTGATTCTTTTGACATGACAGATATGATGACTTTGTCAGTCAGTAATTGACATGATTCATCGTACAATTTATCCGTCAAAAAGTTACGTGTTGCAAATAATTTCTTCAATTCCTCGTTTTAGTATGGGATTTCCATTCAGTCGTTCATTCAGTACAGATCACTTACCGTCTAGGGTCGGATGCCAAAAAAATGACATAAGGGGATAGATTTAAGCTTCAAAAATGACGTTTAAATCTACCTAACGTTCGTAAGAAAAGTTACGTGATCGACCCACGGTCTAAAAACGCTCGTGGCGTCTTTAATTGCGATGCTCGCCAAGGCTAGCATCGCAACCCACGCCACTCGCCTTTTAAGACCATTCTTATACAACAGTTGCATAAAATACTATTTCATCACAATTGCTCATAAATGGTGTTATTCCATGCATGTATACAGAAGGACAATGGCCTTAATTGTTCCCGCAGGAAATAATGGTCCCAAGCGAGTAATCAGATCACACACAAGCTGTGTGATCTGATTGGTTAAGCAAATCTGGACGGCCGCGTACGACAAGAATTCTGCTCTGTGATTGGTCGGAAAATAAAATCGAGCAGGCCATGCCCTGCAAGAACCACATGCTCCATGTTCTGTGATTGGATGAAATATTGAAGCTACGCACTGATCTGGAAGTGAAGTTGTTAATTTCGTCAACATTTGATTGGTGCGCTTGTATAATGCATAGATTTTTCTGTCTTTTATAGTTATTTATACCCTCGCAAATGTGATGAAAAACATTGTGTATAACACGGTCGTAAGAATATTGCAAACTCGAGTCATCAAAAGCCCTCCGCCTTACGGCACGGGTTTGCAATATTCCTCATACGCCCCTTGTTAAACAATGTACTATTATTTGAAAACTGGTCAACCTTCTCATTACGCGACTGTACGTTTGATTGTTTAATTATTGTACCTAATTGCTTTGTGTTTTATTGTGTTGTGATATGGGCAATTCCTGAAAATAAAGAATGATTAAAAAAACCCCATTGTGTTACCATTTCCCGTATATGTTACCGTCAGATTATGAACACCGTCAGTTCGCGACTCGCGATATTAGAAACTGTGGAAATTGTGAACTTTCCAAACTGTTCACAATTTAACGCAATATTTTTCGTTAGTTTATGAACTGTCAATGTCAAATCGTCAAATTGTGAGCTACGTGATCCAGCTACTAGCAAAAACATCACATTCAGGTTCAGGTGCTTGCTTATGCGAGTAGCGAAATGATGCATCAGTTGAGCGCGCGAACAAGTGGTGATTTGCCGTGGGACACGGTGCGCGCTTCCGGCAATGCCATAAGCTGACGGGTGCATGGCCGGAGATTGAAATTGGCCTTAGCCAGTGAGGGCACAAACAGGCGTAAGTACCAGTTGCGCTGCTAACTCCGGACAGTCAGACCTACCTCATAAGACACTACAAGCAGTGGCCAGCAGCCCATAGTGCGCCTTACCTGTAAAGAGTTAAAGCCTAGAACACCAAGCAGGAATTTAGACGGATACAAAAAAGGGTCGTAACCATATAATATAACTTCTTATATAATAGATAGATTTATCACCAGAAATGAACCGCCTCAGAGTAAGTATGCCGTGATCAAATAAATCCGACGATATCACGGTTTGCGGAAGTCACTAGAATTGCCGCCATTGCAAACGTAATGAACTCCTCCTCTAGACCGAGATAGCTATTTACTGGAAATTTACGACGAATTAACACAGTTCACATAAATAAGCACTAAACATGCAAAAAAATTTACAACGTAGGAAATGATTTTTGCTAAAAGTTAGAAATACAGCGTGGAACGGAACGATGGACTTTCCCGCAAGAGGGGGATTACTAAGCGTTAGTACGTTAAATTTTCCAGACAAACTATGTTTGATGAGCTCTAACTTGAAAACGGTTGGAAATATTAACAAAGTTTATCTGGAAAATTTAACGTAGGTAGGTACTACGCTTAATAATCCCCTCTTGCGGGAAATTCTATCGTTCCGTTCCACGCAGTATAAGTACACATACAATATTTTAAATCCTGAATCAGCATCAGATTATGTTTTTCACGCCTGCTATTCAGAAAAGAGTCATTGTCACACTAAAATGAGGGATTAAAGTTGTACTTATATTCCCTGTTTAATACAGTGACCTATAGTAAAAATCACTCGGTATGAACATTATTTCCGTTTGGGCATAAATACATTCAGGATTCAATAACCACCCACGCCGTATAAATAATTAATTACCATTTTGCTCTATTTAAAAACACCTATTTTATTTCCTGTATTGAAAAAAAAGAGACATAGGCAAATGACAGAAACATACAAAAATAAATCTTAAAGTACTTACATAGTAAGACAAATTCCCACGAGCCATTAATAAACATTTAGTTCGAAGTGGTATTGTTGCTGATACAGCATGCAAGTTATTGAAACTATTGTAGAACCTATATACTTAAATACAGCATGCAAGTTATTGAAACTACTGTAGAACCCTTAACTACTTAATAGTGATGGACAATACAATTTGGGTCTCATTACTAAAATACCAAATAAGTACCAACTACTGTTTTCTTTCCAATTTTTAAAATCAAAATAATGTTATATAACCTAACGAACATTTTTTACCCACGACGCGACGGAACGGAGAAGATATATTTATTTTAGTGTGAGAGGCTTTTTGTTTCCATTCACATCCGCTTAAATTCTTAATTCGTCTTTTCCTTGCGACATCCAGTGGGAATCTAACCCACTTTATGGAAATCGGGTCACGCTCTCCTAATGACTGACTCATTAAACGTTCTTAAGGACATTCCTCCACCTGCAATCAGATTAATTGACCTCTGGGGATATTTGTGACTGATAAGTCCCCGGACGTGACTTTATGGTGTTTGAACTTTGATTTTGGACCGTTGGGTGGATTTAAATGAAATTCCTCTTTAAAAGAAACGTTGATTTTTAATTTAATTAATGTATTATGTCGAGATTACTTATTTCACAGCAATTGATCACGTAATGTGTGCCCCTTTATTGTAAGCTTTTATTTAACTTGACCTGTTCGTTTATTTGTTTGTTTGTTTGTTAGTGTGGGACAAAACTTGGAACTGAATTTTGAACCAGTTAACTTCAACCGATTGAGCTGAAATTGTGATTACTAGTATAATATAAGTAGTACGAGTATAGTTTGGATGACAATTAAATATTATGTAACTACGGGTATGTATGTATGTAACTACGAGTATATTTGTTCGGGTGGAATCTTGCAACTCAATTAAGTAAATATCTTCAACCGATTGAGCTGAGATTTTGGGTAAAGGGATAGTTTGGTTAACAATTCAATATAATGGTACCATCGTGCTGATCTGATGATGGAGACAGAAGGTGGTCATGGGAATTCAGTACTTAACCCACGTAACCCCGTTGAGTTTGGGCTCATTAGAAACGTCTCAATTAGTTGATGACGGTATACATAAAAGTTACAGTTGACAATAAAATGTTAAATTTTTTTTATGATTTTTTTGACAAAAACTTATCCTATCTAAACTAATATTTGAAGGGGTAGAATTTGTGACATTGCAGCATTTTAAGTTTTTAGCTTTATATTATGGTAATCTATGGAACTACAAACTCATCTGATTACAAAAAAAACCACCAGTAAACTTGAATGAAAGGACTTTCGGGGTGAATAAATGGTTGTAATTTTACAGTGGCTCCGCCACAGCTCCGCTTGCGTTTTTTGTAGTACCTACGCGGAACCGCGAGGGTAGCTAGTTTTAAATAAACCATCATTGCCCCAACAAAAAGGTGTTCAAAGTAATTTTATTTTCCTTGAAAACGTTGAAGTAAAATAATGTTTTGCTTATTTTTGGTACCTATCACAAACAAGTAATCAGCTACTACCCATGAAAATTTTCTCCCCATGCTGTCATACAGGGTGGAAAGATAAGTCGGGCCCTGGAGGGAAACTACCTTAAATCCTTAAGCTGGGTCGTTTTACTTAAAAGAGACATTCCTTTATTTTTAAAAAGAAACAAAACTGCATTCAAATATTTTCAAAAGAGCCTCACACACGGCCGGGAACCGAACCCGGTCGAATCTGTCTAAAAATATGAGTTCGTTTTTTTGCGTAAATAGGTAAATAGTTCTGGATGTATGGAACACTTGTTGCTAAGGAACCCTGTATCTACAATCGCAGGAAAATGCCGAATTTCACAGTTTAAATACGGAAATGGATCTCCTCGTACAAACAGTATGTACGTACCTACCTAATATGGGTACCTAAGTAGGTATGGGAATGATATTTTATTACAGTTTTGAAAAGATTGATGTAAATGAAGAAAATAAATAAATAATACTACGAATTTCCAATTTCGTCTAGTTTCAGATGTCACATCTCCCCATACTTACATACAGACATACTAAGCGGGTTAGTATGGGAAGGTCCATTTCCGTACATTAAACTATGAAATTCAACATTTTCCTGTGATTGCAGATACAGAGTTCCATAGCAACAATAGTTCCTTACACCTAGAACTATTAATTAACGCAAAAAAAAACGAACTCAGATTTTTAGACAGATTCGACCGGGTTCGATTCCCCGCCGTGTGTGAGGCTTTTTTGAAAATCTTTGACTGCAGTTTTGTTTCTTTTAAATAATAAAGAAATGTCTCCCTTAAGTAAAATGAGCCAGCTTCAGGATTTAAGGTAGTTTCCCTCCAGGGCCCGACTTATCTTTCCACCCTGTATATAGTTTGAAGTCCTACCCAAGTAGGTACAAAAGGACGGACAATATCTGGTACATATAATATAACGGTACAAGCAGTAATTTTGAACACATAATATCTGGAAGGCAATCTCGGTTTTCTTGTCTAATAAGCAACAATACTCGTTCGTCCTTTGAGACTAACTTAGGCTTGTGTATTTGAGAAATGTGTCACGATTAATGAATTTTAGTTTTCTCGTACTTTTGGGGTGCTTTATTTAATGGCGAATGTTCTTTTTGGTGTTCCGTACCCAAAGGGTAAAACGGGACCCTATTACTAAGACTCCGCTATCCATCCATCCGTCTGTCACCAGGCTGTACAAGAAATACAAAAAAATAATAAAATGAATATTTAAGGGGGCTCCCATACAACAAACGTGTTTTTTTTACCGTTGTTATAGATAATGGTACGGAACCCTTCGTGCGCGAGTCCGACTCGCACTTGGCCGGTTTTTAATGTTTCTTAGAGGCACCGACCGTTTATTGATTAAAAAGCATTTTTTACTAATCTGGCAATGGTACCTAAATAGGGTACAATACAGTTCATATGCGGTGGTTCCTGGGCTGTATACTCGTACTTATACTGATAGAGAAATTAAAACCTTTAAATTGTGTTTTAATCACAGATGTATGAATTTAAGGAGATCGGACATGGCGGCCGATTTGTATAGAGTGAGCCTGTCGCAAGTACATTAACCCACACAACGCCCAAGTAATTGACAAGACAAAGCACGCACACATCTAAAACACACACTCTTGTATACCTACACGCTTATCTCCACTTATAATAAATCTCTAAATTAAAAAAAGAATCAGCCAGTTTGAAACTAAGCTTTCTGTGGTACGAATGTTCTCAGCATCCCATGGACGGAAAAATATGAAACATTTTATATAGGTACATTATTATTCCAGCTGCAACTTAGGATAGTTTTTATCCGACTGCGACAATTAATTTATTTTCCGTAATATACGACTTCATTTAATTTTTCATTTATTATTCTTAAAGTATATCGCCGCCACATCTGTCAGCTAAAAGAAACGTCAAAATCACAGACTAATAAGAAATACTACGGACAAAATGGCGGAATTTCTTTGCCTTTCTTTCGCCTATTAATAATTTTAATCCCGTCTACGATATACATTGACGAGACACATAGGTACCAAAAGCAAATATAAAATTAATCGATTTTGATATGCGAACTTATATGCGCAAATTTCGAATAAAGGCGTAATTTGTACAAATGTAACAACAAATTCGAACAATATGAACTTGGTTTTTTTGAATGGCACGCGCGCGCGCTCTTTGCGTATTCAGCCAAACCACGAAAAACCGAAACTCGAAGTTCGTATAACTGCATTCCGACCTGTCATTTGTTAGTGCGATAGAGATAGAGATACCCGAATATTTTCGAATTCTGAAGTTCGTGGTTTAAAAGAAAATACGGATGTCGGATAGATCTAAATTAATATTTTATGTGTGAATATGGTTAAAATTATTTGGAATTACTATTGTTGTTATTGTTTTAGTATATTTGACTAGCTTTAAGTTTAATATTGTACGTCCGAAATGGGCAAGCTGTTTACCCAAAACAACTATGTACACAGTTCTGACAATAAAGAAATCTTATTTTATCTTATCTTATCGAAAATAGGGATGTGACTAAACAAAATAATCATAATGTTGTATTATCTCAAAAAAAACAACGCAAGAGGCTATACTCGTATAGGTAATCACTAAGTTATAAGTGTATAAAGTTTTAAGAGGGGGTTTGTTGCGTCTCTTTTCCGCAAAACGCACCTTTATAATGAAACGATTGTTTTTTACTATGACGCTCGAGGATCGTGACGTCACGGTCCCTGATCGTTTTCTCACTCTAACAAGCGACATTAAAACGGTTGTAGCTTCGTAATTTTTTGAGATATTTGAATGAGTTTTTCGTTTCTTCTTTCTTTTGAAGTGAGTCTACAGCTACACCTCTATTTGGAAGACAAGCGGAAAGAACCCATACTATCCATACTTCCATATTAATATTATAAATGCGAAAGTGTGTCTGTCTGTCTGTTACCTCTTCACGCCTAAACCGCTGAACCGATTTAGATGAAATTTGGTATACAGATAGTTTGAGCCCCGGGGAAGGATAAAGGGTAGTTTTTATATCTGAGGGGCTGAAATTGGGGGTGGAAATTTGTATGGAGCTACTTAAACCGTTGCACCGATTTAGATGAAATTTGGTATATAAATAGGTAGGGGTGAAAAGGGGGGGTGAAAATTTGGATGTAATCTATTTTGATTAAATTTGGTGCAGATATAGGTTAAGTCCTGGGAAAGGACATGGGATAGTTTTTACCCCAGAAATCATCCCCTAAGGGGGTGAAATTAGGGGTAAAAATTCGGATGGAACCCATTTTAATACAATTTGGTAAAGAGATAGCTTGAGTCCTGGGAAAGGACATAGCATAGTTTTAATTCCGGAAATCACTCCCTAAGGGGGTGAAATGGGGGTGAAAATTTGGATGAATCCCGTTTAGATGAAATTTGGTATAAAGGTCGTTTGAGTCCCGAAGAATGACATTAGATAGTTTTTATCCCGAAAATCATTCCCTAAGGGTATGAAATAGGGGGTGAAAGTTTGGATAAAATCCATGTACCTAGATGAAATTTGGTATAGAGATAATTTGAGACCCTTCGAAGGATATAGAATAGTTTTTGCCTCGGAAATCATCCCTTAAGATGGTAAGTAGAAGTTTGTTTGCATTATATTTTCTAAGTATAAGTTCTACGCGGACGAAGTCGCGGGCAACAGCTAGTTTGACAATAAACGCGCAGCATGTCAGGCATTTTAGGAAAAAACGTAATATTCTCTGCGATCAGCACGCGTGCACAGTATGGCAGTGTATGCCCATTGAGCATACAGCTGCGACACGGCCGCCGGCGGCTTGTCCTCTCTCTAGTATTCTATGC
The DNA here is from genome assembly GCA_963854355.1 of Epinotia brunnichana. Classification (NCBI taxonomy): domain Eukaryota; kingdom Metazoa; phylum Arthropoda; class Insecta; order Lepidoptera; family Tortricidae; genus Epinotia; species Epinotia brunnichana. The sequence goes on along the minus strand of OY977937.1, from coordinate 39,334,605 downwards.
TCTGAGGTTTTAATATTGGATAGGTTAGAAGTATATAAATATAATACATAAATGCCATTCCCACTAGGTGCCCCAGGGACCAACGCGGAGGTTACTTAGCGACCTACCACGCTTAGTGTTATTTTTGCGTAAGTTTGGGCTAAGTATGTGTAAGTGGCTTAAAACAAACCTTAATTCTGCCATTACCATTACGTTGTGTACTTACTCATTTCGCTTTAATACTTGAACCTAAAGCTTATTATCAAATAATTATTATAACGAATGAAAGTCAACTACCCTGAGTACCCTGTGATGTGAGGGTGAGTCCCAAAGCTGTGTTCTTATCTTGAAGTCTGTTTCAATACAACTGGCAGTTTTGTTCACGAAATACCTTTTATGAACATTGTTCGGAATAAACCGCGTGTCACATAGAAGCGAATAGGTTATCGCTATTGTTGGTACACCGGTGACCTTACCTTGGGAACTGTTTTGTTGTGTCGAATTTAGACTATCATTTTCTAGATATTAAATACTTGTGAGGCGTGATGTTTTTCCGGGGACAAATACCTGGCAATATTTTTTTCTAAAGTTCATTAAAATCTGTAGGATGTGATGTAAGTAGTATTCGGAAAATAAAAATTTTGGGAATCCACCGGAGAAAACAAAATGTCTTTTTGCATGTAGCACAATATTAAATACGAGTAGGTGTACTAAGTATAGGTACCTGCCGGCAAACAACATGCGCATTTAAAAAAGAAATACATTCCAAAGCGTTAAGTTAGTAATAAGTTAATAATGACACATACATATTACCCAAAACAAAAGGTATCATACTAAAGTAAGTAAAAGTAGGTAAAAGTACATTCGTGGCTGGCGTCTCCCGGTATAGCATTACTACACAAAGAAATGTAATTCCATAAAAGCGGGGTCCTTTTTTGATCGCATACCTTCCCCCACCACGTTATCTAACGCTCAAGAAGTATGCCCGCTTGTTATACAAAAGCTCAAGAAAAGATTATTGGTCAAAAAAAAACGAAAAAAATACACCGAAAACCCCCCGTTAAATATCAAATGATATTTTGTACTTAAGTATTTGAAAAAACCCATTGGTACGAGCCGGGGTTGAAACCTATCGAATCGAAAGTCGCATGCCTTACCGCAATCAGAACAATATCGTTAATAAAATATAAATATAAAAAAAAACATTGCTCGTTTTTTAGGGTTCCGTACTCAAGAGTAAAACGGGACCCTATTACTAAGACTCCGCTGTCCACCCATCCGTCTGTCTGTCACCAGGCCGTATCTCACTGATACCGTGATAATTGAAATTTTCACAGATGATGTATTTCTGTTGCCGCTATAACAACAAATACTAAAATCAAAATAAAATAAATATTTTTATTGATAATGGTACGGAACCCTTCGTGCGCGAGTCCGACTTGCACTTGGCCGGTTTTTTATTATTATTACTTAGTTTGTTTTTTTTTGTCTATTGTTCATTGTTCCTTGAAATATGTTGTTGCTTTAAATTTAGTTAGTCCTTATACCTATACTATTAAATATAAAATGAACATCACCACTTATGTCCTATTGAGGCAGATCACTAAATAACTTCGTCTCATCAAATCTATTATAAGGGCGGGCACATTGATTAGACGGGTCATTGTCAGTCACAAAAACAAAAATCCTCTTTCCGGTGGTCAAAAGTTAAGGGCTTACATTTTTATATAAATGTTTTTATCACATAGAATTATAGAAGGAGCAACGCCGTTTATACGCCGGATTCAGAGTTCAACCAAAAATTCGGCTTTATAGCGTTTAACTTTGGCAATGGCCACCGAAGAGACGCGAACCTAAATCTGACAATAACCCAGACAGGGTTGTAATTTAAGGCGCTACTGTGTAATAGGACGACTTATTCAAAACGCCGGTTCATTTCCATTTGAATGTGCGTCGGGCCCATTGTTTATTTGTCTTAATACTTTACGCAAAAACCTATCTCGCCGAGGCTTAATTTATCTTTGTTTGGTGCCTTAAGATGTACCCTTTGAGGTTCTATTCAGTTAACGTTCTAGACAGGCCCTGTGGTTTATACTGACAATGTTATTTAAATTGAAGCTTCTATGATGTACATTTCGACTTTAGTCTTATTTTAGCTATCTCAATGACAGTTTTGTATAAGCTGTAATACTTCGCAAACCACTGTTTTTTTTCAGAAGTTTATTTTGGTTTATACTCAGGCGTTGATCATTCCTTTCTTTTTTTATACAAAGTACCTACTTTTTTCCCGTTACGTCATTACAGTGATTTGTATATACAATTTCTAGAATTGATATCGTCTGCCACCACAGGTTTAATTCAAAATTGGTTTAGTCTACAGTGTCCGCCTGTTTCGAATGGTGTATTGGATTATTTTATTTTTAAATGTATGTATGCCGGCGGCCAGACGTAAATCCAGCAGTTATAAACAAAAAAATAAAATAATAATAAAAACTTAGCGTAAGACGATAAGGGACAAAAGTAACAAATATAAAATCAAGACGAACACGTAGAGAACGTAGAGCTTAAGGTTAGGAACCCTTTTTAAGCTCAAACCTTCAACGTTCGAGTCTAAAAAGCTGAAACCGTCAAGCTTTGTGAGTCATAATGTTCGAAAGTATTCAAGGGTAGTCGTCTCACACGTAATGTATGGATATGCTCATAATTATAAATATAATAAATATTCGAATTTGGTAATAACTTTACTGATATCTCGGACATTCATTGATTTATTGAGTGGCCCGGCGGCAGAGTACTAGGTACTTAGGTAGTGTATATGTATATTGTCCAGGTTTGAAAATATCCATATTTATACTAACTAGAAACTATTACAATATTTTTTTAGTAGGCCAACTCGCTCCTTACAAAAAGACCTACAACAGCAGAGCGCCATAACCAATAATATTAAGTTAATATTACATTTCAATGATTACTCCAAGGTTCAGACTACCCGATCCAATAGTCGGCAGAAATAGAATAATAAATCGTTGCAATAAGTTTTCCCTTGCACAGTAAGGGTATAGTTATTTGTGTCACAAGGGAGCAAAATAGTATATTTACGGCGAGGGCGGTGTATTGAATCCTGAACGTAGCGAGGGATCCTACAATAGAATCTTGAGCGTAGCGAGGGACTCTAACGTAGGATCCTGAGCGTAGTGAAGGATCCAAGTGTTAAAGCCCAAGACGAAACTAATTTTGCTCCTGAGTGACACATGTAACTTTTCACACCTACTATGAGGAAAAAAATTGCAAAAAAAAACAAAACAAAAAAAACAAAAAAAAAACAAAAAAAACACTGCTGACCCAAGTGAAGGAAAACATACCTCAAATTTACTCTTTCATCTGGCAGTGCTACCCCCTCAAAACTACTTTTTAAAAACAATATTTTATCCTCTGCAGTAGGTTGTCAGCGACCCCTTAGGCCCACCCTTTTCAGCCTCGCCATACACCCCATTATTAGTAAACTAAATTCCAAATTTAATGTTTGGTATTTAGACGACGACACTCTCGGAGGTGATGTGAATGAAGTTTTAGAAGATCTTCGTCTACTAAACTTAGAATTCCTCGCTATAGGCCTAGAGCTTAATTTTTCCAAATGCGAAATTTTCTTTTCAGACACATACCAGCAAAAAGATACTGCACTTTCGCAATTCCGAAACTTAGCACCCAATTTCAAACTACTGGATAAAAGCTCACTCCACCTCCTTGGGTCGCCGATTTTTGATGATTCATTCCCTGATTTTGTAGAACAATAAATTCAAAAATTTCATTCAGTGTCGGATCGCCTGCTCCAAATTAACACGCAAATGGCGTATACCATTATACAATTTTGCTTATTTGTTCCACAGTTCACCTATATGCTTCGTTGTAGTCATTTTTAGAAATTCCTTCACCTTCTGGCACCTCTTGACGATATCATTAAAAAACCATCTCATCAGTCGCTAACATCGATCTGAATGAAATCCAATGGACCCAAGCTTCTTTGCCAATTCAGCATGGCGGCATTGGGATTCGTAAAATTTCAAGCGTTTCTCTCCCAGCTTTCCTCTCGTCAGCACATGGCACCCAAAAATTAATCAGTCAAATACTAAAACCTCCTCACAATCATTTTGTAATCCCTTTTCTCGCTGAAGCCGAGTGCCGTTGGAAAGAGCTATGTCCAACTGCAGACCTACCAAACAAACCCCATTCGCAGAGGCAATGGGATGGGCCGCTGTGTGAGCTGGTACGGGATAACCTTTATGAAACGTCTTCCCGCTCCGCAGATTGCGCGCGTCTCCTTGCCACTGCTAGATGGAAATCCGGCGGTTGGCTCCAGGCACTCCATTCACACAACTTAGGTACAATATTAGATGACAAAACTTTTAGGGTTGCCGTGTCACTGCGTCTTGGAGTGACATGCGTCGTTCCACATCGGTGTCACTGCAGTTGCACTGTCGACAAATTTGGGCACCTCATCCGTCGGGCTCTCGCTAGTGCCGGAGCTCCGGCCGTCTTAGAGCCTACTGGTCTTGCCCGGGACGACGGCAAGAGGCCCGACGGCATGACGCTCGTGCCCTGGAGCTTGGGACGGCCACTGGTATGGGACGCTATCTGCATCGATACCCTTGCGCCGTCCCACCTTCCAGGAACCTCGACTAGGGCTGGTGCTGCTGCTGAGCCGAGTCACACAAAAGGCTCAAATATGCTGGCATTGACAGTGGCTTCATGTTTGAGCCTTTTGGCATCGAGACCTTAGGGCATGGGGCACCAGCGCATTAAAACTATTTAAAATGCTTTCTAAGCGCCTTGTCGACTCTTCTGGTGACCAGAAGGCTGGCGCTTACCTTTTTTTTTTTGTTTTCCCAGGGGAAATCCTTTATGGATCCCACTCGGCTCGGGAGAAACCAAGTGGGTATGTCCGACTCTCACGGACTAAAACCCCTGGGGTGTTCCACTGCTCGCTTGTAGACAGAGCCCCGGGAACGCTATTGCACACATCCGGAACTCTGTCAGCGTTGCCCTTGCGGGCCCACGTAGGTGGCAGGGTATAGTGCCCTACCCACTCCGCTGTTGGCACACCAGAACACCATGGGGGCCTCCATCTCGGGACCTTTTCTAGGCGGGTGATGGAACTCCCGACCCATCACCCGCAGATCCCGGTTATGGCGGCAGCATACGGCCTGCGAAGGCCCTTCGCCGCCTGCCTGGCCTCCTGCGGCGCTGCGGGGCTGAGTTGACGTCGTCCTCGCGCGTCCGCTCTGCGGCCTCCTTCTGCGTCAAGACCGTTACGCTGAAGGTGGCCACTGCTGCCCACGCCTCCTCACTGCGAACCATTCGGCTGATCAATATCGTTATATATTTAATTTTAATTTTTTCCTTTGTGTATTATGTTTCTAGTTAATTTTTTACTTACTACTTGTGTTTATCCATATTTAATTTTATTAGTTTAGTTTTAATGTAATTTAATGTAAATAAACTTTTATGTTTAGACTTAAAAAAAACACGAACAAAAAAACAAAAATATTAATAAAAAAAAAAATAATTACAAAGAAACAAAATAATTACAAAAAAAAACGAAAAAACCACGAACAAAAAAATACAAAAAAACCAAACCAAACGAAAAAAAAGCAAACAAAAAAACAGAAAAAACAAAGAGCAAAACAAAAACAAAAGTACAAAAAAAGAACAAACCACAAAAAAAAAAACAAATAACAAAAAAAAACAAAAAAAAAAAAAACAAACAAAACAAAAAAAAAAAAAAAACAAAACAAACAAAAAAAACAACAAAATATATACCTACCTACTTAATATACGTTTGTCGATTATGATGAAATCACAATCGATTATTTTTTTAAGATTCTATTGGCACATTGCGTAAATGCTACAAGTCAATGAATAAATTAAAAAAGTAGCTTGAACAGAAAAGTAGCATTTTGCTCCCTCTCGTCGGGGACCAAAACTTACTTTTCTAAATGAGAGGTGTGAAAAATAAATCGATGTAATCTAGACGATTGCCATTTGTCGAAGGTTTCCCTAACACGATGTATTCTAAAATGAGGCCTTTGATTTACTAAAAGTAGACAGTCAGAGGTATCACGAGTAATATACGTACATGAATAAGGACATAAATATCTGCACACGCCTTTATGATTTTGACAAAAGAGTCCTGTACAGATATTTATGTACGCATATTAATACCCCTGACTGTACAGGGGTATTAATATACCCCTGCAGTATACAGGGGTTTATGTTTTAAATTATATTTCTTAGTAAATAAAGACCTTATTAAAGTTATATTGTATTGATAGGTATCGTTTCAAAACCATGTAAGTATGAGTGTTATGTTCACTATCTTATAATTATAATAATGACTGTAAATGACAGGTAACTGTTTAAAAAAAGACACTACTACTATTACTCCGCCTTTACGCTATTCCTTAATCACACTGGAAAGTCTTCTCGTAGTTTTTGATATGTCAAAGTGCTATTACGGCCTACTTTCAAAATAAAGTTCATTGTTTTTTTTATTATCTTTGTTATAATTTTGTCACTAATGGAAATACCGTAGGTAATACGTTCGAGTGAATACAATTTACGTTAAAGAGGTTTTGAGTTATAGAAGGGTCAAAAGTGGTACCAAGTGGTTCGTGTAACTACTACTAACGTGTAACACTTGGCGATGGCTAGCCAGTTCTTTTGCTTGAACTTGGCTTGACACGCTACCGCGTGTCTAGATTTAAAGTCCCCTTTCCAGATACCTACTAAAATCGGCAAGATGCCATAACCCATAACCCACTCAGCGCAATGCCTGTGACCTGTGTCTACCTTGGTTTGTCATTACAATCCCCTTCAAAGATTTAATTACCTGAGTATATAGATAGATAAACAGATAAGATAAAGTAGTCTTAAGATAAAATTGTCTAACTCTAAAAACTTCTTTGTTTCACTTTGTGCTTTAAATAACTAGCTAAGTATTTTAAAATTCCTTTCAAGTCTGTCCCACCATTAAAACCGTTGCCTTTCTTTGTACCCTAATAAGTTTCGAAGACCAAACACACTAAATGTATTAAAACAGTACTAACTATTTGTTGATAATTATTAGTAAAGATGATTAAAAGGGATAGCAGCAAAAGTTAAATTAATACATTATTTTGTCGCAATTATTTAAATTTTTCAACGAACAAAACTGTTCCACTCCCTTGTCAAAATGTCGGTACGGGTGACATGTTTCAAACTTGTCAAAAGTTATTCCTCAGATTGAGTGTCATCGCTGCCGAGTGATGTGGTAGCGGGCGACATCGTTTTGTACCTTCTTATAGTCCCCCGCGGCTATGAAGTCAATCCTGAGACATGCCTCTAGGGTTGAATATGTAATTTTTTCCTATGGTTGACATTGTCATTATTCAGAAACTTCATAGTTGCGCAATGTGTCAGGATTGACTTCATAGCCGCGGGGGACTGTAGTTGAACACGAGATACGGTTAATGAGGTTAATTTCAATGAAATTGCTGAATGTTAGAACTGATTATTTACCTACTTTAAGTGAAAACTTCGTTACGTAATGTGGGGTAATGTGGTTGTGGCTTATATATTGTTTTATTTGGGATTATTACCTACAGCACCTAGAAGTGCTAGTTATTCACAAGTTCACTGCATCCGTTACAACTTTTATAATACCTAGATAATGATGGTAAACATGATTGGTGGCCTAAGATAGATGACATTTTATCATTTATCGTTTTGGATAAGACATCCGTCACTCTCGCTGCTCTCGTATATTTGTCAGTACCTATGTACATTGCTGGGTCGATAAGTATTATTTAATACCTACTACTGTCCAGGGTGATATATGTCATTGTCAGCTAAGAATTGTCGTATTGGTCAAATAGAAACAATTTTTCGAACCTACCTTGGGACGACTCAACTGTTAATTTCCCACACAAACAATTCCTTTTTTTTAATAAAATTAGATCTATTACCTATTAACCTACGCACTAAGCGTTACTTAATCGACTAGTTAGTGGCATTTAGTGCATTAAAAAAAAACATCATTGCTTCTACACCACGCTTCTGTGTATAATCTGTGTGTTGTTTCCAAGGTGAAGGTCAATGTAAAAGACTAGTTAACCTGTCCATTTAGAATCAGGGCGCAATCCAGGCGGGGCTACGTGTCCCGGTTAAGTCTAATAGCTGTGGGTTGCGGGGTTTCAATCCATGTAGCTTAACTATTTAGGTTTAGAAACGTACCGTGGTTCTACTTGTATTCGTTAATGCTTATAACAGTTTGGAGATTTTATTTTATTTTACGACTACTAGTAGAATATATAGTATTATACTTTGATATTTATTGGGCATCAGAACTATTTGTTTTTGAAATTTAATGTTTACTTAAACTTACTTTAACTCTTTGTATGGTTTCCTAGAATCGAAGGCGCAATTCTTAGAAATGCTTCGGTCATCTATCTCGCGTTGGCATTTTTTATTTGTATAGTAATTGTAAGTAACTATCAGTGATGGCGCGTGAAAATTTTCGATGGGCAACCCGGAACCAAACCTGTTATGAAAGAGTTTAGAGTGTACAAATATTGCTTGTATACTCTGCTTGGCTAGGCTTTTTTAGACAAAAAAATACATTTTAGGCAAGCCGGTGGGAACCCGTTTGTATGGGCGCTCCGCTACTGGTAAAATATCATGACTCATGTTTAGATTTGAACTGCTAAAATCACTACGGGCGACGTGTTTCGAACCCTTCTGGAGTTCTTCTTTAGGTCGAGTATTTCCGCGGACGTGCCGCCCCGCACACTGGTGCTTTCTCCGTCTGCCATAACACAAGTGACGCACGCGCGAAACATATTCGCCCATAGTAATCCTCAAAACGTGAGTGTTACCTTATAAATCTTTGTAAAACTACAAAGTACTTTCAATTTAATATTATTTATTTATTTAATAAACTGAGTATATAAACTCAATAATTAACTGGGTCTCACAAAAGGCGAGAATCTAATGAGAGGCTTTGCTTCACCAGCTTGGTCGAGCATACAGTTTGTCTAACTGCTGGCACTACAAATTTAGGTACTTTGTCCATGTCTAGATCAGTTTAACATGATAGCAGCTCATATAGTATTTATATTGGGGCGATATTTCATCCGCGATATTTGATAGAAGAGGACATATCTCCATTTGACTCTCTGTCATTCTGATTTTGAAACACAGAGACGTGAGGGTAGGAAGATGTTTCCTTGTGTCAAGTATCACGAATGGAATTTGGACCCTTGTGACCTTAAATAACCTTTTGTGAAAAATAACGATGCCACAGACAATTTGTAATATTTTACTATTCTGAAGTTGGTATTTAAAATCATAGGAGTCTGGTGTAGAGTCAATTTAAAGAGTTTTATCAAGGTACTATAAAAATTCAGCACGTTTAATTTGGATGCCATGTTACGAGTCTCAATCAATTAATACATCCTGAACGAAACCGTCTATCTTATCCAATACTCCAATTTAGTTAAAATAATCAACTTTGTAAACAATCTTCGTTCTATTTAGTTTTACTTTACTAAGTTTAGTAAATACTACTAGGAACTCAGATAAACTTAGCTGTGTCAAAATGGCCGCCTAGAAACCCCTTACTCACAAGAGGCCCACAATTCCTCAATAAGTAAAGTTCTCGGCGCAATCCACGAATTAAGCATTCCTTGCGTCTTTCGAGTGATCGTTAGCGAAGCTTTGGAGTGCTCAGTGGAGTAAGCATGGGGCTGCAAGCGGAAAATAGGAAGTATACAACTTTACTGCAAGTATTTCACATAAATATACGAGCATATATTCGGAAAATTCATTGAATTAAAATCGGTTTGGTATTTGGTGAGCACTTTGTAATGCGGTATCGGTATGCGGTGTTTTGTACTTTGATGTGAGCTTACTGATGTCGCACAGATTTTCTCACTTGCCAGTTACATTTTCGCAGATTTATCATGCATGGAAGCGGGACGGTGCGCTTGCAGTGCTGCATTTGTACCGCCCTGCTTTCGCGCAGCCAGCCAGTCAGGAAGCACTCATTTGAATGTAGGCGCGCAGTAAAGAATCGGTACTGACCCGACTGACAGTTCAAGGCTTCCACACACCGGTCGCGTGCACGGGTCGGGCGCGGGTCGGGCGCAGGCCCGCGCAAGTTGTAAAACATTGAAACTACACTTCAAACAGACATCGAACGCGAGACCGCGGGCCTGCTGCGGGCCCGCTTTCGATGTGTGTTTGAAGTGTAGTTTCAATGTTTTACAACTTGCGCGGGCCCGCGCCCGACCCGCGCACGCGACCGGTGTGTGGAGGCCTTCACACTGACAGCAGACACCTTACTGATATCGTGCCGGCTCCACAGCGACAAATCAGGACGCATTAGGCTGGAGGCCTATTTTTGTTTGTCCCATTTCAATGTGTCTCACTAGTTTTGACATAATAATGATACCGAGCTAATAATATTCAGCAAGCAACAAATACCGAGCTCACAGAAAAAGTGAAAAATTTAAATGTCATTGGGATGTGATGACCAATTGCCTGAAAAAGCGTAGGATTGAACGCTTGGCTGACGGTTCGGACACTTTTAATGCCCGCATGACGGTCAGTGTCATGCAAGGGAAAGTCGAGGGCAAAAGATCTCGTGGGCGCTCTCCAACACGATGGACAGACCTCATCAAAGCGGTCACAGAAGACACAGTCAATGATTGCTCTCACTCCGCCAAAAACAGAGCCACATGGCGACGCATTGCAAGAGCTGTGGTGGTGCAAAAATCGACTGTGACATGATCACGACCACTCGGTCAAGAGTGCACGACTAAGAAGAAGAGACAGTCAGTGTATGTGACAAACTGTTATACTTTCTACAAAGATAGCCACATAATGATCTGCGCGTACACCTACCGTCGGCGGAGGGCTAAATTTTGACTTAAGGACTTACCATACCGGTGCTCAAAAAAACCGACGCACCGTTATTACGCTTTCGTATTTTGGGCACCGGTATGGTCAGTCCTTAAGGCTGAGTATCTATCCACCAGAAATGTATAAGGTAGCGACGCGGTGTGCTAGGAAAACATACACCAATAAGGAGCGACGCGTGAGCGAGGATAACAATGTTATTGGTTGTTTAAAAATACGCCGACGCAACGTAAACGCAGTAACGTGACCTTATCGTTTCATTATTTAGAAAAAGAGTGCACTTCTTGTGGGATATACCCTGTTCTCAACGCGTTTACTGTTCATGGGAATTTTTAATATTTCGTTTACCCAATTGGGCATATTCATTATTTTTGTCCACTTAAACGGACAGTTACCTACGGATAATAACAAATCCGAAACTTAATGTCAATCGCATACGTTTAGTAATAAAACCGACGGTTAGATATGATTTGAAATTTTGAACTTCACTTTAACTAACCTTAATCTGGGCATTTTTTTGAAACTCCCATTAGCGTGAGTTGTTAAACAAAAACCAGTTTTGTAACAAAAATTAAGCATACAATTAAATTATGTGAAAATTAACTTGTTTCACATTTAAATAACGTGGATATGGATATCATTTATAAATTGAAAAGAAAAACTTTTTTTTATTCAAACTAAATACCTAACTGTACTAATACCTAACTTTGAATACAAATAGGTAATTCTCTCTCAGAATGGAATCACGAAACTCTCAGGATAAGCTACCTTCAAACGGAAAAGGCGGATTGGAATCCTGAGTTATACAAAGTAGTTTGTCGGAATTAATATACAAAATAACAACTTGATATTTACAAATAGCTTTTTGGTATAGGGAAAGATTCTGGGAAAATCACCGTCTTTGAAGTCCCTAATCTCCTCCGAGATAGCGTACCGAGGGAGTGTATTTTCTCTCCCTTGGGAGAAAGTCTGTGTACAGCTTATGATGATGTTGATGATATGAATCGTTCCGAAAACTACTTTCGTAGGTATACGGTTTTATTCCGTGTGTGCTGCGTAGTGACTGCCTTAACTTTGCTTTCAACATTCACTGACTTAAATAACTTAGACAATATAATTGATGAAAATGTCAATTATGTATGTATCGAAAATTTATCTAACTGGAGAATTAATTTTAGCGTAAAAGATTTATGTATTTTACATGTTAATATTTGTTCATTAAGGAAGCATTTTAATGAGCTTCTCGTAACTCTAAATGACCATTTGAAGCACATAGATATTTTAGTGATCACCGAAGCCAATATACATTACTCGCTATTGCCATTTTTTCAAATCGATGGTTTTAAAGTGGACGCCTATACCCGCGAAGGCCGCAGTGGTGGAGGTGTGCTTGTCTATTCGCAACAGCGCCTTCGAGCGCGTGCGAGTGAGACGGGCGCACTTGCTACCGCCAGCGCCATGCGATCGGCAGAATGCGTGTCCATTTCACTTTTCAATAATAACGAACATATTATACAGACCTCCCCGTTATAATAAACAAGATAGAATGTTAGAGTTCTTAGCTGAATTACGTAATCTTTTAGACAGCATACCTAGAAATTCTAAAGTGATAATTAGTGGCGATTTAAATATCAACTTATTAAACTGTCAGGATAACCGAGTCTTAGCTTATGAAAATATGATGGCGGAATATGGTTTTTCAAGATGTATTAAAGATGTCACTCGGAGAGAAATTATTACAGGAAAACTTGTAGAATCGTGTTTAGACCACATTTATGTTAGAGCATCAGCATCCGTTATCGACTCGGCAGTAATTACGCACAAGATTTCTGATCACTATTTAACTTCAGTGGTAATACAATGGAAACAGAGCCTAGCGAGGGGCGACGCGAGCGCGCGCGCTGCGGCTCCGCCGGCCCGCTGGCCGCCGGCGAGCGCGCGCGCGCCCCCAGCACGCGCGCCTGCGCTCGCACCGCCTGCTACTAGGCACGTACTTGATAATAGCCTAGTAAGAGAAAAATTGTTAGCGACTAATTTTGACGACCTATTAAATATGCAATGCCCGATTAAACTGTACGAAGCGTTCACTCTTCTGTTCCAAAATATTTATAAGGATTGTTATAAGACTATAGTTGTAAGCGATAATTCCTACAATAGAAACAGTAAGAATTGGATATCTGATAATTTGAAAAAAATGATCTCAGAACGTGATAGGTTATTTTTAGTATGGAGTAACGAACCAAAAAATATGTCAAAGAGGCTTAATTATACTAGGTATAGAAATAGATGTAATAAAGCTACCTTTAAATGTAGGAATGATTATGATAAGCAAAGTATATTAAATTGCAATAATAATATTAAGAAAGTTTGGGATAAAATAAATAGTCTGTTAGGTAATAATAAACAATCTTTAGATAGTTCCGTCCTTAGTAACGTAGAAAACCAAGGCAGTACTAAAGACACTTGTGACAAGTTCGCACTTAACTTCTCTGATGAGATCGAACAGATCAAACATATATGTAACGAAAAATGGCTAGACCGTAATAGTTATGTAAATAAACCGGACGTGTATATAAGATGGCAACCCGTGCGTAGCAAGGATATTGAACGCGTCATTCGCCAAATGAACAAAAATAAAGCACCGGGGAGCGATCCTGTACGCATGTCCGACTTGAAACTAGTGATGGATAAGGTGAGTCCAGTCATAGCTCGGTTAATCAATTTATCAGTAGCCCAACATAAATATCCTAACAAGTTAAAATAATCCTTAGTCCGTCCAATCCATAAAAAAGGCGACCGTAAAGTACTTTCCAATTATAGACCTATATCCATTCTATCTAGCATTGACAAGGTGATCGAAAAAAGTATCATAAACCAAATTAATTCTTTTCTTCAAAAAAATAAAGTACTTAACGACTGTCAACATGGTTTCCAAAAAGATAAAAGCACTGTTACCCTTTTATCAAGATTCACCGATGAGATAAATACGTACCTAGGAGATAAGAAATTTGTTGTAGCCATATTTTATGATTTTAAAAAAGCATTCGACACCTTGGAAACCGACACTCTTTTAAAGGGCATGGACGAATGTGGTGTGGGGCAGCCGCTGAACTGCTGGTTCCGGGACTACCTCACATCACGTTCATATCGCGTCAAGATAGGCGACGGCTTAAGCGACGAGACGCGGGTGCGCTGCGGGGTCCCCCAGGGCTCCGTGTGTGGACCTGTGTGCTACCTCATGCACGTTAACAGTCTGTGTGGAGTACTGCGTCACTGTTCCGCGCACATGTTTGCAGACGATCTATGCACCCTACTTGCCGGAACCAACCTTTCAGAAACTTGTCGCTTGGTTCAACAGGACATAGACGCAGTCGTTAAATGGTCCCATGATAATGGTATAGTGTTAAATACAGATAAGACCAAATTCCTCATCATTCAATCACCTTATTTGTCAATAGCTGAAACCTCACCACTTATGTATACCCATAGTTTTACTTGTCTTCATAATAGTTTAAATAATTGCCAATGCAAACATATTGAAAAGGTAGACTGTGTTACATATCTTGGCGTCAAGGTTGATGTTACATTTTCCTGGCTACAACATATTAACTATATTTGTAGTAAATTAAGATTACTCCTAGGAAAATTTTACCACCTTAGCTTTAAAGTACCAAGCAATATACTAAAATGTCTGTACTTTGCTATAGTAGACTCGGTGCTGGGATATGCCCTTGATTGCTATGGACTTACATTCAAATCTTACATAGACAAACTTGAAGCATTGCAAATTAGATTCTTAAAATTACTAGTAAATAAAAAAACAAAAAACAGTTGCAAGGGCGATTATTCAAAATTATTTAAAATCTGTAAAATACTTCCGGTTAGCCTAAAACATAAATACCTTTTAGCAGTTAACAATCATAGCAATCGAGTACATAGCCCAATACCGATAGAACACAAACATAGCACAAGGTCGGTGTCCGCGGGTAAGTATGAAGTACCTCGGGTTGATAACTATTTTGGAGACCGTACTTTAGCCAAGAGACTTCCGTACTTCTTAAATACTTTACCCGAAGACATCCGAAATGAACCAAATAAACATAAATTTAAAAAAGCACTAAAAAAACACCTACTGCATACCTACACTTAAGTAACTGCTTGCTTGCTTATTTTGCAAGCAAGCGTTATCATATCACACTCATATTTATAACAAGATTAATAAGTTAGCATTTAAGTATAAAATAGGATTAAAAACGATGTTATTATTATGCTATATATATTAAGCATAAAAGAGACTTACCTGCAGGCAAACTGTTCAAACAGTTTTGCAGGGACATGTTTTAGAATAAGTTTTTTATATCTTTGGTTAATGAATATAATAAAAAAAAAAAAAAATGCCTTTATTGCGGACAACTGTTGACTTCAATTGGAAGTATAGTACATTGTTGTAGAGGCTAGAAAGTAAGCAACAGATGGACGAGTAAGTACGCAACACACGCAAACACTTTTGGCCGAGGCTCAACATAGTGCTTTTCACGTCTACTGCGAGGAAATTGCAAATAATCATAATTTTAAATCAAAATTAAGTTCCTAATTGAAGATCATAATACTAATCAAAAAACAAAAGAAGCGCGGCACGGCTCGCCGGCGCGGCGGCGCCGGTCCTCCCGCTCGACGCCCTGTGATTGGTCGAAGAGCTGTTCAAACTGAACAACCACTATTACAATGACCAACCACTCAAAAATAATCGACCAATAGCAGAGTAGAAAGTAAAAAAGGCCGCTAAACACTACATTTTACTTTGCAAATCTACATTGTTTGACTGTTTTTGAATTGTACTAGTAAGAACTACTTTCTACTCTCATTTCAATCCATCTTTGGCCATATTTCCGAGCAGTGGCGTGAAAACAAGTTTTATTATACTCGTATAACGTACTTTTCATTGCGCGGTTATTCAATGCACATCGAGAACATCTTAATGAATGCGAAGTTCACAAAGTTGTTTGTGTTGCGATGCTTTATAATAGAGTTCCTCAGGCTCATGGCCACCTTTTTGTTTGATCATCAGGCCTTCTCAATAACGTCATTGTGTTGCAGTCATCCGAGCAGGGATCGGAACCGGTTTCATTAATTAGGGTTTTCCATTGGGTTTTTTACACTTTGTTTTTAAAACCCTATCCCTATAACCGTATGATAAGGTAACCTTACTGATAGGGTAACCCTATTGTTATGGTAAGCATATCGGATGTGGTAACCATAAGTTAACCCTAAACAACACCCTATCTCAATAGGATTAACGTATGGTTACAATATCCGATATGCTTACCATAAATGATAGGGTAACCCTTTTTTTTTTTTTACTTGGGGAAATGCCTTTACGCATCCCACTTAGCCGAGGAACTAGGATGGGTATGACGGGCTCCCGGGAACCCCCCGGACTACCGTCTAAAACCACCAAGGTATGCCCTCTCTGCCGTGTAGTAGGGGCGTCATGGGATCGCGAACATTTCACCACGACGCCCCTCGGCAACAGCCGCAGCTGCCCTCACTACTGAGGCAAAAGCCCCCCCTCCTGTCGTAAGCGTGCAGGGCGACACCACACGCTTCCAGACCCGACCAAAGGACCTCTACGCCGAGAGAGGGTGATAGTCCTCGGATTCACCCTCTCAGGTCCCCTTGTAACTTTTTATAGAGGTTTTCTCCCTCGCAGCCACAACTCGGCCCCGGCCTGACGGTTCTAGCCCCCGCGCCTAACATGAATCTTCTGATAGCAGAGGATTTGTCAGGGTTACGGGTCCGTTATTTATTATAGAGGCAAACGGCAATGGCCACTCCCTCAAGCCGCACCTGGGGAATCTTGCGATTCCCTGGGCGGTACCCCCCCGCCCCCCCCCCCCCCGTGTCGGGTTATTGGTAGCACCAGCAAGCGATAACTTAGGGTTCACTAAGTTATCACTTGCCGTTGTCTCCAGGGCGAACCGGCCAAGACAATACCCATTCCTGCGGATCAACCGAATCAAGAGGAATCGATAGAGTCCAGACACTCGAGGAGGTTACCCGACATAGCGCCCCAGGGTAACCCTATCATAAGGTAACTTAAGCATGAAATGGGTTTTCCGGTCCTTGCATCAGAGTTACTCGTACCTATATGGCGAAAATTTAGCTCAATTGGACAACGAGAAGGGGCATTATATTTGAACAATTGATTACATATAGACACCGTTGCATGATGTAAAAAATGCCTGCATGACTTGCTGTCAACACAACAAATTACATCGGCGTGCATGTCATGTACCTCCTCTGGCAGTACAGGCTACAGTGTTCGCTTGCCATTTTCTTGTTCTTATTTTTCAACCTGATAGTTAAAAAAAATAAGGGAATTTAAAATGCATATTCGCTGCTGCCTTTGTGTTTGGCCGTACTGTTGAGAGTGTGGAGAATACTCGCGAACGATATCTCGTTACCGCGTTCGTTGCAACAAATCATTGTTTGTGACGACACGAGGCTGCAACTGCGGGCGTCGTTTGAGCCAAGGCTCAAACGACGCCCGCAGTGCAAGAGTCTCTTTAAAATAATTTTACCGTCAACACGTGCAGGCGGATATCTCTATGCACGCTTTGATGGTTTGTTTTGAATCGTTTTATTATTTTAACACTTGCAAGTGAATTTTTTTGTAGTAGGGTACTAGGCCATGACCATTAAATATCAAATCTAAAATGTCACATACTTTTTTTAAATTAGAGTAGCTAGGTACTTTAGTAAAATATTTAATATAATTAACATGTTTTCGAAATTACCTATATAATTTATAGAAAGCGTTTTCAATTTTATTTCGCTAATACAATTACCAGACCAATAAGAAAACAAATGACACTAGTATTCGTTCATTCACAATTCATTTATTTGTGGTAATCGCGAAACGTCTGGTTGATGTAACTGGTGAGTGGTGAGTGTGGTGACCGAAGAGCTTGAAATGGAATGAAATAAAATTATTTATTTGCTTTAAACATGAAATGAAATTATAAATTAAGCAAATGCTTTAAACATGGTATAAAAGAGGCTTTCTCGCGCAACGCCGCCAGCCAGCATCCTCGGTACAATGCCACGAGGGCCTTTTTAGGGTTCCGTACCCAAAGGGTAAAACGGGACCCTATTAATAAGACTCCGCTGTCCATCCGTCTGTCTGTACTTCGATCATCAGTGAAATGAAATGAAATTTTCACAGATGATGTATTTCTGTTGCCGCTATAACAACAACTACTAAAAACAGAATCAAATAAATATTTAAGGGGCTCCCATACAACAAACGTGATTTATTTTGCCGTTTTTATAGATACGGAACCCTTCGTGCGCGAGTCCGACTCGCACTTGGGCGGGTTTTTTTAGATTTAACTTAATTTGATTTAATTTACTTAATGTTAATTATTATCTTGTACATACCTACTTTAGAAAAAAAAATGCTACGACGTTGAAAAAATTTTTTTTTTCCATAAATTAATGCATATACATCTATTAAATGTAAGTTATCTACATTAATCTTCTCAATGTTATTTAATTTACCAGTTATTCATTCAAAACGAAGTTTGAAGAACAATAATCTAGCAATTATTTGCGTTTAGACAAAAAAAAGAACAAAAGAGAGAGACCAGCACGTAGTATTTTCAAAAAGCATACTTTACGTAAATATGTATCCGAATTTCCGATCCCTAGTTTAAGCATTCGTGTAAAATTAAGTAATAAAAATCTGAATATGAAGGGACTTGGAAATAATAAATATTTTAAAATGAGCATGTACAATTTTTGATTAATACCTCATTTTCCAAAACAAGTGTCCACACATTTATTAGGTATTTTTCTAAATCTATCCTTCTAATAATAAAGAAGAAACACACCAAATGTCGGCTCTTTAAACTATAAAATATACAGTGACCCTGTCCATTACAGCGAGATTGAATGCAAAGTAATTTTGGGAATGACTTTCAGTAATCTGAATTTTAACATTTTAACGTACTTGGGAATTCGGTCACGATCCCGTCGTAATAATGTAACTCTAGTTATACTGATTCGGAGTAAAATTTAAATTTCAGAGACAATCTCCACAATCTAGGTGATTTACTTAATCCAGTCCAGGTTGGAAAAATGCATTAAAAGCTTTGAGGTTAAAACTAATTCGGATCTTTAATTTCAAATCGCTTGTCGATTTCAAGAGTTCAGAGACAAGAGAGAGAGAGAGCGATGACAAAAACCTAACCAAGCTTCGTCATGCCCGGCTGTATGTCTGTCTGTTCGCATGTGACAGGCATTTTACTCAGAAAGTATCAGGATTTTGAATTTGGAAGCCACACCACATAATAGGGTATTTTCATCTACACTCAAGAGCAAAACTTTCGGGTCACCCTAAATTAAATAACCGCAATAGGTTTTTTTAAATATTTTTCACTAGTCTTATTTACATAACATACTAGTCTTCGTAATACCCAAATGTATTAGCAATTTCCGGGATCCTATCATAAAGATATCAACATCCAAAAATGACGATTTTTGCGATATCTCGCTCCATTAACGTTGTTTTTTTAATGGGTTTTTACGAGTCCGATTTAAACCTGGTAACGTGTTTCTTTTTTACTGTTATTTCTGCAGTTTAGATGTAAAATTTAATAAAGATCATGAAAGGATTAAAAACTGTACAACATTTGGACTATTTTAGGAAATATGACGGTATTTCATCGACCCGAAACTTTTGCTCTTGAGTGTATCTAAATTAAATTATCAAAGTATATTGTTTGTGATGTGTGTCCTGGTCACACATACAAATCCTCCAGCCTGAAGGGCCTTGGGGAGGTTTCCAGACTAACTCAGGGGTACTATGAGGGATTCAAGGGTAATTTTAATGTAAACAAGTTATACCTGGGTAACAAAAGGGGTCTTACGCCCCGTTTATTGATAATCAATCAAGCACACGGTAAGTATACTTACCGTGTGCTTGATTGATTATCAATAAAAATAGGTTAAGAGTATACTCTTAACCTACGGTACGGTCGCGGACCTAACTCTTAATAATTAAAGGATGTTAGTGGGAAGCGTTAGTTCGGGAGCCTAAGGCTAGCGAGGGCATGCAGACAACGCCGCCTATAAGGCTGTCGGTACCTGGAACCCCCTGAGCTCGTGAGGACGTGCCAAGACCACGGCTGGGGGGTTGATTCCAGGTTCCCTAACCCAAGGCTGGTGAGGACGTGCCAAAACCACCGCCTCAAGGACTAGGGTATTCGGGAATGTCTAAGGCTAACGAGGACGAGCTAAAACCGTTGCCTCAAAGACACCAGGGGGGAGGGGAGGGGAAGTGCTACCCGAAGCGAGCTCCGGAGAACACTGGCGCGTTGTATGCATGCTCTTGCTTTTATAGCCTCGGTGCGGTCGGTCGGCGTGATCACATTTTTACTTATTAGTTTTTTATCATAAGCAATACGAATATAACACTATTTTGTTATAAAAAATCGTAGTTTTATTATCTGTATGTTACGTGACTGAAAACGCCGACCGCTATTTTGTCTTCTGCGACGTCAGAACAGCAAATTCAAAAATGAGAAGGCGTAGATAAGAAGGTCACGCACATTTGTCTTTTCTATGTTTCTGCACATAGTATCTCCTTAGTAGTTTGTGGTGTGTTGGTGTTGGAGTTATGACGTCACGATAATGACGATAATATACATATAACGTTCAAAGAACTATTATTTATTTGCATAAAGCGATATTATTTTGAGGAAATAAAAATACCAGTAAAAAAAGCATATAAAAAAAATCGTAGAATTAGCCTATTAAGTCATAATCTTTACATATAATACTTACATAAAATAAAAAGCGACCAAGTGCGAGTCAGACTCGCACATGAAGGGTTCCGTAAAATAAATTGCGGTTTACGATTTATGACGTATTAAAAAAAACCTACTTACTAGATCTCGTTCAAACCAATTTTCGGTGGAAGATTGCATGGTAATGTACATCATATATTTTTTTTAGTTTTATCATTCTCTTATTTTAGAAGTTACAGGGTGGACACACACATTTTACCACTTTGGAAGTGTCTCTCGCGCAAACTATTCAGTTTATAAAAAAATGATATAAGAAACCTCAATATAATTTTTGAAGACCTATCCATAAATACCCCACACGTATTATATACGAAAAAAAATTTTTTGAGTTTCAGTTCTGAGTATGGGGACCCCCAAAACTTAATGTTTTTTTTCTATTGTTGTGTAAAAATCTTAATGCATCTACTTACCAAATTTCAACAGTACCTATAGCTCTTATAGTTTCGGAAAAAAGTGGCTGTGACATACGGACGGACAGACATGACGAATCTATAAAAATAAAATAAAAATAAAATAAATAAATAAAGTTTTATTTTCAGGCATTGACCACCCATATCAAGATCACATTCACATATACATTACAAACAAAGATTGTAAAAATAAAAGCATAAGATAAAATAATAAAATTTAAATTGCAAAAATACCTACTATTTTTTATTCTTGTTCTGGTGAACAGAAAGCCAGTACCTAAAGATAGAGGTATTCATATCGCGATATGCGTTTTCCACGATAGTGTTCCGTGAGCGTCGTATTCCCTCCCAGAAGGAGGCGATGCGGGCGCGGACCACGGCGAAGAAGTCGGGTATTCCGGCTTCTGCGAACATGTAGGAGGCACTGCACGAACGCGGCAGCCCCATCAGAATCCGAAATATATTATTATACTGAACCCTGATGGAGCTGTACGCTTTCCTGCTGTGCCTTACCCACAGTTGACAGGTGTAGAAGGAAAGACAGTATGCGTTGAATAACGTACACTTGACCTGCCTGCTACACCCGGCAAACCTTCGGGCAATCATGTTCCCTCGTACTGCCAGCGCCCTTCTTTCGCGCTCCATGTCCATGTAATCCGTTAAGTCCTCGTTCAATATATGGCCCAGATATTTGAACTGCCGCACAACACGAACTGTTTCGCCATTCAGCCTTACCTCCGGTACATTATCCGGACCCCTTCCTGACTTAAAAACCATGAGTTCGGTCTTGGCCACGTTGTATATCAGCCCGTGCGAGTTTACATAACTCTCACAAACTGATACCAGCTTTCTTAGGCCCTTATGGAGGGGCTCAGCAGCACCATATCGTCAGCGTAGCTGAGGCTGTTGACACAAACGTCACCCACGTGACCACCGATTCCAGTGCTCCTGAGCCTCCCCATCAAGTCGTTGACGTACAGGTTAAAGAGGTCCGGAGAAGTAAGCCCGCCCTGGCGAACCCCGCATTCTAATACATAACTATTAGAAGTCGTGTCGCCCCATTTCACACAATTTGTTTGGTTTCCGTACCAGTACTCGAACACCCGTACCAAGCTTTCAGGGACAGCAGAGCCGCGCATTTTGCCCCACAGAATTTCATAATTCACAAGGTCAAATGCTCGGCTCAGGTCGAGAAAGCACGCGTAGACCGAAGTGCCGTTAGTCACATAGTGGTTCACGCAGTGCTTTAGACTTAAAATAGCCGAATCGGTCGAGAGACCAGGACGGAAACCAAACTGCGCATCATCAATGCTGATGGCCTTGAGCAGCTCGGGCTGTAACAGCCGTTCAAATATCTTACCTACTACCGTACCTAATGAGATAGGTCGGTAATTGGATGACGATGAGAGATCTCCTGTCCTATTCTTGACTATCGGGACAACAATGGTTCGAATCATATCTGGAGGGAGATAGGCATATCGCGTGCATAGATTGAATAGAGTACTAAGCTTGTTATATATTGCGTCACCTGCATACAGTATATGCTCAAGACTGAGGTCATCATGACCGGGCGATTTCCCACGTGTCATGCACTCAACCACTTTCGCGATTTCTTCAGAAGAGAAACGAATAGGGTTCGGTGGTTGAGCTACAGTGCGCATTTGACGCATATCATTGAGCATACACTGCGATACAGGCCGCGGAGAAATTTTGAACCTATCACTGAAGATACTGGCTATCTGCGCTGGCTGCTGTAAACCGTCAACGCTCACTGGTAAGGCTTGTTTAAAGTTAAGTTTCTTAATTTGATTCCAAAACTTTACAAAGTTTTTACTTTTTCTAGAGGCTGCTAAAATATCAAATTTTATTTTTTCTTCATTGTCCTGACACCAGCGCAGTTTATTTTTAAAAGCCCTTCGGCTCGCGCGCATGCTGTCGAGTAACGGACCCGAGGACGGCCTACCGGCAACCAGCCAGCAGTTAAAGTGCAACCAAAAACTACTATGGCTTTCCTTCAGGTGGAAATTCCACCCTGGTACCTGTCTGCTCTTACCAGACCGACAGCATTTTGTTTTCATAGCACCTTTTGTTAAAATGGATACAATATTCGCATACAAATTATTTATGTGTGTAAAATGGTCATTTAAATATTTACAGGTACTGAAAGTATCACAGTCATTTACGTCATTACAAAAATCACACATAAGAATATCATTAACTTTAGACAAAAACATATCACAGAAAGACATATATGCACTTATTTGCTTACGGTCTCTAACGCCCCAGCGTACGCCCTCCCTCCCCTTGTCACGTCTGGTGGTGTAGTGTTTTTTTGCGAGGTCTAGATCACATACTATGCGCAAGGGAAAATGGTCCGACCACGATACATCATCTATGATATTTATAGAAATTATAGTGTCCCATGCGGCTTTTGTACTAACGCAGTGATCCAACCACCGGTGCGCGTCATTTGCATCACTTATGAATGTAAACGACCCCGAATCTAGACCAAGTTTTTCGACGTCCGCGCACAGCCATTCTTCTTCCGCACAGAAACTAGAGAGCTCTCGGCCGAATCTCGCGCTCGGGTGAGCGTTGAAATCTCCCAGAAGAAAAGCAACCTGTACATCACTCTCTTCTATTATCGCACTTGCGGCGGCGAGACATGCGGTGAATTCCTCTAGGTTATCAGGCTGGTCCGTCGGCATGTACATATTCAGGATTAACATTGACCTAGCCTCTAGAACAATGCGTATGGCATTTATCCTATCACTTTTACACTTGACAACTGCGACGTCCGGGAACCTCGATTTCCTCCACAGTAAGGCGAGACCACCATACGGCCGACCTCGCAACACACCCGCTGACGTGTCGACCGACGATGTCGCAGAGCACGCAAAGTCAGGGTCTATACTATGCACAAAATCCAGATCGTGAGGAAGTAACCAAGTTTCCTGCAATGCTATAATATCGGAGCCTTTGCAGAGATCTCGCACATATGCCGCTGATCTTTTAATCGACTTACAGTTATATGAAATCATAGTCGTCTTGGTGAGATTATTATTACTTAGTGTATTGTCCATAGTATTTGTAAAAATAAATACAGTCTTATTCGTTTGGTATCGCTGTTCCTGCCTGGGGCTTAGCAAAGCTGTCGCGATATCTCCTATACTTAATTCCTTTCGGCCAAAAACTCTTCTTCTCTTCTTTGGCCTCGCCTTATCCCGTTACGCGGGGTCGGCTTTCCCAATCATGCGGCGCCACTTTTTTCGGTCCTGTGCGTCCTCTGTAGTAAGGCCCACCTCCTTCATGTCTCTCTGGACATTTGTCATCCAGGTGGCTGGAGGTCTTCCTCTTCCCCTCTTTTTTGTAGCCATGGATAGGCACTTTTTCACGACATGGTCATCCGTTCGTCGCAACACATGACCGTACCACCTCATCCTGGACTCTTTTATCTTGTCAGCTATTTTAGCAACCTTAAAACTCCCACGGACATACTCGTTGCGCACTTTGTCTTTGAGTGTAACTCCGCCGGCCCATCGTAACATACGCATTTCTGTAGTGTGGAGTTTTTGTTCGTGCGTCTTTTTTGCTGCCCAGGTTTCACACCCGTATAACAGCCAAAAACTGCTGCACAAAAATGTATTCAGTTTGCTTTTAGGTATAGTAATTTTATAAGACTTAAACGATGTTTCGTGTTTTTGTTTTAGCATTAGAACTTCAAGGCATTCCTCGCCTTGTTCTTCTACGTACTCTTTTAAGTCCTGTTCGGTCGATGTTTTAGCTAGCCTCGATACATATATAGCTGCAGGTAGGTCCGCTACAATTATTTTGCTGGAACTCGGCGCAACGCCGCACATATTGCCTTTGCGATTAATAAGTTTAGAACGCTTTTTAGATACCACTAATGTGTAATCTTTATCTCGTGACACCCCATTCTCAATCACAATTGCTTTAAGTGTAGGGTCGATATTTGTTTGACATTGGCTTAACACTATATAAGGGTTCCGTTTTTTGCCATTTGGCTACGGAACCCTAAAAATATGGTTTTCTAAGTAAAGGTTGAAATAGTGTCTTTCCTAAACAAAGGAGCGTTGTGAGTTCTTCAGTCAGCGTTGTCTGTGAAGTTCTTGGCCGGTTTTTATGGATGCGTAAGTATATTGCTTTTTTATGGAAGCACTATATACCTAGAGGGTGTGCCGAGACCAACTCCAAGTAGTTTAAGATTTTCCAAATGACCATGTTGTTAGTCCATTGTTCTCACATCTGATTGAAAAAGTATAATAGGTAGGTACGAAGGAAAGCAACGTGAGACGCATGTGAAACCCCTAGGGTTGTATGCGTCACCGTCGGGTTGCGGAAGAGTGCTTCGGCGTGCCCGTAACCCGGCACCTTGGTGACGAGATGGAACACCGTGGGGTTTTAGTCGGTAGTTCGGGCAGTTCCCGGGAGTCCGACATACCTGCCCTGGCTCCTCTGGCCGGGCGAGATGCGCAAAGGCATTTCCGAACGTAAAAAAAAAAAAAAAAATTGGTTGTATGCGTCCATAGGCTTCCGTAACCGTGTCGAGGCGTATGCTAGTTTGTCTCTGACGTGGTCTACATATTCAAAATCAAAATCAAATATTTATTCTGCACATATCCACAAGACACTTCTACATGTCAAACATGTTTTATTGTAAATTACCATAAAATAATATTAACCATAATCAGAATCATGCAATTAACCATCTCATAAATTTTCTTGTACAATAAAAGTCATTTCAGAC
This sequence comes from Epinotia brunnichana, assembly GCA_963854355.1. NCBI lineage: Eukaryota > Metazoa > Arthropoda > Insecta > Lepidoptera > Tortricidae > Epinotia > Epinotia brunnichana. The sequence continues at coordinate 39,308,626 of OY977937.1, read as the reverse complement.
CATTCATCATTATCATCATCATATCAGCCAAAAGACGTCCTCTGCTGGACATAGGCCTCCCCCAAAGAGTGCCACAATGACCGGTCAGGTTTCAGACCATTATTGATCCCTTTATTTATAATATCTCTACTTATACCTACATAGGTTTCGTTCGATGCACCAAAAATGTTCACGGGCGTTTTTCTCTGTTGCTATAAAAACTCTTCTTATGTAGGTACCCATATTTTATAACAATCACCATGACACAACAAGCATAAAAAGTTCAAAAAACTCTACAAATGCGGAAAACGAACTAAAAAAAACCAGTTTATTTTTCCTACCAAACGTAGACTGCTATAGACATATCCGTTCCTTTCGGCTCTGCTGGAAAGTAAAATCCTTAAGGATAATAATAGTAAGTTACATAGAACATCAATGCAATTTCATCATTCCGGTGGCTTCTGCTCGAGGTTATTAGATCTCATCTAACTCTATCTCATCTAGTAAGTATTTAGTATGCGCCACAGATCACCTCTGGGACAGGGACAGCTCGCTGCCGTAACTCACTGGCCGTCTCTGCCTTGATTGATGTACTCTGTGCCACTTAATTGCCTGAAAATGCATTTATTTTGGATTGGAATTGTCACGGAATGTATAATCAAGGCTTATATTACAGGTTCCCAGGTAAATACCGTGAAATGAGCTACAAAATTATAAGTCCCGATGAGGGAATTTTCTGTTATCTCCACTTATAATAAATCTCTAAATTAAAAAAAGAATCAGCCAGTTTGAAACTAAGCTTTCTGTGGTACGAATGTTCTCAGCATCCCATGGACGGAAAAATATGAAACATTTTATATAGGTACATTATTATTCCAGCTGCAACTTAGGATAGTTTTTATCCGACTGCGACAATTAACTTATTTTCCGTAATATACGACTTCATTTAATTTTTCATTTATTAATCTTAAAGTATACCGCCGCCACATCTGTCAGCTAAAATAAACGTCAAAATCAAAGACTAATAAGAAATACTACGGACAAAATGGCGGAATTTCTTTGCCTTTCTTTCGCCTATTAATAATTTTAATCCAGTCTACGATATACATTGACGATACACATAGGTATCAAAAGCAAATATAGAATTAATCGATTTTGATATGCGAACTTATATGCGCAAATGTCGAATTAAGGCGTAATTTCCACAAATGTAACAACAAATTCGAACAATATAAACTTGGTTTTTTTGAATGGCACGCGCGCGCGCTCTTTGTGTATTCAGCCAAACAGCGAAAACCGAAACTCGAAGTTCGTATATCTGCATTCCTGTCATTTGTTAGTGCGATAGAGATACCCGAATATTTTCGAATTCCGAAGTTCGTGGTTTAAAAGAAAATACGGATGTCGGATAGATCTAAATTAATATTTTATGTGTGAATATGGTTAAAATTATTTGGAAATACTATTGTTGTTATTGTTTTAGTATATTTGACTAGCTTTAAGTTTAATATTGTACGTCCAAAATGGGCAAGCTGTTGGACTTTATTTTACCCAAAACAACTAAATGTACACAGTTCTGACAATAAAGAAATCTTATTTTATCTTATCGAAAATAGGGATGTAGACATTAAACAAAATAATCATAATGTTGTATTATCTCGAAAAAAAACAACGCAAGAGGCTATAAGGCTTGTTCACGAAATAAAGTAGCCACCAAAAGTTGGGCCTTCATTATTATATAGAAAGCTTTTGCTATGCCAATGCATGATATTTTGACACATGTATTGTCAAGTTGAAGATAAATTTTAAAATATATGTCATTGACTAGATAAAATCAAGATGCCGAGGATAAATGAAAAAACTCGTAAATTAATTATAATATCCTACTGTACAGAAAAGGGTATTGCGATGCGACAACTCGCAAAACGGTATCAATTATCTAAAAATGGTGTACGAAAAGTAATAAAAATGTTTAGGGAATTTAATACTCTAGGTGATCTACCAGGTTGCGGTCGCAGAAAAGGCTGCGTGAAGCCAAAATTGGACATGCTCATGCGGGCTTAAAAGTACGAGCTTTTTCACTATCGGTACAATAAACGGAGATGTCTACCCACAGGAGTGTATTAAAAAGCGAATTCTGCCCTTATATCGGAAACATACACGTCCTCCAATATTTTGGCCTGATTTAGCTTCTGCTCATTACGCTCAAGCCACCTTAGATTTGCTTGATAACAAGAATAGTAGTTATATCGCGAAAAACATTAACCCACCAAATTGCCCAGAACTTCGCCCGATTGAAAGGTATTGGGCAAATATCAAACGATACCTACTCAAGAAGGGGGCAGTGGCCGACAATGAAGCTGATTTCAAAAAAATATGGAAAGCAGCCTCTCGTCAGTTCACAAAAAAATCAATAAATACGCTGATGGCAGGCATTCGAAAGAAAGTCAGACAGTTTGCCAACTCTTAGGGTTTTTACAAAAAATTGCATTGTACATTCTTTTTACAATGTTTAGTGATATAATTGACTGTTTTTTGTTTAAAGTGCTGTGAGAAAAACAAGATTTATTTACATTTTCTTATGGCTACTTTATTTCGTGAACAAGCCTTACTCGTATAGGTAATCACTAAGTTATAAGTGTATAAAGTTTGAAGAGGGGGTTTGTTGCGTCTCTTTTCCGCAAAACGCACCTTTATAATGAAACGATTGTTTTTTACTATGAAGCTCGAGGATCGTGACGTCACGGTCCCTGATCGTTTTCTCACTCTAACTAGCGACATTAAAACGGTCGTAGCTTCGTAATTTTTTGTGATATTTGAATGAGTTTTTCGTTTCTTCTTTCTTTTGAAGTGAGTCTACAGCTACACCTCTATTTGGAAGACAAGCGGAAAGAACCCATACTATCCATACTAATGACAGAGTTTCTTAGAAAATTTGTTACAATATGGACATCTATCAAGCTTAGAATATGGCTCTTAAAAAACGGGGTCGAAATTGTCAAAATACGCTTCATTTGGTGGACGTAAACCAGCAAAATCGGAATTTTAAAAAGTGACCCAGGAGACTTAACAATGGCAACTAGTGACAGAAAAAAGTTGATTCACCCAGGTAATTGGTAATCATTTCGGTAATTATTATTTCACATGAACAAATAAATTTCAGTAATTTTAATAAAATGTAGAAAATGTAATATGGCAGTGATAGGTTGTTGCGCTCACAACACACCTCGACCATCTGGTTGGCTGGTTGTTGAATTTCACCACGGGAAGAAAGGGGGTGATGCTATTTTAATCCGACTCCACAATTTTAATTTATAACAATTAACAGCCGGATGTTTTTTGACTTTTCAACCGGGTTGAACCGACCGTGGACTCAGGTAACTGACGTCCCAGCAAGTGGTCTACGGTTATATGGGTCCAGAACATTTAATTAGGTTCCATTACTACATACTTGTACATCAATAAAAATGTAGAAGATATCCCCGAAAACATTTTATTAATTGTCTGAGGTCCGAAACACAACACGCACATTAACCGCCCACAAATCCTAAGATAGATGCTGTGATTTCAGTTACTATATGTTTTTTTTTACATCGATCGTCTCTCGTACAATCCACGGGTAATGGGAATGGTGGATAGTGGCGTTCTATAAATAGCGAGGATTTTGGGTTCATGTAACTCAATCCAGTAGTTTTTAGATGTTCGGCTATTGCGTTGCGATTATTGACTGACGCTCTCCTGAACGCTTTGCCTAATCTGGCTAATATACTTTGAGATACTACCAGGATTCCGGTATCACGAATCCAGAACCATCTACTTAAGACCACGGCCGGCCAAACCCCGTCGAGAAATCAGAAATAAAGGTACCTAAATAAATATCGTGTTATTAGAGCAACCTGACTTGGCGGGTCGGAATCGGTATGTGGATAAGACATCCGTCACTTTCTGACAGGTATGCGAGTGCGAGAGTGACGGATGTCTTATCAACAACGAGAAGTGATAAAACGGAAACCATGCTACGACCGAAGATTTTCTTTCTCATCGGTTATTATTTTACACTTGCGTAGAAGTCGGTATTATATTACGACAAATACGAAAGTAAACCGATGAAAAGTAATCTCTTAATAATTTTGATTGAGCTCAAATTCTTAAGAAAAGTTTAAATGAGTCACGTCACGGCCCTTTAAACCAATGAAAATGAATTCGTTTAAAAGCGTGAAATATTTTAAGTCTCTATATTGGTCGGAGTTACCTAGAATTAAGTTAACTTTGTGTTTTAGGGTAACTTTACGAATTTAGACCGATGTAATTTACTAGGTAAATTACAAATTCGTTTTTGCTTTTTCGGCAGCCGTCTACGAGGTGCGAGTAAGTTAATTGATATTTTCTTTCGTACCTCTTTCGTACAAATAGTAGTTGCTTTAAAGTTTAAAACTTCGATTCTATTAGAATCAATTTTAAGTTAAATTGAAAAGGCTTCAACATTGGTTGACCTGTTGATTGATAATCTGGCCAATTTAAGGGTGAAATGACTTTAGTCGTGTTCATACTAATATAATAAACTGGAAAAATCTGTGAGATTGTAGTTTTAACCACTTATCCCATTTCAAAAAATATTTCCACCGTTCTTAGAATGGAGTTTTTGGGTTCCAGGTATATTTCTAGGTTTACCTCTCATCCCGCGTATTTTCTGCAAATTGGAAATAACCTCCAAAATACTAATAAGTCCCTGACCTAGTATTAGGATTTCGTGGGTATCGTTTCGCCTGACAACGTGTCTTTAGCTGATTTACATTTTCCTACTCGTGATTTGTGTCGTAGATATGTAATTGATTACTTTACTTACAAGTTGCCGTTAATATTCTGTGTTCATAATATATTCCAAGTTCAGTACACATTATGAAATTAAGAGCAATAAATTATTATGCAAACGTTTGTGTTACTTGATTGATTTCCTTTTGTCGTTCTGAAACTTCTTAAGAATATTTGGTTTGTAAGATTTATAACATGATACCTTTATGTTAATTGAAAGTAATATGTATAACTTTGCGGTTTCGTGTATTAGTAAAGTAGGTACCTATTTTAATAGTAGGTACTTAGATTATTGCCGAGGCGCGGAAAATAAGGAGTTTTAGTAGGATAATCATACCCCCTTCATTTTTCGAGCATGTTTGAGAACTCAATTTTTTGATAGTTTTTCTCATCTTTCTCCTTTCAACATTCCTTGTTATCCTATCCTAGTAGAATATTTTTAGGGTTCCGTACTCAAAGAGTAATAAGGGGCCCTATTACTAAGACTCCGCTGTCCGTCGTCCGTCCGTGCGTCCGTGCGTCCGTCCGTCCGTCCGTCCGTCTGTCTGTCACCAGGCTGTATCTCACTGATACCGTGATAGTTCCAGCTGAAAATTTCACAGATGATGTATTTCTGTTGCCGCTATAACAACAAATACTAAATATACAGAATAAAATCGTTTTTTTATAGATAATGGTACGAAACCTTTCGTGCGCGAGTCTGACTCGCACTTGGCCGGTTTTTTAAGTAATCTTAACACCACTCTTATATGAAAGAAAGAAAGAAATATTTTAATAAGAATTGTTACAAGTCAAGGTATATATGTATACAAGGCTTTCAATAGTGTTTAAATATATGGTTAATTACAGTATTTCTTATTATATGTCAATTATCTTAACTTTTACTTTAAATTATCTAACAATATACAAATATTGATGAACAATATACAATATGTCGCACTATAATTTTATACCTTTAAATAATTATTGGTAAACTAAAGAATACTTCATATGAATAGAATGACTCCTGCATCAACCACTTTTTCAGCCTAACCTTGAGCTGCGTCAACCACTTTTTCAGCCTAACCGTGTGCGTGTGCGTGTGTGTGTGTGTGTGCGTGTGTGTGTGTTTTCAGCCCTCCTCAATATTAGTATGTATTTGTTTCGCAATTGCACTTTAAAACGATTTTTTGTTGTTATACACAAATGGGTCGATGCCACTAAACTGATTGTTGTATGTCCTTGATATTCTATATATTACAGAATTCCTACCGTAATTTGTTTGATGATTAGGTAAACTAAGAAGGCGTGGGTACCTGGTGTTTGTTTTCGGTGTGAAGTAATTGATGGCTGCTATAAGGTTAGGGCAATCTACACAACCTCTGACAATGTCATAAAGCAAACACATATCGAGCGTGTCTCTCCTATCCTCCAGACTCATCATATTATGCCGCTTACAACTTTCACTATAACTGATAGATGTACGTTTGGTTCGGTAATTATAATAGTATCTTAGAAACCTCTGCTGTAGTCTTTCAAGTCGAGATTTATAGGTAATGTCATTACATTACCTATAAAACTCGGGACCATATATTAGACGCGTACTCCAAGACACTACGTACGTAAGTAAAATAAATAATTTTGATGCAAACAGGGTCATTAAATGATTTACAGACTCTCATAACAAAACCTAAGTTTTTATAAGCTTTGTTTATTATATTATCAATATGATCAGACATTAACATTTTACTATCTAATAAAACTCCTAAGTCTCGAATTAACTGGACTCTATGTAAAATAATATCATTCATAAAGTAGGAAGCATTCATAGGAGATGGTTTTCTAGAAAAAGTTATTATCTGGCATTTAGATACGTTTACCGTTATTTTATTCCTGTGGTAATATTCTACAAGAGAATCAAGAGTGTTTTGCAAAACTTGACAGTCATACAGGCCTTTAATTTTGATAAAAACTTTTTTGTCGTCTGTTTATAACAGGTGTTCCACAGGCGATTCAATACATGTGTAAATATCGAATATATATGCATTATAAAATAAAGGCCCTAAGTGTGATCCCTGTGGAACGCCTGTGGATTATTAAAAAGGGTATGTTAGCTTCTGCGCCGCATGTCTATCATGTACGAAAGGTTAGATGGTGGGACAATTAGACGTAAACAGTCTTATTATGGGCGATGAGCTAGCAATTCGTTACTGCAATGTAGTATTTTCTCCATCGTTGAACCTTTTCTTATTGTCCGTCACATCTTAAACTTGGTCCTTCCAGAATCGCACGAAGCGTGTTTTAATATAGCTACCGTGAAATGGGGTTATTTTAATTCCTGGGGTTACGTCAGGAATGAATCTGGCTATAACATCAAATACTGTTGCAAATCACAACCTTGACGGCCATTTGCTTTTTTCGATATTTCTGCCGTGCAGAACCTAAAGTGCAGTAACTCGAAAAAGTCCATTTCGAGATAAACGCAAAAAACACTTTAAAAGTAGTTTATTTCCGTTCGTTCAAGCGGTATATACTTATAATTTATTGTCATGGAAAGCGCTCAACACATAAAATACGATGACGTTAAAAACAATGGTTTCAGTGTACACTGAAATTAATTATGAGGGTTTTTCAAAATTTCAAGCTCGTACTGCACTCTTTGAGACAGGCAAAACCAAAATAAATACCGCTTAAAACACAGTAAAAAGTCGAGTTACTGTCCATGTTTTGCATTCACTTACACAGACAAGTGATGAACTACCGTTTAAACCACAGTACGTGGAGCTATACTACTGCGTTTTAAACGGTATTTTGCTTGATTTTTAGTGCTACGAACATCCGTTACTGCATTTAAAACAGGTTTTTGTAAAAAAAAAGTATGACTGAAGCCTTTTTGCCAATAAAATTATTTAATATTTAATTGTCTTTAAAACTACATATGCTCAGTAAATGTCAAGTCAATCAGACTTCTTTAAGTGGGAGAAAAACGACTAGCAAGATTTAAATAAACTTATTTGTGATTTATTATTGGAGATCCTAAATAAAACACATATTTCGTGAAATTGTAAGCAAACAATGTTTATTACACATAATTATGTAACCCTACTAAAAAAAAAAGACGAATACTTCAGTATAATGCTACTATTTATTCTTATGTACTGTTAAAATAGCACTTTAATCTTATTGTTATTGTCCGTTCAGTTACTTTGTCAGATATTAAACTATAACTAATAAGATCGTAATTACTAATAAAATGCACGGCACACATATATAACCATTCATTAGGCTATTAGTAACAATAAATAATTCAACAATATACAAAAATTACTACAACTAGAGCTTTTTCCAGTTAGAACAATGTGACTTCTAAACATAATTACATTAGAATACTTTGGTAACCCCTGGGAATAAAGATATATCTTTATTATACTGTGTATACCCTTATAAAACAAAGTAAAATTTTAGCTGGGATTAACTATATTAATTTATTATAGTAATAAGGTATACGAATAAAATTTGTTTTTAATAACTTACTTCTAAACTGTTTTGTAAAATATTTCACTAAAACTTATAAATATAAAACGACTTAAAATTGGTCAAGGCTTGGAAAACTTAACTGTGTCAGTTCAGGCAAACAAGAAAAAACTAAAAACAGGTATTTAAATTTAAATATGGTGATCATTATTATTAGGAAATACCATACGTACTGCCGTTGTCAGAGGGGTAATCACGTTACGTTCCAAACGCGCGTTAGTACAATCGAACTGTAATTTTTCCATATAAAATATGACATTTAGATCTACCTGACGTGCGTACAATGTGATACGTGGTCGACCTGCTGGCGCAGATGAGACAGGTACAAAACACAAGCCAGTTTTTGAGCATCAATGTCCTTAAGTAAAAAAAAAAAAAAAAAATTTAAATTTAAACCGTTTATTGCATTAATTTAATTATTACAAGTATGTCTACTAATTGCTTAGCGCAATCTTATTTTTTTGAGATTATTTGCTAAGCTTAGTTATTATCTATTATGTAACTGATACCAAGCAAAAGATCAAGAGGTGCAGTTTTTCTGACCTATATTAATTTAGTGATTTTCATGTTTAAGACGACCAGCCTACATAATAAATAGTGATAATCTCAAATGCTCCAGTAAAACTTGGCTCCAGTTCCGTAAGGAAGCAATGCCGTCTTAAGAAACTACAGGGTTCACTGATGCCCAAAAATCGGCTCGTGTATTGGTGGCATTTACCTGTCTCATCTGCACCTGATAACGCATTACGTGGGGTATTCCCTAATAATAATGATCGCAATCTTTAAATTAAATAATTTTTCTTTATCTTATTTGCCTGAACTGACACAGTCAAGTTTTTTTGGTGAATTATTTTAAGAAAACAGCTTAGAAGTAAGTTTTCCAAAAATAATTTGATTCTTGTAACTCGCTTATACATACTTTTAATTAATACAATTATCCCAGCTAAAATTTTAAGTTGTTTTATAAGGTATATCTTTATTCCCTGAGGTTACCCAAGTATTCTAATGGCATTATGTTTAGAAGTCACATTGTTCTAACTGGGAAAAGCTCTATTTGCAGTAAATTTTGTATATTGTTGAAGGTTGTATTGTTACAAATAGCCCATTGAATGGTAATATATGTGTGCCGTCCATTTTATTCGTAATTACGATCTCATTAGTGACAGTTTAAAAACGTGTCTTGTTTGTCCGTTACAATAAGATAAAAATGCCATTTAGCTACATAATACTGAATAATGTATTATACTGAAGTAGTAGGTAGTCTTTTTATTACTGTCATACATAATTATGTTTAATAAACATTGATTACTTACGATTTCAACAACTAGGTATGTGATTAATTTACTATCTCCAAAAATAAATACCAAACAAGTATATTCCAATCTTGCTAGACGATTTTCGGCCACTTAATGTGGTGTGATTGACTCGAATTTTACTGAGCAAATGTAGGTTCGATGACGATTAAATAATTTGATCAATTGGCAAACAGGCCCCGGTATTTTTTTTACAAAAACCTATTTTAAATACAGTAACAGGACAAAAAATCGAGCAAAATGCCATTTAAAACGCAGTAGTTAAGCTCCAGACACTGTGGTTTAGGCTGTAAAAACACACTGTCTGTCCACGAGTACAGTGACAAAAAACAAATGCATTGAAAATACCATCTAAAGTGCAATACCTCGGCTTGCTACTGCACTTTAGATGGCAATAAGAGTAATATTTAAATAGGGAGGGTACCGACTAAAGTAAGGTAACATACTTTTCACTGCGTTTTAGTTAGTAATTATGTCTAAAAATCAAAGATATTCGAAACACAGTACGAAGAATTTGGAACAAAACTTTGATACTGCAGTTTAGTTAGTTTTTCACGAATAACTTGTTGAGTTGATACAGGCTAAAACATCTGATAAATTACGATTCTACTGCGTTTTAGTTGGTAATGGTCCAATATTCGTAGCCGTAGACGTTTTAACTGCGGTTTAAGTAGTATTTTGTGTTCTACGCTAGTCCATGACTGTACTTTAGGAGGTTTTTTTTTACATGTTCCAGTTGTCCAAATGAAATACCGATTAGATACACATGTGCATCTTGAAATACTGATCACAGATCATCAAAAAACAAAAAATCCCAAATTAGCCCGATACTGCACTTTAGGTTCTGCACGGCAGATTTGTAGCATGGGGTGTAATTCATCAGTTCTGAGGGTTTACTTTGATCACTGATACCCTCATCATCATCATCATCATATCAGCCGAAAGACGTGTACTGCTGGACATAGGCCTTCCCCAGAGAGTGCCACAATGAGCGGTCCTGCGCCACTCGGATCCAGCGGACTCCCGCGACCTTTGCCAGGTCATCAGTCCACCTTGTGAGGCTCCCCACAAGGTGGACCCATGCTGCGCCTCCCAGTACGTGGTCGCCACTCGAGAACCTTTCCGCCCGAACGACCATCGGTTCTACGTGCAATGTGCAATGCTACCCTTATTTTTCTTTGTCAAAGTAACCCCAAAGGCACTTAACCTTTATAAATCCTAAGCCTGTGAACGAGTATTTTTTTTATCTTCTAGTGTTTTTTTTCCTTATAACTTATTTACTATTTTTATACTATCAGAATCCGTTAAAAAGGGGGGTTTTAAAGTAACCGCGATATCAGTATAAAGTTGATCACCGACTTAATTAATTTTTTCTAAGAGATACATCAATCATTTTTTTTTGTTAGTGGAATCAATAGACGACCAAAAACTGATATTTGCATTTTTTTCCTTATTTTTTTGGATAAACGTTCAGGGAGCTACATACGTTTTAATTCTGAAATTGATCAAATTAACCCCATTTCACGGTACTCATTACATTAGATCGCTGAGAAGTCGACAACTGCATCGCTAGTTTATTCAGTACTGGATGTTCAGTGTAAAAGTTGGTGCAACAACAATAGACCTTTAACTTTGAAGAAGTTGAATAACTAATGGCCTTTTCAATTTTATAAAACAATAGTTATTTTCACTCTTTCTATTCGAAAAATATTCAAAAACGAACAACAGTCTTTTCTAGCCGTTTATGGGGAGCAACACTTGTTTTTGATCCCTATGCATATTTTTTTTTCAATTTAAGTATCTTTTTTGCCCTAGGGTGCAAAATTGAATTTTGCTGCACGCTAGTCATAGTGCACATAGAGAAGAAATCATTAAAAACATTATTTAAAAAAATCTGTGGGCCTGAGCGAGGCCAGATACAGTATGTTATTTCAGTAGCGTGTTTAAGGAGACACTTTTATTTAGTGTTTTTTTGTTCTTGGAGCGTTTAGGGTCTCATATATTGTTTTTCTACTCCTGTACCGTTATCTGTCATTTATATAGGCTGTAGCTCAAAAACGATGACACCACTAATAAGTCGTCGAAAAACTCTATGCTCTATGGCCCAAAAACGCACTGTTTAGCGTACTTTTTTGGTTCATACATTTTTCATAACAGCACTGTTTAATTTTTTTTTTAATCGGCCGCTATATTGCAGTGGTGCCAACTTTATAAACAAATATTTCGAAATAAAAGTATTTATTTACGATTTAACATTTATATATTATAAATTATTTACTACAATTATAATAATTTAATAAATCATCATCTATTGTGTGTTAAATTACACGTTTTATAAATTCTTGGTATTATTTATAAAAATAAACAGTTCGAATTCAGTCCACTAATAAGTCGTCGAAAAACTCTATGCTCTATGGCCCAAAAACGCACTGTTTAGCGTACTTTTTTGGTTCATACATTTTTCATAACAGCACTGTTTAACTTTTTTTTTAATCGGCCGCTATATTGCAGTGGTGCCAACTTTATAAACAAATATTTCGAAATAAAAGTATTTATTTACGATTTAAAATTTATATATTATAAATTATTTACTACAATAATAATAATTTAATAAATCATCATCTATTTACATGTTTTATAAATTCTTGGTATTATTTATAAAAATAAACAGTTCGAACTCAGTCCGGGTCCGGATTCGGTTTGGTTCGGATGGCAAGTGCAAACAAATTAAAGAAAACAAACCATAAGCAAGAGCTGTTACATTTCCGATTTTCCACCAAAATACAGTTCAAAATGAAAAGACGAAAGATGATAAACTATTAGTCCTAAACTTTTAAAATTTTATTCGTGTTTGTGAAGAAAAAAGTGTACGTATAATATGATTACTAATAAATATAAATAAATACATACATACATACATATATAATCACGCCTCTTTCCCAGAGGGGTAGGCAGAGATCACGGATCTCCATTTGCTACGATCGTGACAAACCACTTTCGCTTCACTCACTTTCATAACATTTCTCATACATGCTCGTCGGTTAAGGGTACCTACTTTTGACCTTGCCTTTTTGTAAGATTTCTCCAATTTGATCGGAGAAAGTTCACCTGGGTCTTCCCATTCCAATTTGCGCTTCCACTCTTTCTATATACACTCTCTTCGTTAATCTTCTTCATCCATCCTCTCTACATGCCCAAACCACCTTGACATACCCTTCTCAATGTTCGTGACTATATCTCCATCAATTCCACACTTATCTCTTATCACACTGTTTCTGACTCTATCACTCAATTTCACTCCACACATACTTCTCAACGCTCTCATTTCTACTGCATTCACTCGACTTTGATGTCTTTTCTGCCACACCCAACTTTCGCTACCATACATAAGTGTGGGCACCAACACTCCCCTATGCACTACGCTCAGGATTCCACGTTAGAATCCCTCGCTACGCTCGGGATTCTATTCTGGAATTCTTCGCTTCGTTTTGGATTCAATCAGTCACCCTCGTTACAATATATCATTTTGCTCCCTAGTAATACAATGTACTATTGTTATACAAGGGTGCAAAGTTGTATTTTACCCGCGAGTGTGGAATTGAAACACGAGCAAGCGAAAGGATTCTATAATTGAACCACGAGCGAAGCGAAGGGTTCTAAAATATAATCCTGAGCGTAGGGAGTGTTTCAACACATTAGAAGTAAAATACATTTGCACCCGTGTGTAACACAAAACTCTTCACCTCACTGTAGCGAGGAAAGTGCAACATGCAAAACCACAGCTCATAAAAAATAATTCTATGTTTGTACGCAATATAATCATCGCCAGGTTAATTATAATCATCATCAATATAGCATAATATTATTACAACTTTAATTAACTAATTAAGATAGCAAATCAGTCTTCATTTGTACATGCTACTAAATTAATGTAATCATTATTTAACAATTCAGTATTTTTTTACCACACTTTAAAATTGTAATTATTTAACAGTTCTGAAAATATGTAACGTTTGACAATGTTTTGTTGATAATGTTGACATTGCTGACGGTGCGTTCTGAAATTGCATCGACTCAACTTGTGCGTTCAGAATTACATTCAACATCATTATAAAAAACAAATGTTTCGTATCAAATTATAAGGTTTATGACTTAAAAACATTGAATAAAGCTAATTTTGGTATTTTTTGAATGATAATTAATATCGAACGAACCATTATTATAAGCCTTTTGCGTTTTGTTATCTGTCAAAAGCTACTTACAAGCTCCAAGGTCAAATTACTTTCCCCACTAGTGGATAAAATGCGATTTTGCTCACTGATTTTAAAGCATAAAAGACGGCTTTTTGAGGCAGTGAGGGGAAAAAACCTATGTCCAGTCTGTTGTGCCGTGAAATTATTAGTATAAATGCTAGATTATTATTTAAATTGTAAACAAGGGACTTGACTAATTAGTTTTATCTCACTCATACCCTTATCGAATTTGGCCCATGGTCCTTGTTTTGTTTTGCTGGAAAACAGCAATTGTTTCAGTTTTTTGTTCCATTATGTCTGTTCCATATAGTGTAGGTATCGAATGTTAGATCGGATTTTGTTTTTGTACGGTTTTATGTATCTTTGTAGTGAGCATGTAAATGTTTTATCTATCCATTTACGTTACGTTTGATCCGTTGCGAGACAATACAATTGCTACCTACCCGCATTTTCAGAACTTACTTACTTTTCCTTTTTTTATGAACTAGCATGTAAGTGCTAGTTCATAAAAAAAGGAAAAGTAAGTAAGTCATGTGTCATTTTTTATTTCACTCACATACCTTTCTTTCAGCGCGCGTGTAAGCGAGTACTCTGGAAGCATACTGAAATGGGACTGGGATGTCAAAGTCAAAGTTTCTTCAATTTAGGCATATTACATGAATGTCGATAAACTACTATCGGTTCGGAACTAAAACCTTTGCCTTGAGAAGAAACGGAAAAAAAAACTCTGCGAGGTATTATTATTCAAAACAGTATACAATATGTAGATGTGGAGCAACTTATAACGTAGGTCACAGATATCCGTCAGGAATGACATAGGTACCTTGTTTTCTTATTCCCTGTATAAAAATACATCCAATTTAGACGTTTTAAGTTTGTTCGTTTGCTTATTTACTCACTCAACTTGGTACATGATTGACGAAGGTGAATATGACGAAGTAAACAAACATGGAGTAATTTGCTTTTCGTTTAAAGCAAAGACTTATTCAATTCCCGAACAGTAACGAAGAAAATGTAAAAAACCTGTTATCTGCATACGTGTTCGGGACACATTACAAATGAGGCTGGCACCTGAACCCTCAAATCAGGGCTGGGTTCAACGAGTATCGATATTTTTCTTATACCCAATTAAATTAAATGCTCCAGTCATAGATATATAATATTACTTCGTAAAGATAGGCCCAACGCGCACGAGTATATCGTCCAATGCGGTGGTCTTAAACTGACAATTTAGGACCACCGTGCCTTAGTCTGACGGCAGGACACCGTACCATTCAGCTGGTACCATGTCTCTGTTCAGCTGTCAGCCGAATGTCTCAAAATGCCTAGTTGCGCAGTAAAAGGCTGCAAAAAATATGATACGAAAGTGAAATATAAACATGGGATATCGTATCATCGGTAAGTATCAATCGTTTCTTTTTTGTCGCTTAGTAACACATTTTCAAAAGAATTATTTGTTACCTAGCGCCATTACGTTTTGTTAGTTCTAGTAAATTAGGAGTAACCTTGTAAGCGCGTCATTTTTATACTGGACATTGTTGATAATATATAGCTATACCTTTGATTGTTAATGTTTCTTATACGTATTCTTCTACTAATGTAGGTACCTAAGTAGATGCAAAAGAATAATGTACAGAAGAAAGTCGTTTGAAATGTCTTAAGCAATAATTGTGTGATTTATAGTTGATAATATTTATTTGAACACTTACTTTAATATTTTCAACTTTATCGAGTCGATTCGTCGTTCATTGTTTGACAATGAGACACATAATGTCATGTTATTTGGCTCTTATTCTATCATTTGCTACATTGTAAAGCGGTGTGCAACTAGCCTTGTAGCCTAAGTCACTAAATTGCGCCCGTGATTTAGTGCGTGTGCATGTGGTTTTCTATCATTTGGAGACTAGTGTTTTCGTGTTATTTGTGTATCTTACATTTGTTACGGAAAAATCCTCTACCGCATCCCTGACAAAATTTCGTGACGAACCGTTCAGTAGTTGAGCCGTAAAAGTAAATAAATATACAAACACACTTTACCACTATATCTATGTAAACATCAGTCTGCATCAACCACTGTCAGCCACTTGATTAATATTGAGAAAAATCCCCCTTACAAGGTTACTCCGGCCACCCAAACGTGTAGTCCGCCACGTGGTACACAGCTCGTACAACAGATGGCGCCACTCTTTTTTATTTACCCTTTATAGGACAGAGCATAATTTTTTTGGAAATTAACATTTGAGTTCGATTTATGGGTAATTAACTTGTTCGATGATCGTATTGAAAAAATCGATCCGACCGTTGAGGTAACCTTTATTATTTTCTTCATTTTATGACTTTTTATGAGTTTTCTTTGTTTCTTGTTATTTTCTAATACAATCTTAAAAATTAAACAGGGAAATTCATAAAAAAACAAACTTTTAATCATATAAATATATAAAAAACGTAAAATTTCGTAAGGTCATCTTATAATTGGAAAAGTAATTACAAAGCCTCATTTTTATTTGTGTTTATCACAAAATTACTCAAAAAAACTAATATCATCAGTTTAATATTATGTAGCCCGGCTAGCCGGCGGGTTAAAAATAAAACGAATCGTTTATATACAATAAAATAAAGTGGAACTATGTACAGAAAGGGTTCAACTTATTCAGTCAGTACGGAGCTGTAGATATGAAAAGAAAGGTCACTGGCCTGAATAGGGTATAGGATCCGTAATTAAGACGGTAGAACCCGAAGTCCTCAGGCTTTCAAATACACTCGAAGTTTCCAGGCAGGTCGGCTCCACATCTCGATGCAGCGTGCAGCACAGGCGAAGCCCGCTGGTCAGTAGCAGCCGCCAGAAGACAACTTAGCCATGCATAAAGGGCTGGAAACAATCCTTTTCCTTAGCACAGGTTCAAACCCCATTCGAGCCTCATAAGAGTTAGGCCAGTGACGGCTAAATGAGGCTTGGATTGGGTTTAACAAACATTATATACACAACACAGAATTAAAAAACAATACATACCTGCATAAGTGGCAGCCCTTATATGTATGTATGAACTATAAGTTCTGTACAAAATTTACAAGCAGTAGTTATTTCAAGAAATAATAGTAATCATCGATATTTATAACAAACCAAATATGTAGCCAATGAATTGCGCAAGCAAGAGAAAATTTTCCTCGAATAAAACAAAACACGGCCGTGAAAAATTCAATTTTTCTTTTATCACCGGCCAGCGCGCTGGCGGCCGCGCGGTGAAGGTTTTGCCGTGTTACAATTAATACACCATTTTACAAGTCAAGCACCTGTTTCACACAAAAAAATTACTTTAAAAACATAGTTTTAACCGACAAAAAATCAATCATCCCCTATTTGCCTACCCTTAAGGTTAGTTTTTTTTTTCCAAATGTATATGGGGCCAACTTCGGAGTATACCCTTTCCAATAAAAAAAGAATTATCAAAATCGAACTACTCTGTAAAAAGTTATGCGTGGTCATACATAAAAAAATATATACGCGTCGACTTGAGAACCTCCTCCGTTTTTTTCGTCGGTTGAAAATAAGTAAAAAAGTAATCCTTGTGTACTAAACTCAAACAAATAATATCAAAGACTATTTATTATTTAGAAACGGGCTTCAAAACTCGTCATTACGTTGTATATCTTACTATATATATTTATAAGAAGTTTACGGCGTGATTTTTTTAAGTTCGTGAGCGAACAAAGGGAATTATTTTCCCACTTGGACCCTCCAACTTCAAAGGACATTTAGCCGGACAAAACAATGGTTTCAGACAGTAATTTATATGCTAAATAACAAATAATACAGTTAATTGTACGTAACTGCCATCAAAACCCTCTTACCTAATTTTTTTTGATGGATCTGGACACTCATCGGCGAAAAACACTGTTGTTTACGATTTTTTCACAACTTTTGACTTTGACATTGACGTGTGTTGACAGATGAAGTCTGAGTGAAAAGTGTTGCCAGTATAATAAGTATAATACTTACTAAGAAGTGTAAAACTGTATGGTAGGTTTCATTAAGAGTTGCCGTATACAAAATACATAAAATTTTATACCAACAGACGAAGTGGGAAATAATATCCCCTTGTTCTAATAAGGGTTAAGGACAGATGTCAAGCGAATTGTTCGGACAGGCGTATCTTTACTTTCGATATCATTGGCTCCAGTGCTTTGCAATATCAGACACAGTTTGGTGTATTGAGAAGACAATGAAGAGGCCTGTCCGGAACGCATTTTTTACTTTTTGAAATGATACGTGATGGTTGGTTTCTGCATGTATATCTAAGCTATCAATAGCCTAGCTTTGTATAGCTTACAAATATTTGTATTTGTAAGAAAGAGACACAACACATTTAAACGAAGGTGCTTGTTAAGTTGTACTAATAAGTTGGGTATTATTTAGGTATATTTCGGTTTCGGGTCTTCTCGAAAGAAGAAAAATTGGCATTTAAATAAATAGTTTTTGACAGGGACCTGTGATCATGCAACCCTTCATGCTTGGAGTCAATTTCAAATGTAGATTTACAGTTAAATTCTAATAATATTTTATCTCGCGCGCTCGTTTTGACGGCGTGTATGAAAGCGATTAACTCAGACCCTAACTTATTCGTAAGTGTCAGTAAAACAACATTTATCGACATAAACATATTTTTACATGCCTCAGCGACCTACAATCTGCAATCGACCTTTTCCCATCCCTAAAGGTACGGCGTCACGCTTAAGGTGTCTTTGTTCCAAAAAGCGGATTAATCTTCGAGCGGCCGATAACACGCTGCTACACGATCCCCTCCAAGATTCCGTAATATATATTTCATATCATACTCGGGATGATTATTGGTCCTTGTTGAAGTATCTTTATATGTACACGAGGAAAAAAGTGAATGTTGCATTGAACCGAGATTGACTTTTATTCTTACACAGTCAATTTTAGACGTAGTCTCGGCCACTTAGCCAACGTGATGTAGGAAATATGAGGGACAATCTTACACAAATAAACCTAGTCCCAAACTAAGCAAAGCTTGTGATATCGTTACTAGACGACGATATACATACTTATATATATAAATAAATACTTATATGTTACATAGAAAACATCCATGACTCAGGAACAGATATTCGTGCTTAATACACAAATAAATGCCCATACCAGTATTCGAACCCCAGACCTCCAACTTCGTAGGCAGGGTCACTACCAACTAGGCTAAAACGGTCGTCATTGTGTGACAAGGAATAATTATTATCAAAGCTCAATTAAGAAAAATACAAATTCTGTTTGTAAGTACTACTTCTAAAATGATGTTTTTGTATAATTATGTACCGATGCCGCTCTACCGTCAATGACAAAATTAAACACTAGATGCTAAACAATGCAATGAAATAGCAGCGAATTTGTGGGAGTAGGAGTAGAGCTAGCTCCTCTAAATAGTTCTTTTGTCTCTGCACCGAGAGATAGTAAGAAGGTGCACTTATTGCATGTCGAGCGCTTGTTCATGTATTTTCCTAGGTAATATTCATAGTCAGGTCATGAGCAGTTCAAATGAGTCAGTTTGATTATTGAACTTAGAGGAATGAAGTATAAACAGTTAGGGTTGCGTAACTTCAGGGTTAGTCCAAATCAAATCAGCTGTTATTTAGACCTTCAAAAATGTCGGTTGAGTAACGCGCGTTGGAAAAGTTACGTTATACACTGCAAATAAATGTAATTTTCACCTCATTTTGCTCACTGTTTTCACGGATGGGTTGTAAACAATTGGACGTATTTATGCACAAGGGAGCCAACCCACACAATGATAGTTTTGAGAAAAAGCGGGTTTTGTTAAAAAAGTGTGTACGCTTTTTTTCTTCATGTTTTTTAATAAAGGTGGATTGCCAAGCGTTACAACATGGTTTTGTTTATATTTGTATACATAAATATGCCAAGAAAATGTAGTTTTAAGTGTAGTTTTCTCTTAAAAAGGCAACGGTTCCTTTTAGCAAAAACATTCAAATGAGGGTTGGTTCCTTGTTGATTTAAAAGGGAACTATACACATGTATACAAAAAAAATACAAACTAGTTTGAATGTACTTCATTAACAAAATGTTGTAAACATTGTATACACATACAAAAGTTCTACAATATTCTAAAATATTATTCTGTAATCTAACCATCTCCAAACATCAAATACTTTAATTAAAAATGTAAGGAAAGATTTTAACACAAAGCTTTCTTAGTTCTCGCTAGTTTCATCTTCCATTTCAAAGTCAGGTTTACCCGAAAAGCCCTCCAGATCATCCTCGATGCTTTCGTCGGGAATTTACCGAATGTAAAAATCGTGATGGACCTGTGGAATCAGATGAAGAAGGCTCTTCAGATCTTTTAACTTTGCGTCGGCAACAGGCCTTCCTGATGGCCATAGTGGCTCCATTAACTGCTTGGTAATACTTGATGATGCCCCCCCCCCGAGTACTTTTTTTTATAATAGCTACTCCCTTAAATTCTTCAACGAAGTTAGATCTCATGTAAATTTTAAACATTTCATGTTTTCTAAGCTCTATCTCTTTTGTGGTCAGCTGTGACACTTTCGTTCCATCTGTGTATTTTTTTCTATTACATGTATCTTTTTTTAAAGGCTTGGTGCGCATGTTAAAGATTGGTAAAAATATTTGGTTAAGTTTTGCACATGAAACTTTTCTCATTACAGCTGCACTTGCTTCCTCTTTATACAATTCGAAAATTTTGGAAAGTGTCATGTGAGATCTTAGAAACTTAACCCCATTACATTGTCCTCGTCGGTAGTGGGATATTTATGTCGGCAATCTTTTTAAAAAGTCTATTATGAACTGCACGCATTCAGGGTCTAGTTTATCGAGACTGTTTTGTGATCCACGTTTATCTGCAATAACATCTTCAGACCGCATCTTACAAAGCGACGTATTTATTATTTTTGACGACGTTTTAACAAACATGTCTCTACATACTGATATCATCATCATCATCATCATCATCATATCAGCCGAAAGACGTCCACTGCTGGACATAGCTCCCCACTCAAAAGAGTGCCACAATGGCCGGTCCTGCGCCACCCACATCCAGCGGACTCCCGCGACCTTTACCAGGTCATCAGTCCACCTTGTGGGAGCCTACCCACGCCGCGCCTTCCGGTACGTGGTCGCCACTCAAGAACCTTTCCACCCCAACGGCCATCGGTTCTACGTGCAATGTGCCCCGCCCACTGCTACTTAAGTTTAGCGATTCGGAGGGCTTTATCGGTGGTTCTGCTGCGGATAACCTCATTTCTGATGCGATCGTGCAGAGAAACTCCCAGCATAGCCCTCTCCATCGCCCTTTGAGTGACTTTGAGCCTTCTCATGAGGCCCAACCACAGCGAAGCGAGCGACCACTTTTCCGTTCCATATGTCATCACTGGCAACACACACTGGTCAAAGACTCTCGTCTTGAGACACTGCGGAATATTGGACGAAAAGATGTGCCATAGCTTCCCGAATGCTGCCCAGTCGAGTCGGATTCGACGATTGACCTCTTTCTCAAAGTTGGACCTACCTAACTGGACAGTCTGTCCTAGGTATACATAATCGTCTACAAATTCGAGCGTAAAGTGTCCGATTGAAACGGGAGTTGGTACTACATGGACGTTTGACATGATCTTCGTCTTATCCATGTTCAACCTTAGACCAACTCGCTCGGAGGCTTTACTGAGGTCATCGAGCATAGTACTCAAGTCCTCCATAGTCTCAGCCAAGACTACTATATCATCAGCAAACCGCAGATGAGTGATATACTCGCCGTTGATGTTGATGCCTAGCCTTCTCCATTCTAGAGTCTTGAAAACGTCTTCCAGTGCAGCGCTGAACAGATTTAGGGAGATAACATCGCCTTGCTTACACCCCGCTGCAGCGGCATAGGCTTCGAGCTCCGATCCTGGAGTCGGGCTGACATAGTGGCGTTTTCGTACAAACACTTACAAGTACTTCGATATAGCGGCAGTCTACTTGGCACCGCTGGAGAGACTGTAATGCAGCCCAGGTTTCAACCGAATCGAAGGCTTTCTCGTAGTCCACGAACGCTAAACAGAGGGGGCAGGCTATACTCCTCCCAGGGGGCGTTGTGGTAGAATGCTCGCGATCCCACTGCGCCCCCATTAATGGCAGGGACGGAAACGCCGGAGTGGTTTTAGTGGGTAGACTCCCTCCCCCTTCTCTTCAAATAGAGTTGGCTGGAGGGTGAGAGTCCCACATACCCCCCATTATAGCTTACCCTAGGCTGGGGGATGCGTAAGAGCATTTCCACTCCGTAAAAAAAAAAAAAAAAAAGGCTATACTCCTCAGTCTTCAATATAACCTGGCGGAGCGTGTGGATGTGGTCTACGGTACTAAAGCCTATTCGGAAACCGGCTTGTTCGGGAGGCTGGAAGTCATCAAGCCTGCGTGCGAGACGATTCGTAATGACTCTTGAAAACAGCTTATAGACATGGCTCAGAAGTGAGATGGGTCGGTAGTTCTTCAGCAGGGTGTTGTCACCTTTTTTGAAGAATAGCACCACTTCACTTGTGTTCCACGCCTTTGGCGTTCTTCCTTCCAGTCAGACGGTGTCGAACCACTTCTGAAGGGCCGTAAGGATCGGTTTTCCACCCGCCTTCAGGAGTTCGGCTGTAATTTCGTCTTCACCGGGTGCCTTGCTGTTCTAAAGATGTTTCAGGGGCATTCTAATCTCGTACAGGTTGATGTCCGGGATGTCGTCGGTATAATGTTGCTACTTGTAAATAGTTGCCACAGTAAAGACGACATACATATTTGTTTTGACACTAAAGTTTACTTGTCACCAGTGACAATTGCTTAATTTTGTCTATTATCTCACACTCACATTAATAATAATATTTTATAGGAAATGATTTTGACGAGAAGTTTTTACATTACAAAGATTCAAGATACACGGTTCTCCAATTTCTTTTCATATAATTAATTTTATAAAGAACCATGTAATATGGACCTTTGTGAAAATTATACACAAGCTAATTTCGATAATGCAAACCAGATTCAATGAACTTGGTTTCTTAGTTAATATAAACAAATTTATTTTAACCAGGAACCATATGATGTGGATCTTTGTGCAAGTATTAACTTTTGCCGTTTTTAATGCAAAAGGGAACCAACCCGCATGGACTTATGAAATAAATGAAACGATATTTACTGTAATAAGGAACCATGTGACATGGACCTTTTCAAACAAATATTATGTTAAATTAGAAAGTTACCATACAGCATGGATCTTTTTAAAGTTTTATGAAAACCATAATAATGTGATTTGATAACTTTGTCAACGAAATGTTTTTATATGTCAATATGAACCTACCACTTTGATCTTTTTGTAGGGGGTATAAGGTGCATTTTAAAACTTTCTGCACGTAACTCAAATTTGGGTAATGAGTGGGTTGGTCCCATTATGCACAAATACGTCTAATTTTGATTATGCAAACCAGATTCAATGAACTTGGTTCCTTACGTTATATAAACTAATTTATTTTAAACAGGAACTTCGTGATGTGGATCTTTTTGAAAGTGTTAACTTTTGCAGTTTTTATTATGCAAACAGGAACCAACCCGCATGAACTCTTATGAATTTAATGAAACGATAATATAATGGTGAACCACGTGACATGGATCTTTTCAAATAAATATTATGTTTAATTAGCAAGTTCCATACAGCATGAATCTTTTAAAAGTTTTATGTAACAATGATAATGTGGTTTGATAACTTTGTCAACAAAATCTTTTTATATGTCCAATGATCCTACGACTTTGATCTTTTTGTAGGGGGTGTAAGGTGCATTTTTAAAGCCTTCTGCATACCTAACTCAAATTTGAGTGATGTGTGGGTTGGTTCCCTTCTGCATAAATACGTCCAATTTATTTTCGAGTGGTTTTAATTGAAAAAAAAATTTGAAAAATTTTTCTTCAAAATAAGTATACCTACATGTTTTTTTTACTCTTCTGAAATGATTTTTATTTCAAAAACACAAAAAAAATTAAATAAATTTAGATCAAAATTTAACTGAATTAAAAAAAAATTAAAGCAAATGAGACACCAGGGGTTACTGCAGATGCTCTAAGGAAGCGACCTTTTGAATATTTGCTACTGTTATAGGGCCCACCCCGTAAGTCTTTCCCATAACTCCCACAAGAGCCGGTATTATTGCACTGCCCTCATCCAACTGTTCTATCTAATCTTCACCATTATAAATGAGTCCACTTTGCTGGAGGCTACTTACACGGATAAGATAAATATTCACACACATATTTTCACACACATTCTTTATTTTTCGCTACTAGTTAGTATAATAAGTTTATATTGGATTGTATAATTGACTTCCAAGACTGTGTTATAGATGTCTGAGGTCTGGAGCCTGGTGACCCGACATACAGGTTTCCCCTAGTTCGGGCACCAGTCTCCGCCGCACAAGTAATGTGACTACTTATAATAACCATAATGTTAATCTGTGTAAACTGTGTACTTTGTGGTGGAGTTAAATAAATACTTTTTATTATTATTATTATTATATTCAACATTACCAACTATGATTGGATGTCATTTTTAGGGTTCCGTACTCAAAGAGTAAAACTGTACCCTATTACTAAGACTCCGCTGTCCGTTCGTCTGTCCGTCTGTCTGTCACCAGGCTCACTGATACCGTGATAGTTCCAGTTAAAATTTTCACAGATGATGTATTTCTGTTGCCGCTATAACAACAAATACTAAAAACAGAATAAAATAAATATTTTTATTGATAATGGTACGAAATCCTTCGTGCGCGAGTCTGACTCGCAATTGGCCGGTTTCTATTCATTTATCCCCTTATTCATAAACGTCCATCAAAACTATTTTAGTTAAAATTTAGTTTGTTTCTATATCCGTCACATTGACTTTCTGTAGATATGTGAAAAAGGAACAAAATACATTTTAGAGGCTTGTAAAGTTTTATGAACAACAAGGGGATTCAGTGTCCTTTCCAATTTTGAGCTCGATATTTTAAAGTTATCTGTAATAATATTATAAAGAAGAATCTATGAGGTTGTAGTTTTGTAATTTGGTATGTTTTGAGTAATCTCCGGAACCGCTAATCTGATTTCAAAAATTCTTTAATTTGCGTGTAAAATTAACTTTTT
The DNA here is from genome assembly GCA_963854355.1 of Epinotia brunnichana. Taxonomy (NCBI): domain Eukaryota; kingdom Metazoa; phylum Arthropoda; class Insecta; order Lepidoptera; family Tortricidae; genus Epinotia; species Epinotia brunnichana. The sequence continues at coordinate 39,283,583 of OY977937.1, read as the reverse complement.
GGATGGTTATAGGCTCTGGCTGGTAAAGGTCGCGGGAGTCAGCTGGATGCGGGTGGCGCAGGACCGGCTATTGTGGCACTCTTTGGGGGAGGCCTTTGTCCAGCAGTGACGTCTTTCGGCTGATATGATGATGATGATGATGATAGGCTCTATTTTATCTCGCGGGTTTGCCTGCGTTCTTTGCTATAAGTGGGCAAAGCGGCGCGGGCACATAAGTTATCCGACTACCTCCTACACCTGTCGCGTCGTTGCATCTTTATGATAAAACTGTACTTGACAGACGGTGTCAAAGGTACCTCAACTTTGTCAAATTTGGCACCGTCTGCCAAGTACTTCCGGCCATTACAGGACTGACAGACTTAGTCTATCTACGATTCATGATGCCACATGTCTCGTACTGTTGTCACATGACGTAAATATTACCTACCCTTACAATTTTGACCGGAAGTGAAGGATTTTTCGAACTTCTCGACCTGCTGCCATGCATTTTATCGTGTTGTCACGAGACGTAGGCGTATTGGGAGTGGGCTTGCGGATTATAGTTATATTACCATAAAAAAACAGTTGATTAAAAGAAATGACCGCACTATGAATCGTCCTCATAGTTATGCAAGGAATTCCGGTAAGTGGGACCAAGCATTTTTCATTCCAAGCGGGGACAAAATGAAATTTCCCGCCCAACACCGAATGCGGGAATACAATAATTCCCTTAGAAATGGGAATATTATACGAACGTGGATAAATAGGGAAAAAATAAAACACACTCTATAACTCAAGTAAACGGCTTAAACTGAGTTATGTTTTTTGTACGGTAAATAAAGAAACAAGCAGGTTTCCTTACACATATTTCAGCCACTCAATATAGTGACATTACACCAAATAAACAAAATCTATGTAGGTACATATGTTTTCCCCCTAAAAAGCCCTTAGAAATGTCTTATGGGGCTTCTTGATGGGTTATGCCTGGTTTACACTATGCCGAAGTGAGCAGGGAAGTGTGGGCAGGATGGGCGTAATATGCGGTATTACGCCTGTTCTGCCCACTTCGCTTCCCACTTCCCTGCTCACTTCGGCATAGTGTAAACGTAGTATTATACTTTATACTTTTCCAGAAATGTGTGGCCGGCAACTATGGGCTTCTTGCTCTTACTTCCGTGCTAGAACAAGACGCCCAATGTTACAGGCCACACATTTCCGGAAAAGTATAGCCTGTCTTAGGCCTCTTTGCATGCTACAGGAAACTAGCATTTTTTTTTTCTCCAGTTTACGAACCACTTGGTTTCAATTCACGATAAGCGTCTTAAAACATAGTTTTAGTTCTCTTAACTCCGTTACTTACACACTTTATTATAACTTAAAGTATATATTTCCCAAACGGAGCACGAGTTTTATTATATCGGTATCAACTTTATGTAAATTCTCAGGGGCACAATTCTAGTTCGTTACCAATCTCATATCGTCAAAATGGAGATATCTCTGTGATAGTCCTTTAGATATTCTTTCTTAAAATGACATTCAATTTCTTCTCTAACATAGATAGTGGGGCAGACTGCCGGAACAAATTGTCGTAAATGTGGACACACCGGACAAAAGCACTTTAAGTTTTTGATAGGAACCAGCTCCTCCGACGGCCATCTTTTTTTTATGGGGGTCATTGTGAATTATAGGTATATTATTAACATCTCGGTGTCTAAGTATACATATTTGGGGCCAGGGAATTCAACTAGATATTTTTTAAGGTTGAATTCCCAAAGGATAGCAAACGGAACCCTGTTACTAAACCTCCGCTGTGGGTCCGTCTATCTGCGTGTCAGTAATAGCTAGACTGTTCAAATTTTTATAGAGTTTGTATTTCTATTGCTGTTATAACTAAAATTAATAAAAATAAAAATATATCAAAAATGAAACAGTGCTCCCATACATTGAAAGTCATTTTAAGGCGTTTTTTTTCTCGCCCATTACAAACGGTCTATCTCTAGAACCGTAATAGATAGACACTTGAAATTTCCGCAGACTATGTATAACTATATCTTCTATAATTACAAATAATAAAAGAATAATAAAGTTAACAATCTAGCTATTCCTGACACGCAGAAAGACGGACCCATAGCGGAGTCTTGGTAACAGGGTTCCGTATGGTATCCTTTAGAAACTCGACTCCAAAAAATATCTATTTGAATTCCTTGACCCCAAATATGTATATTTAAACACCAAGTTTGTGATTCTAAGTGATTTAGAACCCGAGATATTAATAATATACCTATAATTCAAAATAACCCCCATTAAAAAAAGGTGGCCGACGGAGGAGTTGATCCCTATCAAAAACTTAAAGCTACCTATCTAGTACCTGAAAAAAATTTGGTGCTTTTGTGCAGCGTGTCCACATTAGCACCTGAAACTTAAAGAAAAAACTCTTAGTAGGGATACTAAGAGTTTTTTCTTTAAGTTTTCAACACATACTGTACTGTATAAAACAGCAACAAAAATATGGAATCCTGTCCTAAAATATTAAACGAGTACATAATTAAATATATATTTTCGATGAAATTTGCAATATAGGAGTTTACAGGGGCGAAAAATCGATCTAGCTGGGTCGCTCAGGTACTACGAGTATAATTAATGTGCCGTTAGCTCTGATTTCCAAAATACTATGTGAATTTATAAGCATAGGCATTTAAAGTTAGTAGACGGGCTTAATCCGTATGGATTACACAATTAGACCTGCCATGCCATTCACTACCTTATTAACCTCACCTCACCACTCATCACCTACATCCTGACCCCGGGATCCGTATCAACCACGCGGTATCGGAGATCTGACATAATTATACTGGTTCCCCTGAATTGCGGTGAAGCGTCAGGAATAATTTCCCTGTCTGGCGCTAACCATGAAAACTTAATGCGGTGACGGCTCGCCGTTTTATTTGATTCCCACCAAATTTAACTTTGCAATTTGGCTTGGTAAATTTGTACCTCTGAGGACACTTTAAATGTAATTTGGGATAATAATTAACGTTTTCTTTATAGCTCAGGCCCAAATCTGTCCGAAAATGGAAAATGTTTTGTAACTGGCTGAATGTTGGCATGCCTAGTTACTGAGTGTTTAAGGTAACTGACCTTAAACTACCCCTCAGGTAGGTATACTGAGTGTTTGGTACCGAGCCCCACTCTTCCTTCGCATGTATCTCAGAACGATATTCACCCAACCGTTAAGGAAGCCCGATTAAATTCAACTTTGTATACAGGAAGTAACGAGGGTGCTGTCACGGCCCTCATGAAAATACACTACTTAATCGGGCTACATGGGAAAACTTCGAATTTCGAAGTTCGGGTATCTCTATCTCTATCGCACTTACACTACTCGAGTGACAGGGATGCTGGTATACGAACTTCGAGTTTCGATTTTCGTGGTAGTGCCGCAGGTTTTTCCATTTACTCGTAATAATCGATTTTACCAGCGAAATCGAGCACTAAAGATTTCAATAAACTTGAAGCTAAACTTATTATCAAAGGAATGATTCGTTTTGCCAATTTTCGTACAGAACATTAAAAACGATCGAAAGGCTGGCTGAAAGTTGGATATTTCAAAGTTGGTTTGTTTGTTCAAAGTAGGTAATTAGTTGGCGGCGGGGGTAATGAAACGAATACTGGAGTTAAGGAGAAGGTTTACTACGACTAGTTCATAGTAGAGCCAGCATTAGAAACCAAAAAATCGCCCGTGTAATTGGTTGGTCTGTCCGCTGTTTCTTTATTAAATATTTTTACATCATACCTGGCCATAAAGTAGGAATTACCGCACGCTATGCGTGCGGAAAACCCCACTTCCTGGCCAGATAGAGACGTAAAATTTTGTACTTCCCACGGGCGGTAATAAAGAAAGCCTCAGAGCGCATATTTATCGCCCTTGCCTTCGGCTTGGGCGTCAAATACCTGCGATCTGAGACATTCTTTGTTTAACCGCCCTAGGTAAGTAATGTACTATTACTAGTTAGATCAGATTTCTTTTTAATGCCCATAAGTTGAATTTTATTGTTTAATCGCTCAGTTGATTTCGGATTTCAACAATCGTAATAGCTAGTATTTCGGTGTTGCAATGGGATTTAGGCAAATTAAAACATCGTGAGGAAACCGGTTTATTCCCAATAAGGTCTAGCTTTCCCTCTGAGATTAGGTGCCTAATGAATAACGCTGGTGAGCCTGTTAAAAATTAAAACCGCCTATTCTTTACTTGGCAACCACGACCACATTTGCTACAATCGATTTGGGGGTGTCCGAAGTTGCCAAATTAAACATGGAGTTAATGGAATATTGCAATGCTTATGTATATAACCCAACATCAAAGAATGAATGAATGATTTATTTGAAAAACACAATCACAACATTAAATACAAACTGCGTCAATCTAGAAAAAAAAGAAGTACAATATTGAGGATGATCTCAAAAATGGCATGCAAAGCCACGATATGCTGATTTTCACTGAATCAATGTATACAAATAACATAACACAAATAACCTAAGCAAAGCAAAGAAAAATACAACAGAAAATGCAGTGTACAGTTTTATTTTATTAAACAGGATAAATTTAATACATACTTTAAAATAAGCATAGTCTAAATTTAGTATTGATTTAGTTGTTTATTACTTTGAATTATTACGTTTTGATTACGTTAAATTACTGTATTCCTTTCTTTTTTTCATATATAGCCCAGAAAACAGTATAATATTATAAAGCTGAATGTTATTTTTAGGGTTCCGTACTCAAAGAGTAAAACGGGACCCTATTACTAAGACTTCGCTGTCCATCCGTTTGTCTGTCACCAGGCTGTATCTCAAGAACCGTGATAGCTAGAGAGTTGAAATTTTCACAGATTATGTATTTCTGTTGCCGCTATAACAACAAATTCTAAAAACAAAATAAAATAAATATTTTTATTGATAATGGTACGGAACCCTTCGTGCGCAAGTTCGATTCGCACTTGGCCGGTTTTTAGGGTTCCGTAGCCAAATGGCAAAAAACGGAACCCTTACAGATTCGTCATGTCCGTCCGTCTGTCTGTCTGTCTGTCCGTCCGTATGTCACAGCCACTTTTTTCCGAAATTATAAGAGCAATACTGTTGACATTTGGTAAATAGATGTATTCTGTGAACCGCAGTAAGATTTTCACACAAAAATCGAAAAAAAAACATTAAGTTTTAGGGGTCCCCATACTCAGAACTGAAACTCAAAAAAAATTTTTTCATCAAACTCATACGTGTCAAACTCAAACTTCAAAAATGATATATGAGGTTTCTAACATCATTTTTTTCTAAACTGAATAGTTTGCGCGAGAGACAGTTCCAAAGTGGTAAAATGTGTCCCCCCCCCTGTAACTTCTAAAATAAGAGAATGATAAAACTAAAAAAAATATATGATGTACATTACCATGTAAACTTCCACCGAAAATTGGTTTGAACGAGATCTAATAAGTTGTTTTTTTTTAATACGTCATAAATCGTAGACCGCAATTTATTTCACGGAACCCTTCATGTGCGAGTCTGACTCGCACTTGGCCACTTTTTTTTTTACTTGCTTAGATTGAATAGTGATGACTGCTCCTTAAAATTGGCGAGTGTAAAACGCATAACGGCTGGTGTAGAGTTGTTGACTCATGGACGCTATGCCCGAAGATTGATGACGTCACGAGTATGTAACCTCATTACCTCTTTATGTTGAACCGTCAAGTTTAAGGTAAAATTGATGAACTAATCAGGATCAGAAGCGAGGTCGAAATAATTAAGGCAGTTAACATAGCCATATATGTGGCTGCCTCATTACCTACTAACAGGCCTTTAAAACGTTATAAAAACAGCGCTATTATAACGCTATAATTCCGTTATTTGCCGAGATTTGTATAGAAATTTTAAACATATCGTTATTTATAACGTTATAATATCACTATTTTCATAACGTTTTAAAGGCCTGCCTACTAACGTAGTATTTGTACAAAAGTAGGCCAATCATCGGGGGATAACTGGGTTATGTGATACCTATTTGTATTCACTAAAAACTCCACGGCGGCCGGCATCTGCGCTCTCATGCGGAGGATTCCAGGATCTCATTCTGAACGCACTGGATCCCCCCCTCGCGCCTCGCCACATTTGACTCGTCCTAGGACTCCTAGGGTGGAAAAGATGTTCGTCGCCTTCCCTGGGGTTTTTAGGCGCTGCCCCGGCCCCCGCCAGTAACACGGCTGCGCGGCGATGAGTCTCTCTCCCTTTAACATCAAGAGTTGTTTGGCTGTTTATGCTACGACAGGTAGCAAACAAGCGGAGTTAAGAAACAACCCCAGGAGAGACTCAAGCACGTGACCGACCCGTTATCTATTTGAGGTTTCGTAATGTTACAGTTCTCTAGCTGTCAACACTCAAAAATGCACATCATTCAGTCTAAACACGTGCATCCTCAGGAGCTCAATCGACCTTACTCACCGCCCAGGAAGACATAACCACATAAATACCTACAGAGCTTGTGATGTTGGGGTGTATCTACACCAAGGTAATAAAAACAACACTCCAAAAAAATGGATGGTTTTTTGAATCCACGAATACCACAATGCAAGCGAAACTCGCCGCCATATTGGCCTTGGCTGCTCTGCCAAGTGCCTGTCACTTGTTTCTCTAATGCGACATGCGATAGATGGACGAAAAAATTTGAGGCGATGTTATAAAAGTTACTTACATACAAAATACAGTGTGTAGCGGCCTATTTTTTAAACAGGTATCTATCGTTCAATTTAAATCATCTCAATTATCAGTGGCGCTAATGAGCACGTGAACGGGCTCTTAATACATAATTTAGGTACCTATGTAAATATTTCCGACGGTTTTAATGAGCAGTTGAAATTAAGTACCTAAGTCTAATGATCCGTTCCAATGAAGCATTCCCAAAGTAAAACTAACAGGTCATAACGTGTTGGATAAACCACATGAATGTAGGAGCTTTCGTTAGGATGAAATTTCCGGGGATAAATAGGACGGGTTACTGGGAAAACCAGCTTATTATACACGGAATACAGACTACACTCCAACTAACGAAGATGTAACTACCTGAGCAAAATAAATGTAGTAGGTATGATGGTATGAATCAAACCAAACTATAAGGGATTTTGCACACTGGATGCGTTCTGGGATCTGCAGTCCGGTCACCTAAAGAAATTTGTTCAACGAATCCGTACTAATTTATAAATGCGAAAGTGTGTTTATCTATGCTGTTACCTCTTGAAGCTTAAACCGCTGAACAGATTTAGATTTAAGGATACAGATCTGGTGGGCATATATTGTTTTAGTCCCGGGGAAGGAAATAGGATATTTTTTATCCCGGAAATCATCGCCTGTGGGGGTGAAAGTTTGTATGGAGCTACGATATAAACGAGTTCCACGCGGACGGAGCGGGCAGAATTTCAAAATTCTAATTTCTTTTTCCGTCAATTTAACATTGTGTTTTCGTGAGAATGCGACTTAAACACATTTTAGTCTACCGATGTACTTTATGAAAAAATGAGTTTTAAGTTTTAAAGTTTAAGTAGCGACACTTTATTCTGCCAGTTACGGTGGCCGGATGGACCCCAAGTCGTGCGTATTCTTGCTGGATGAAAAACTCATAATTAGTCACCAGCTCTACAAACGGAAAGTCTCTAATGAATAAAATGCGGACAAATTGAGATTCCATTTCGCAATAAAGCTTTGTTAGAGTTCCTTTTCGAATAAACATATAATGCAAAATAGAATAGAAAGAATAGAAAAGAACTTTATTTCGCAAATAACAGTAGGTAAGTACATTTTTACATTTAAACTTAGATGCTATATTAAAACTAAGATTAGATTAGATGCGAAATCGGAGTCCACTCAGCATAATGTCGATCCACCGAAGGCGAAACGAGGCTGGTATTATGTGGATCCACATGTGGTGCGCTACACAGAACTGCACGTTACATAAAACTACTACTTTACACTAATATTCCAAATCAATGAATTTCAACTAAATTTACAAAAAATGAATATAGAACTTACATTTAAACGAATAAATTTAATTGCCAACTAACTAGGTACGAAAAGAAAAATAAAATACACACATAAAGACACAGGAAGGCTATGCTGGATTATTTTGTTGATCTTGTAATTTTTTTTTGAACGAGTTCAATGTTAGACTGTTTTTAATGTAATTCATTTAAGGTATTTCATTTATTCGTAGGCGACTTCCTGACTTGACGGGTTGGAAATTGCGGCACCTATTTTGAGCTTTGGCGTGAGCTTACTGATGTCGCACCGATTTCCTCACTACTCGGTTTACTGACAGTATTACATTTAGGCAATAGTCATATATTATCATGCGCGTAAGCGTGGCATTTAGTTTGCAGTACTGCAGCATTCGTATCGCCCCTCTTCGACGCATCTCGCGCCTCGAAATAACGCGACGCAACGCAACGCAACGCACCAGTGGAGCCTCACTCTTAAATGTAGCCGCGCAGTAAAGAATCGGTACTGATAAGACTGACAGCTGGCAGCTAACGGATATGGTACCGTCCTCGGCACCGACAAATAAGGAAGTCGCCGTGAGTGTACCTAAAGTGCCGCCCCCCCTGCGTACCAGTATGACCCTACCCACCCTCAAAATTAATGTGCAGAGAATTATATTACAAAACCAGCTACGTGAACAATGACCACATTTAAATACCCTTATTTATAGTACTAAACCGCTTGGTACTCCATTGCTGGACGGAATACTCAGTGTTACTGACCTGTTTTTTTTTATATACTTGAACTACTTTATAATTTATAATATATATTTATTTATTATTCAACTAGCATTGCATGATTTAGTCTTTAAAAGTAAAAGTTCATTACGAGTAATGCGAATGTTCCCCTTGCAGCTAGCTATTATAGTAGATTGTACAACAAGTGCATAAAACGCACCATTTTACTCGAGACGTTTATCCATCCGAGCGAGCTTGCGAGCGAGGATAGATATAAAGTCGAGTGTAAAATGGGTTTTATGGACGAGTTGTACACTCTACTTTTCACTTCGATTGCGAGGAAATGAAACAGCAACACGTAAATATAGTAAATGCTAATTTAATTAAAATTGAAAGTTACATTAGAGCAATGAGAAATATTTAAATACTATACTGATCTACTAAATTGAAAAATAAACAAATATAAAAAATAATAAATGAGACGAAATACAAATTATAAGTTTATTTCATGAAGTTTTATTGTGTACTTTGGCTGTTGGTATCTTTGCCTTGGTCTTAGAATACGAACGAAACGAAATAAAATAAAGAGGTTGTTGTATGAAGTTAAAGATGTTCGTGTGGCTGTTGCAGCGATTGCCTTGGTCTTCGACGAAGATTTTACTTTATGCTCTAGAGCATAAAAAGCGACTTTATGTCGCCTACGCACGACATAAAGACGAACTTTTAGAGCATGAGAAGTGAAAATTACATTGTATCCCGTGTTCTAGGTGCGGGCTGAAAAACAGCGCTGTATAGCCGACAGGCTAGCAGCAAACGCTGAGCCCCGAGCCTATTGTCGCATCATTTATTTTCTGCATTGTGTTGTTTTATATAAGTATCTACATCAGTGTTCGATTTTGTGATTTTGTATTTTTTTTGCGACAATAAATCTTTTTTTATTTTTTATTTATTTTTAAAGTACTGGTGGCACGTAAAAAGAATATAAAGTGTATGGCCGCCAGCGTTCTTTTTACGTGTATGTACGTATTAGTGTTTCATTTCCGATCCCAATCACAATCCGGTTTACGTGCTTGCTTTCACGTACGTCGAGTTAACGTGTAAGAACGAGCGCGATATATACTATTTAAAAGCTATTGGGTTGTGATGTCACATCATCAGACATTGTGGCCCAAAGTCAACACCATGTAAGGGGGCGTCCACAAATTAATGTAACGCAAATTGGAGGAAGGGGGGGTCCGGCCAAGCGTTACGGTACTGTTACGTTGTGGAAGGGGGGGTGTCAAGGTTTGCGTTACGTCACGCACGATTTTTTATATTAGTATACTTAAAAAAAGTTTAGTTTTTCACATTCCTAGTTTGCGGTTTCATTTCATCATCATTTCATTCACTCAAAATCAACTTCTGCAAATAAAGTCTCCGTTAGGCGAGTTATCACGCGGCGTCAGGGAGAGCTATTGTGCCAGGTGGCACCTGCCGCGGTGAAGTGGGTGGCAGAAGAAGACGCAGAAGATGTGATTGCCGCCGAAGCCGATACCAATTGTGAGAGCGATTCCGATTCCGATTTACCCTTAATAGAATGTATTAAGAAATGGAACCGAAACCCGTTCATAGATGATTAAATTTCTTGATTTCTTGAAACCACACTAATGTTTCATTAAAAAAATGCAGATTTATGATTAAAAAGTATCTAAAATACCACTTATCTTTCTTTTCTGAATATTACCCTGAAGACTTGTAACGTAACGGAATTGAAGGGGGGGGGGGTCCCAGCTAAGCGTGACGGTCCTGTTACATGAGTGGAGGGGGGGGTTAAAAATTTAAGAATTTTGCGTTACGTAATTTGTGGACGCCCCCTAATATGAAAAGTACGAAAGTCACGTGAGAAGAGCAGTATCAAATGGAATGTGCAGGAATGTTATAAACGAGGTAGAACATGGATAGGTAAAGTAGATAGGATATGTGAGACTGTGAGAGATGATATAAATATGGAGGAAATTAGTGATGAAATAACGAATGCCAACCTTTATTAAAAGATTAGTGAGCAATCTAACTTATTTAGTCTGTTTCAAGCCACCCTTAAAATTCTAATTCATACTAACGACTGATGTCCAAGACAACAACAGGGATCAATGTTTTAACGTGCTTTCCAAAATACTGGGCGCTTGTTAGTAACCGTTGAATGTGTCTAAGTAACGTTGTTTTTTAAGCGGCCTTTAGACCTGCAGTAGGTCGATCACGTAACGCATTGTACGAACGTGGGGTAGGTCTAAATGTCACTTTTTAGATGGAAAATTGACAGTTAAATTGTACCGACGCGCGTTCGGAACGTTACGTGATTACCCCCCTGGTCGATCACGTAACGCATTGTACGAACGTCGGATAGGTCTAAATGTCACTTTTATATGAAAAATTGACAGTTAAATTGTACCGACGCGCGTTCGGCACGTTACGTGATTACCCCTCGTTCGTACAATGCGTTACGTGATCGACCTGCTGAGGGGTAATCTGCTGATCGATCACGTAACGCATTGTACGCACGTTAGGTAGATCTAAATATCTAATTTTATGGAAAAATTACAGTTCGATTGTCCCAACGCGCGTTCGGAACGTTACGTGATTCTGATTACCCCTCAGCTGGCTAAATGCAGAACACTAACTGGGGGACAAAAACCATCTCGCTTTAATCAGTGAGTGTGAGTGAGTGCCGTTAGTGCCATGCATTTAGCTAGGTCTAAACGCCGCTTTACCTCTTATGTGTATAATAAAGTATTTTTTTTTTAATCTGGAAAGCATAAATTATAACATTTTTACGTAAATTGTTTCTCACACGGAACCTCCTGCAGTATCTGAGTTTTATCCACTGGGTATCACAACATTCACAACGACTCATTAATCAAGTGGAACGAACGACTCGTAAAATCTACACTTTTTCCAGAGACCCGTTTTGTTTCAATGCTTTGATTAACAAAGATGGCACGCAGTCTATGCAAAAATTAACGATAAAATATGAAAATGATTTCAATGGAATGCCAATTTTTTATTTGCAGAAGCCTACATCGCTGGCAACTATAGTTGACAGACAGCGGGTAAAATATAAATATTTTTTGAAGTGGATACTTCTTTGCTCGCGTTCTTAGGGGTACAGTTCACTATGTATCTCGTGACTTCCGGAATAACTTTTGTAGAGAAGCCTAATCTGATTTCAAATAATTGTTTTCTCAAACATGCAATGAAATATTGACGTTACGTTCCTTATAATAGGCAGTGGAGCATCACGTTTCAGGTGCGGAGAGACGAGAGACACTGCCGTTATTAGGCCTGCAAGATGGTCTTTTTTAATTTAAATTCCACATTTATTTGTGGCACAGCATCACAGCGTTCAGCCATTAAAAAAACTATAAGCAACATTTGCTGTTTGGTTCGTTGTGACATTCTGCCACTACGATTATTAACCCCTAATAGGACAGAGCATATTTTTTTTGGAAATTAAAATTTGAGTTCGATTTATGGGTAAGTTGGGTATCTTGATCCAGAAAAAATACGTTAAAAGTGGGGGGGGGGGGTAGGAAGTAAGTGGAAGGGGGTGATTTCTGGTGGGAAATTATTTCCCCTTGTTCGATGATCGTATTGAAAAAATCGGTCCGACCGTTGAGGTAATCTTTATTTTTTTCTTCATTTCATGACTTTTTTATGAGTTTTCTTTATTTCTTGTTATTTTTTAATACAATCTTAAAAAGAAAACAGGGACATTCATAAAAAAACGAACTTTAAATCATATAAATATATAAACAAAACGTAAAATTGGAAAAGTAATTACAAAGCCTCACTTTTATTTGTGTTTATCACAAAATTACAATAAAACTAATATTATACATCAGTTTAATATAAATACACCATTTTACAAGTCAATCACCTGTTTCACACATATAATTTACTTTAAAAACAAAGATTTAACCGACGAAAAATCAATCATCCCCTATTTGCCTACCCTTAAGGTTGGTTTTTTTCCAAATGTATATGGGACCAACCGGGGTATACCGTTTCCAATAAAAAAAAAATATCAAAATCGAACTACTCTGTAAAAAGTCATGCGTGGTCATACATAAAAAAAATATTATACGCGTCGACTTGAGAAGCTCCTCCGTTTTTTTCGTTGGTTGAAAGACGTTATAAAGTAATGGCTGTGTAGTAAACTCAAACAAATAATATCAAAGACTATTTATTATATAGAAACGGGCTTCAAAACTCGTCATAACGTTGTATATCTTACTATATATATTTATAAGAAGTTTACGGCGTGATTTTTTTAAGTTCGTGAGTAAACAAAGGGAATTATTTTCCCACTTGGACCCTCCAACTTCAAAGGACATTAAGCCGGACAAAACAATGGTTTCAGACAGTAATTTCTATGCTAAATAACAAATAATACAGTTAATTGTACGTAACTGCCATCAAAACCCTCTTACCTAATTTTTTTTGATGGATCCGGACACTCATCGGCAAAAAACACTGTTGTTTACGATTTTTTCACAACTTTTGACTTTGACATTGACGTGTGTTGACAGATGAAGTCTGAGTGAAAAGTGTTGCCAGTATAATAAGTATAATACTTACTAAGAAGTGTAAAACTGTATGGTAGGTTTCATTAAGAGTTGCCGTATACAAAATACATAAAAATTTATACCAACAGACGAAGTGGGAAATAATATCCCCTTGTACTAATAAGGGACAAACGATGTTTGCTATATTTTACAGTTTTATTAATGTAGAATCGACTTGAACATAACAAATAACACATTATTAACAAATTGCAATTATTTTAAATTGCCAATTTAACTAGAAAAATACACATTCCAATTATTTCATCTAAATATTAGCGGTAAAAATGTCTACTCAAACCACATAGGTATTTTTTTTATCATATCATAGAGGTATAGATATCTTCCATGATACTAAAAGTAATTTAAAAAAATCTGTTGTCTCATATCTTATATCACTGGAGTCTGGTGGGTGATTGCCATTTGCTTGCTACTTGATTCGATCTACATATGTAATCTATATAATATATTTAACTTCTCCTATTTAGGTACATTCTTAATTTTTATAGGGAAAATTTAAATGTAACTTATAACTTTTCACCCACAATCAATCCACTAATCTACTATTAAGTATGCGTGAATATTTATTTATTAATTAATGTAATTTTATATGATAGTTTTTTTGTTACTCTAGATTTTACACTTGTGTGAGCTGTGGTCACCTATAAGTGGCTAAGCATCTTAATTGTTTTTTTTTATTTAAGCCAAATGTATTGTTTAGATGTATTAGCCGTTGGTGGTCCTAAAAAATAAAAATTAATAAAAATTGATATTTTTCATTCTGTAATTCTATTTTATTGGATTTATTGTGCGTTGTTGACTTTGTTATTTAATATGAGTTCCAATGAAAACACCGACGAAGAAATAGTACCTCCCATATATGTATGTGTTAGGTATATTTTTTGTCTATACTAGAACATTCTTTAGAAAATAATGTTTGATTTTTTGGAGTTTTTGTAATTTATTTCATTGCATGTTTGAGAAAAGCACTATATACATACCTCGGCGTGAAAAGGGGTTGCCAGCCTCATAACTATCCCCCCCTATCTATATGTACTCCGCCGGCAACCCCTTACTTCCCGGCCTCTGTAGTAATGTACTATTGTTACACGTTTTAATCCTTCTTTATTTGCCATTAGTTGTTCACAAAATTTTATTTAGTTTATTTGGCAGACATGAAAGTAATGCTGAAATGACCGCCATTTTCAATGTATGGCGAGTCAAATGAGCTACGTCAGTCAATGTTGTCATATATACCGATTTATCTGTACCTATACAGATTTTAGTGAATTAATTCAGATATATATTTTACGGGTACACCATAGCCAACAAAGAAGTATCCACTTAAACTTAATTAACGGTTCTATCTCCGACACAACCCGCTCCCTTTTTAGCAGAACATTTGATAATTAGTGACTCTCAGTCTCATCATCATTCATATCAGCCGAAAGATATTGCCGTGATATTGAAGACGCCCACTGCTGGACGTAGGCACCAAATAGTGCCAATGTGATCGGTCATGCGGCACCGGCATCCAGCGGACTCCCGCAAGTTGTGGTACAAAACAAGGTGGATGGATGACCTTTACCAGGTTATCCATCCACCTTGTACCACATGTACTTACTTGACCACTCGACCCACATTATTATAGTCTTAAGAGTGATAATTCATTAAATCTACATAACATGGAATGTGCATGTGAATTTCAAGTCTAAAGCTCGGAAATACAGGTAACTAAGTGAATATACCAGACCGCCAACTCTCAGCAAAACATGCCCGTAGAGCCTTTCAAGTCTCCGTTGGTAAAGAGTTAATTTGTTTCGATTGCCTTCTGACACGTCAGGCCGGTATGCGTCTAAGCAAGCCCACGCTACACGTTGAAATAAATTAGAATACGAAACGAAAATCTCATACTTTGACCCCAGCAGGTCGATTACATAACGCATTGTACGTACATCAGAGGGTTAATCACGTAACGTTCCGAACGCGCGTCGGTACAATTTAACCGTCAATTTTCCATTTAAAAAGTGACATTTAGACCTACCCGACGTTCGTACAATGCGTTACGTGATCGACCTGAGGGGTAATCACGTAACGTTTCGAACGCGCGTCGGTACAATTTAACTGTCAATTTTCCATGTAAAAAGTGACATTTAGACCTACCCGACGTTCGTACAATGCGTTACGTGATCGACCTACTGCTGGTAAATCTAAATGTCAATTTTTGTATAGCGAAATGACAGTTGAGTTGTCCTAACCTGTGTTCGAAAAGTTATGTGATCAGTGATCACCACATAAGGGATGGCCCATTAAGGAGACATCCGCTGCACGAACTTCAATGTGCATATCAGCCAGGGAAGTCAACGGAAACGGCACTTCATTTGGTAACAACCAGGGCTGAACAGGCTATAGAGAATAAAGAACTTTGTCTGGCGGCTTGGCGTGGAGGGAGCGTTTGACCGTACCACGTATAATGCTATTAGCGAAGCAGCTGCAAAACATGGTATAGAGCCGACCATATGTAAATGGATAGGCAACATGCTAAATGACAGACTGATAAAGTCATCTCTTTTAGGGGATGAGATAATGGCCACGGTCACAAAGGGGTGTCCACAAGGTGGGGTACTTTCACCAACTCTATGGAGTTTGGTGGTGAACTCACTCTTGATAAAACTCAATAAAGGTCCCATCCACAAAGTAGGATATGCTGATGATTTAGTGAAACTGGTTAATTAGAAATTCCCAAGTACGGTATCAGAAATCATGAATAAGGCACTGAGGGAAGTGGAGAGATGGTGCGACTGTCACCAATTATCCATAAATCCAGGCAAAACTGTAGTAATACCCTTTACTAGGAAAAGGACCCTTCGCGGCATACAGCAGTTGAAGCTGTACGGAAGGGTACTAGAACTGTCCAATGACGTGAAATATCTAGGTGTCACACTGGATAAGGAACTGAACTGGAAGAAGCATACAGATCTCACCATTACAAAGGCCCTGATGGTATTTGGAATGTGTAGATCAGCGTATGGCAAAACATGGGGACTGAACCCTAAGGTACTGAAGTGGATCTACACCATGATGGTGAGACCCATAATACTGTACGGTAGCCTGGTATGGTGGCCAAGGTGGTAGGAACCAATTCAGCGCAAATTATGTCACACATGTGTTAGAGTGCTACTGACGCTTTTCGCTGCTTATGGATAATATGCTGATAAGGCATGCCTACGGCTACGAGCGTAATGTGGCGGTGAATTGGTTAAAGGTAGTACGGAACATTATATTATTCCTACACAAACTTCGTCGCCATTATTGATTTAAGGATTCGTTGTGTTATTGATAGCAAAGGACATCATACCTCATAAACAACAGCGCACCCTCGCCTCACTTCAATCACAAATTACCACAACACCGCATATCAAGTTGATATTATCAACAGAGCAAATAGCGGCGTTATTATTACTGTGGTGTCTTGTAAGGTACCTCCCCAGTTGGGCTGCTCCAAATATTACATTCCGCTGTCGCCTGCCTCTCTCAAATCTCAAATGAGCTAACTCTGGCGGTCAGATGATTTGCGAGTCAAATTAGTTCCACAAACAGAAAGTATTTAACGAATTAGAGATGCATAAGTACGTGTTCTTTAACTCCACTAGTCAAAGTCATGTAAGGCAAACCCGCTGGAATGCAAATATCATTAACTCTGTAGTACGTAAGCCTATTGTGGTCTATTAGTTTTCGACTTTATGTAGTGTTTCTTAAAGTTCAAAATTGTAAAACCACTTTCTTGGCTGACTGAACAAGTGTGGTGATATTTGGTTACAAATTACGAATACACTCAAAGGTAGGATGCAAGTTGAAGCTAATGAAAATTTATGCAAAATGTATTTATTTTCTACGTTTGTTCAGTGAATAAAGGCGTCCACGCTGATGGCCTGCAAATCACAACCTGTTATTGACTGATTCTCTGAACACAGATTAATTTTTATGATCACAAATCCGCTCGAGCTCTGCCTTTTGAAAGGTCTGTTGTTTAAATAGGTAGTTTCAAAAACTTAGCAATTTGTTTTTTTACAAGTTTTCTATTAACTTGCAATGTATGTACCTAACTATGTAATGTAACTATGTTTGTTCGTGTGGAATCCTGTAACAAAATCTTGAAGCAGATATCTTCAACCGATTGAGCTGAAATTTTTGACAGAAACTTATTTTATTGTAAGGAGACTTAGTCATAACCTGCCAAGCACTGAAGAAATCCGAAACAAATAACAATTATCTCCACTTATAATAAATCTCTAAATTAAAAAAAGAATCAGCCAGTTTGCAACTAAGCTTTGTGTGGTACGAATGTTCTCAGCATCCCATGAACGGAAAAATATGAAACATTTTATATAGGTACATTATTATTCTAGCTGCAACTTAGGATAGTTTTTATCCGACTGCGACAATTAATTAATTTTCCGAAATATACGACTTCATTTAATTTTTCATTTATTTTTATTGAAATCAAACGTTGTTCCAACTGTCAGCTATAAGAAACGTCAAATTTTCGTCAAAATGGCGGAATTGCTTTGCCTTTCACTTATTAATAATTTAAATCCAGTCTACGATAGACCTTTACGATACACATGCCAAAAGTTAAACCATAAAAAAATATTCGATTGTGATATGAGAACTTATATGCGCAAATGTCGCATTATGGCGTAATTTCAAAAAATGTATTAACAAATTTGAACAATATAATTAACACGAATTTGTTTTTTTTGAATGGCAATGGCACGCGTTCTTAGCGCATTCTGCCAAAGTGCCTACGGCGCTACCACGAAAACCGAATCTCGAAGTTCGTATAACTGCATCCCTGTCACTCGAGTATAGTTAGTGCGATAGATATAGAGATACCCGAATATTTTCGAATTCCGAAGTTCGTGGTTATACTTAGCTCAGGAATCGAAACTACACCCCGTAAGCCGCGTCCGCTGTGCCATGTTTTCGTGGTTTTTAAACGTCAAACATGTTTTGCCAATTAAAACAAAACCCTATTTGTTTGCCGAACCTGACTGAAAACATGTTAGATGTTTAAAAACATGGAAAACATTGGTGCAGCGGACCCGGCTGTAGGTAGACACTAAATAAAATAATCATAATGTATTTTCTCGAAAGAAGGATAATAGAGAAAAAATCAACGCAAGAGGTTAGGTATATACTGTATAGGTAATCACTAAGTTCCAAAGTTTTACGTTCTGTCCCTTTTTCACAAAACGCACCTTCAAATGAAACGATTGTTTTTTACTATGACGCTCGAGGATCTTGACGTCACAGTCCCCGATCGTTTTCTCACTCCAACAAGCGACATTAAAACGGTTTTGAGATATTTGAATGGGATTTTCGTCATCTTCTATCTATCTATACCTACATATAAATGCCCTGACTGATGACTCACCCACTCACTCATCAACGCACAGCCGAAACTACTGGGGCTAGAGAGTTGAAATTTACACCAGAACTACCTTTTACAACGTAGGCAACGGATAAGAAGAGATTTTTGAAAATTCTACCCCTTAAGGGGTCAAATAGGGGTGCAAAGTTTGTATGGGGGAAACTTTATTTTTTATAGCTAGAGACTTAAAATTTTGTATAAATATTACTTATTAGAATACGAATAAAATACTTTCAACGTTTAGGAAAATTCTGCCCCTAAGAGGGTAAACAAGGGGTGCAAATTTTGTATGGGGGAAACTTTATTATTTTAGCAAGAGACTCAATACGTTGTAGAAAGCTTACTTATTAGAATACAAATAAAGTACTGCCAGCGTTTTGGTAAATTCAGCCTCTTAGGGGGTTAAAAAGGGTTGCAAAGTTTGTATGAGCGAAACTTCTTTTTGAGATAGAAGCTTAACAGTTTGTAGAAAGATTACTTATTACAATACAAATAAAAAAAAACAGCATTTTGGAAAATTCCACCCCTAAGGGTATGAGGGCATTTTTTTGAGCTAGAATCTCAAACCTTTTTAAAAAGATCGCAAGCGACAAACCTTTGCTGAAAGATTACTTATTACAATACAAATAAAGAACTTTCAGCGTTTTCGAAAATTCCACCCCTAATGGTGATTAAAACAGGTGAAAATTTGTATGGAGGAAACTTTTTTTTTGAGCTTGAGACTTGAAATTGTGTAGAAAGATTATTTATTAGAATACTAATATATAGGTTAATTACTTTCAGTGGTTTGAAAATTTCCGCCCGCTAAGAGGGGGATAAAGAGGTGCAATGTTTGTGTAGGAATTTTTTTTTGGGTAGAAACTTAATACTCTGTAGAAAGATTAAGTACCTACTTATTTAAATACAAAAAAATACCTACTGCCTGCGTTTTGGAAAATTTCACCCCTTAAGGGGTTAAAAAGGGGTGCAAGGTTCGAATGGGAAACACTTTTTTTTAGCTAGAGACTAGATAGTTTGTAGAAAAAAGACTTACCTATTACAATAAAAAAACCGAGTGTTTTATTTTTAATTTTTCCCTGAAAAGCGTTCAAAGTTTGTATGGAGAGCAAGAACATTTTAAAGTATGATATTTGTAACTGCGATCTTAGCCTGTTTAGACTACAAAACTTATTACAGCGTTTTTTTAATTCATCGCCTAAGAAGGTTAAAAGGGGGTTCGAACTTTGTATAGAGAGCAAGACATTTTTAAAGTAAGAAATTTGTAACTAATGTTTCAGACTGTTTAGTATGAGGTTTCAGAGAGGGTTCTTAGTTTGTATAGAGAGCAAGAGATTTTGAAAGTAAGAGATTTGTAACTTCGGTTTTAGATTGTTTTCTAAAAGTCTAGGTAGAAAATTAATTTCAATGTTTTTTTTTTATTCATTCCTTCAACAAACATTTAGACGATAACATGTTATACGCGGACGAAGTCGCGGGCAACAGCTAGTATTAAATAACATTTTAGTAGAAGCCTAACTTTAAAGTGTTCCTCCGTCGGGCTATATAATCACACACAACATAACATATTTAACTTCATCATCCTCCTAGTGTTTTTCCCGGTTGTGCCCCTAAACGAGCCCGGGGTCCCCTTTAACACCTGATCCTATGTTTTGGCGTAGGCACTAGTATTACGAAAGCAGAACATTTACCGTTAGCTTTTCAGTGGAGAAAAACATCGTGAAGAAACCGTGGACCCCAATTAATGTAGTGTACTTAATACCTACGCATTACCTATAATAATATTTAAATAAGTTTTATTGATTTAATGTGTTAACTTAATATAAAACTTAAAACTAAACTTAATTCTAAAAACTTATTATTATATAAACAAATCTATAATTAGGTATTTACGACATGCACTTAAATATGTAATAGTAATACTAACTAAATAACTAAAATAAATATTTATATAATATCTTGTACAAGCGGACAAACTAATCTAGTTTCATATTAGATACGGTGACCTCATTACCTGCGCGGACGGCGGCCGGTGCCTCGGCCCAAGCGCCCGCGCCAGTACTCATCTCGCTTCGACGCAGAGAGCACGCCGCCTGCTTGCAAATTATTGTACTCGCTCCGCCAAACGCTTGCTCGAATATTAACATAGAATTAATCGCGCTTAGTGCTTTAGACTTTGTACCGTGTTTTGTATGAATGATAAAGTGGTTGTTGAAACATTCGGATATTTAATTTACAACTACGCCCGATTCGCTACCCAACAACTACAGTGGTGACCCCGAGAAAGAACACATCATGCCCGATAACGAGTCCGAAGTAAGCACAGTGGGAGTGCGAGTACCGCCATTTTACCACGAAGTCGTCCCACCTCGACTGCAAGTAGCAGCAACATCGATGGCAGCAGCATCAGCGTCATCATCAGCCCCACATACCCTGAGCCAGGAGGTCGCGGCAATAGCACAACAGATGCAGACACTGTTGCTTAAGGTAGACAGAATGTCGCGCCAGGGCGGACGATCGAAGACACCTCGGAGACAAGGTGGACGTGGACGTTCATCATCAGCACGAAGGTCGAACTCCAATTACAGAAAGTTCCCAACGTGCTGGTACCACCATAAGTTCGGAGACAAGGCTACCCGGTGCGTACAACCCTGTGATTTCGCGGGAAACGGCCGGGGCAATCTGTAATGGCGGCCGACGACTGCCCGAGCACAGGTCGCCTTATTATAACGGACCAGCGCTCAAAAACACAGTTTTTAGTTGACACCGGTAGTGATCTTTGTGTGTTTCCTCGCTCACAATTAAAAACACGATGTATAAAAACTGATTTAGTTTTAAGCGCAGCGAACGGCACGACAATTAACACCTACGGTTATGTAAACTTTATTTTAAACCTAGGCTTGCGCCGTGACTATGCTTGGCGATTTATTGTTGCAGATGTAACGAGGGCGATAATAGGTGTGGATTTTTTATCGCATTATGGTCTCATCGTCGACGTGAGGAATCAACGCCTCATCGACGGCACGACATCGCTTGCGACCCCGGCGTTGCTTGCGCGAAAATCAGTGGACGTCACTTCGGTAAAGGTAATGTCTGGTGATTCTACATATCACATCATACTTGAACACTATCCCGAAATAACACGCCCACATGGTATATATCACACACCTACACATAGTACAGTACACCACATACGTACTACACCTGGGCCACCTGTATCAGGTACACCTCGTCGCCTGGCGCCGGACAAATTAAAGATAGCCAAGGCAGAGTTTGACGCTATGCTGAAAAACGGCATCTGCCGGCCGTCTGAGTCCCCTTGGTCTTCTCCACTCCACCTGGCCCCGAAGAAGAATGATGGATGGCGTCCGTGTGGCGATTATCGCATGCTGAACGCGAGAACCATTCCGGACATGTACCCAATCCGTCACATCCAGGACTTTGCGCATAGCCTTTCCGGTTGTAAAATTTTTTCAACCATCGATCTGGTCAAGGCGTACAACCAGATTCCCCTGAACCCTGACGACATCGCGAAGACCGCCATTACGACGCCCTTCGGCCTTTACGAATTCCCTTACATGACGTATGGGCTTCGTAACGCCGGTCAGACGTTTCAGCGCTTCGTCGATGAGATGGTCAGGGGATTGGACTTCGTGTATGCCTACCTCGACGACTTTTTAGTCTTTTCACAGGATCAGGAGACGCATGAACAACACCTACATCAGCTGTTCCGCAGGCTCAAGGATTTTGGCATGGTGGTGAACGCAGCAAAGTGTGTCTTCGGCGTACCTGAGGTTACTTTCCTCGGGTACCGTATAACAGCCGAAGGAACCACTCCACTGCTTTCCAAGGTTGAGGCTATCCAGAGCTTCCCTACGCCAAAGACCGTTAAAGAGTTGCGCCGTTTTTTGGGGATGCTCAATTTTTACCGCAGGTTTATACCAGGTGCGGCTAAGCATCAGGCACCCCTTAACGCTTTGCTGGTAGGATCGGTCAAAGGTTCCCATCCCGTTCATTTTTCTACACGGGAGTCTGATGCGTTCCAGGCCTGTAAAGACGGTCTTTGCCAGGCAACCATGCTGGCCCACCCAGACTGCCACGCGAAGCTCGCTTTGGTGACAGACGCTTCGGACACGGCTATGGGTGCAGTACTCCAGCAGTTGAGGCAGAACGAGTGGCAGCCGTTGGCATTCTTCTCACGGAAGCTGAGTCCAGCGCAGGTAAAATACTCACCCTATGATCGCGAACTTCTTGCGATTTACGAGAGTGTGAAGTATTTTCGGCATATGGTGGAGGCCCGTGACTTTACAATCTACACTGATCACAAGCCACTCACCTTTGCCTTCCACTCTCGTAAAGAGAACTGCTCCCCACGACAGTTTAGGCACCTAGACCTGATAGGCCAGTTTACGACTGATATCAGGCACATATCAGGTAAAGATAACGTCGTGGCGGATGCACTTTCTCGCATAGAGGAGATCTCGCAACCTGTCACCGCTGAGAGGATTGCTTCTGCACAACAGGCTGACCAGGAGCTCAAACTGCTACAAGAGGCAGGGTCGTCACTGCGACTCGACAAGGTAAAAATCCCTGGCTCGCAAAATTACCTGTACTGCGACGTCAGTGGCACTACCGAGAGGCCGTTTGTACCTCAGGAGCTACGCAAGGCAGTGTTCGACAGTCTCCACTCCTTAAGCCACCCTGGCGCCAACGCTACCGCCAGATTGGTCGCGGAGCGTTACGTCTGGCCGGGAGTCAAAAAAGACTGCCGCGAGTGGGTACGTACCTGCCTAGCCTGCCAACGCTCTAAGGTAACTCGCCACGTCTCTGCCCCTATAGGTAACTTTAAATTACCTAGGGCCAGATTGGCATTCGTCCACATAGACCTGATAGGCCCCTTACCATTGTGCCAAGGGTTCCGATATTGCCTCACAGCCGTCGACAGGTTCACGCGATGGCCAGAGGCAATACCGTTGGCAGACATGACGGCCGAGACGGTGGCACGGGCATTGCTGAGCGGCTGGATATCCCGCTTTGGTTGCCCAACAGATATAGTGACGGATAGAGGAGGCCAGTTTGAGTCAGCTCTATTCCAGCATTTGTCGGCCATCGCAGGGTTCCAGCACCGCAGGACGACAGCGTATCATCCAGCGTCCAACGGACTGGTAGAACGCTTCCACCGGCAGCTTAAGGCTGCCATAACCTGTCACGGTGGCAGCAGCTGGGTGGAAACACTTCCACTCGTTTTAATGGGGGTACGTAGTGCCTATAAAGAAGATATTCAGGCTTCCACGGCTGAACTTCTTTATGGACAACCCTTGCGCCTCCCGGGAGATTTTTTCAACCCTCAGGTAGACGAGGCCATTGACGTGACGGACTACATGTCACGCCTGCGAGGTTTCGTGAGGGATTTACGCCCATCACCAGCCGCACGGCACAGTAGTAGGCGTACCACTTTCATTTTCAAAGACCTAGCGTCTTCAGCCTACGTTTTTCTCCGGGACGACACGATAGGAGGATCACTAAAACCTGCGTACACCGGACCTTACGAGGTTATTGCCAGAGGTGATAAGGTCTTCAAAATCATGTTGAAAGGTAAGCTGGTTACAGTATCGATAGACCGTCTTAAGCCGGCCTTCATACTGCGTGACCCAGACACCCCACATCACACACCACCAAACAACAACACACATTTCCATCACCCAAATTCACCCAAAGATCACCAGGCATTACCAAGTGCCATTAGTGACACTGTCAAAACGACGCGGTCAGGACGCCGTATTCGATTTCCCGACTATTATCGCCCTTGACGGTCTCTGGGAAGGGGTGATGTAGTGTACTTAATACCTACGCATTACCTATAATAATATTTAAATAAGTTTTATTGATTTAATGTGTTAACTTAATATAAAACTTAAAACTAAACTTAATTCTAAAAACTTATTATTATATAAACAAATCTATAATTAGGTATTTACGACATGCACTTAAATATGTAATAGTAATACTAACTAAATAACTAAAATAAATATTTATATAATATCTTGTACAAGCGGACAAACTAATCTAGTTTCATATTAGATACGGTGACCTCATTACCTGCGCGGACGGCGGCCGGTGCCTCGGCCCAAGCGCCCGCGCCAGTACTCATCTCGCTTCGACGCAGAGAGCACGCCGCCTGCTTGCAAATTATTGTACTCGCTCCGCCAAACGCTTGCTCGAATATTAACATAGAATTAATCGCGCTTAGTGCTTTAGACTTTGTACCGTGTTTTGTATGAATGATAAAGTGGTTGTTGAAACATTCGGATATTTAATTTACAACTACGCCCGATTCGCTACCCAACAACTACATTAATAAGGTCTAGTTTTCCCTCTGGGTTGGGTTGGATGGTTAGATGGCAGTTGCTTTCGTAAAACTAGTGTCTATGCCAAATCTTGATATTAGTTGTCAAAGCGAACCCCGTGCTCCTTTCGGGGCACAACCGGGATTTTTTTTTATTTTTTTATTTCATACTCAACAAAAAATACTATAAACTTAGTCTTAATCTTCGCCAAACTGCATAATAGTTTGTTGGCGAATATACACTCTTTATAATTATGTTTTGGTATCTATATTATGTGTACAATCTACTCGTACAGTCGCCATCACATACATAGGTACACTATAGGTGTTCAAAAATATCGGCACATGCACCCTAATGCCTTGAAAATAGAGGTGTGTTCCGATGTTTGTGAGCTGCTTGTTTGCTCCGATGTATGTGATGGTGACTGTACATATGATTTTAATTTTATTTTTTTATGCTTATTATTAGCGGTAACAAGGAATAGCAAGTGATGTAAACGCTAGGAGTATGACTAGTATTACGAAAGCGTCTACCACCTGACCTTCCAACCCGGAGAGAAAACTAGACCTTATTGGGATTAGACCGGTTTCCTCACGATGTTTTCCTTCACCGAAAAGCCACTTTTCGTAAATATTTTAGGATTATTTACTGAACTTGGCATCCATTTAAATCTCAATTCTTTTTTCGGCGAAGTTGACAACCAGGCATATTCTTAATATAATAGCTAAGTTCCCTCAAACATGATATTGCCGATTTTTAGAACCAATTTTAATATGTTTATAGAGGTAAATTAAATTAGAACTAAGTATAAAAAAACCAAAATAAAAAACGAATTAAGAAACTACTTAAATAAATATTTACAAAATCTCAAAACTAAACTTAGAAACTAAAAAACATCTAAATAAGGCCCCCGCGGCATCGTGCCAAAGATGCTGGCAGCATTACCTCGCTGAATCGCAAAGCGAGGAAGCTGCCAGCTCTTTGGTCACCAGTTGTGTCGACGAGCTTTTTTGACAGCTCTTTAAAAAGCGTCCTGGCGCCTGGACCCCACGGCCCCAGTGTCTCAACACCGAATGCCACGAAGGTTCGGGGAAGATGAGACGGTGCCAGAGTGTCAACGCAAGTAGCATCCCAGACCAGCACACGTCCCATCTTCCATGGGACCAAGGTCATCCCGTCCGGCCTCTTGCCATCGTCCCGCGAAACGCCGTTGGGTTCGAGAATTGCCGGCGCGTTGACGGTGGCAAGAGTCCGGCGGATGATATCATTCAAGGCAGCGTGCCTTGAGAGGCGGCCTGCACTTAGCCGGCAAGAAAGGCCGTGGTGGCCTAACTCGTCCACGGAAGTGCCGCAGGGGCACTTGTGGGGGGCACAGACCCTCACACCTAGTCTAAGACTTACCGCTAGTCTTAGTGTGTCGGGATCTAAAAATGTACCGATTGGGGGAGACGGAAAGGCGTGTAGCCACTGACCTGCTTCCTGTTCTGCAGCAGCCAAAAGCAGGGCGCGCGTCTTGCCGGAACTGTAATTTAAGGCATCAGAGTATACCAATTTTGATAGTGCGTCGTCCCAGCTCCGTTGGATGTGTAGATTGGTGGGTAAATTTTGACCCGGACAAGCCAATTGCCAAGCGTTCCTAGCCTCCGTCAGGCACACCGTCTCATAGTTTGAAGGGCTTTACCTACGAGAGCGGAAGTGCCGTGTACGGATGATAGGAACGCTGGTAAAGCAACACTTGACATTTTGCGAATCCCTAACCCACCAAATCTGATGGGCAGGGACGCCTGAGCCCAATTTTGCTCGTTTAACTGTATATTAAGAATCGATTCTAAAGAAGATTTAATAATTTGGTCAATCTGTAAAAGAGAGTTTTGGTGTTTCCAAAAAGGACAACAGCGATGCAAGTAAGTAAATTTGGGGACGAAAAGACAGAATTTTAGAATAGTCAAGGCGTAATGAGAATTTATTTCGAGGAGGCGTTCGGCGCAGTTATTGAATTTAGTTATAGCGTTGGATATGGTGTTTGGTATGGCTTCTTCGAATACAGGTGACCCTAGGAGGCTCAGGGTGTCTTTATTGACTATCTTGATGTTTGGAGTAAGGGCATGAAATTTTTGGATAGTGTTTGCTTGATCAGAATTCAGAAAAAGTTCGCACTTGTTGAAATTCAATTCCAAGCCGATAAGACTGAATTTATTTTTTATTTCAGAAAGGTCTGAGAGCACTGTGTTTGCATCGCCTCCTAGTGTCCCGTCATCTAGATACCAAACGTTAAATTTTTGAATAATAGGGTTAATGGCTAAGCTGAAAATGGCAGGTCCGAGGGGATCACCCTGCTGGCAACCAACTTCTGAAGAAATTTGGTGGTGTTTGTACATCAATTTAGAGGGCTCTGCATAGCAGTGCAATAAATAATTATAGATTTCCGGAATGTGACTGTTTACTTCAGAGAGCAGGGTGTCCCTATTTACAGAATTAAAGGCGTTTTTAACATCAATTTTGAGTAATACCTCACACTGGTCGTTTATAAGGCTGGTACGAAGAGCGTAAACAGCAGCTTCGCATCCCCTTTTGGTGCCGAACCCAAGTAGAATTGGTTCGAATTGCTTTTGGAGTTTTGATACAACGTGACGGACGCAAATTTTTGAGGCCAGGCGCCGAAACGTTGAACCAACAGCAATGGGCCGGATACCGCCGTCTTTTTTTGTGAGAGCGATTAGATTCGCACCGTAAATTATGGGAACAAATAGTGGGTTAACATTACCGGAAAGCATACAATTAATAAGTTTTGTGAGAGCGAGTATAAGACGTTTGCCAGCATCACCGACGCAGTGTGAGGTCAGATCTTTGAGGTGTTGAGGTGATATCCCGTCAAGGCCCGCTGCCGAACCTGTTTTAAAAGAATTTATGGCATTTATTAAATCTTTCTCTGTTATAAGCAGGCAGGCATCGGGCCCTGATGGTGGATCTAAAAAGTTAGGAGTTGTTGGAGCTAGAGGATGTTTAGTCTGTAAGGCCGAGAGGGTTTCGGGCGAGTCCGCAGACAGCACATCGGAGGAAAAAAGGGTTCGCGCAGCACCTTTTAAGTCCCCGTCGCTAACCTTACCTTCTACAATTTTTTTAAGGTTGTAAGTTTTGTGGGTTGGCGAATGATTGAAGTGAAAATTGGAAGGTACCGGGTGGACAAGAGGATTGTTGCAGTTATTTTTTAGTTGTTGAGTTAATGATATATGTGTATTGTCAGATTTAGCGTGAAGGGTAGAAAAAGAAAAAGTTAAGAAACTTTTCCAAGTATCAGAGCTATTGTACTCTACGCATGCATTAATGCATTCGGAAAGTCGTGTCGCTATAGCGATTCTCGCGCCACGCGGTATTCTGTTTATAATGGGAAACGAATTCTTTAAGTAACTGAGTTGTATATGAAAGTTACTTACATTGTGATTTGGCAGTGAGGGGGAGGTGGCGGGTTGGTGGACGGAGGAGGATGGACACGAAACAGTAGATGAGGGATTTGTAGGTTTATGGCATTTTGATATGTGTATGTTTAATCCACTTGGGGAGACCTGCTGCCTGAGGAAGGAGTGCAAGTCTGCATCCACCCAAACTTAAAACTATAAACACTTATAAAAGTAAAACGTACGCTAGACTAAAACACACTACTTATTTAGAAAATTGTAAACTAAGTAACTTAACTAGAAAATAAACTACCTAAGAATATAATAAGAACTAAACAATTAAAGGATATAAACAACGCTGATTCACAACTATTAGGAAAAAGTCACTCAGCGATCCAATGATTCTTATAATCAACTAAAGTAGTAGAAAATTTATGTATGATGATAATTGTTTCTGATTTGCACTGCACTTTTCATATAATTTAACACGAACTGTTGATAAAAAATACCCAAATAAAAATATTCATCGACATCGATTTGACACCCAAGTGTCAAAACAGCTGTTTTCTCTGGGGCGTAGGGTCTCGGGCTGCGGACTCCGTCGCAGAGAGGTTTAGTTGGCGGCCTGATGTCTATTCTAACAAGAAAAAATAGGCCGGGGGTCGGATGGTTAAAATATCCATAACTAATAATTTATTAAAGTAACGGAAATATTTTTTCCGTGTAAACTGTCATAGAGTAGAAATGTTTCTTAATATTGAACATGGCTCCCATTTTCACATTTATGTTTTTGGTGGGATTATACTTACCATAAACAAAGACAAATAATTTACAATAGTAAAAGTTGATTTATATTACCAAATTTTATTCATTTCAAAACCCGCCAGGTGTCGCCTTCCACGTTGTAGAACTACGCTACGAGTATGTGTATATTTGACACATGGCGATTTAAAGTAAGCCAAAATAAAGTCGCCATGTAGCTGGATTTAAGTTTTTCCTCAATATTGTAAAATATTACAATCAAAACATTTTTTTTCAGCTACCATATCATGTAAAATCCTTTCATATATAATAAAAAAAATAGTTCTAATATAAGAAAACTGCGCAGTTCCGAGATGAACAGTTTTTTTAGTCTCCTGTAAAGTAGGGTAAAAATACATAGCAATTTTTTTATGCCCACCGACGATAATCAATAATATTTCCTTTCCATATCTTTCCATTACATAGTTTGAAATAATCACTTCATCAAAAACTTATCTTCACTTATAATAAATCTCTAAATTAAAAAAAGAATCAGCCAGTAACATTTCAAACTATTTTTGTCACGAATGATCTCAGCTTCCCATGAACGGAAGAACATGGAGCATTTTTTATTGGTAGATTATTATCCTGACTGCGACTAAGGATAGTTTTTATCCGACTGCGACAACTAATACATTTTTCGAAACATTTGACCTCATTGAATATTTATATTTATTCCTTGAGGGAAATCGCCGCCACATCTGTCAGCTTGGCGGAGTTGCTTTTTCTTAATTTCACCTATTAATAATTTAAATCCCGTCTACGATAGACCTTCACGTGACACATACCAAGAATTAAAGCACAAGAAATTAATCGATTCTGATATGAGAATATGCGCAAATGTCGTATTAGGGCGTAATTTCAATAAATGTTTTAACAAATTCGAACAATATACGTAACACAAATTTGATTTCGTTTATTTTTGAATGGCACGCGCGCGCGCTCTTTGCGCATTCAGCCAAACCATGAAAACTGAAACTCGCGAAGTTCGTATATCTGCATTCCTCTCACTCGAGTAATGTTAGTGCGATAGAGATAGAGATACCCGAATATTTTCGAATTCTGAAGTTCGTGGTTTAAAAGAAAATACGGAAGTCGGATAGATCGAAAATAGGGGTGTAGACACTAAATAAAATAAGCATAATGTTGTATTTTCTCGAAAAAGGACTTAAAATGAAGTCCAATAGAGAAAAAAAAACGCAAGAGGTTTTATAGGTAATCAATAAGTTATAAGAAGTGTCCAAAGTTTTAAGAGGGGGTATGTTCTGTCCCTTTTCCGGAAAACGCACCTTCATATGAAACGATTGATTTTTATGGTCGCACCACACTTGGGGGTGTATGCCCAAATATTTGTGTTGCATCTTTTTCCTTCCTACGGCAAATGAAAGAGAGGCAACGACGCAACGCGAACACGAACCCCCAAAAGTGGTGCGACCATTACTATGACGCTCGAGGATCGTGACGTCACGGTCCCCGATCGTTTTCTCACTCTAACAAGCGATATTAAAACGGTTGAAGCTTCGTAATTTTTTGAGATATTTTAATGGGTTTTTCGTTTTTTCTTTCTTTTGAAGTAATAATTAATTTTGAGTCTACTCCCCTATTTGGAAGACAAGCGGAAAGAGTAATCTATATATTAAAGATGAGACATGTGAAGAAATAGATACCTACAGGAAAAATAACTGTACGGATTGGCAGCAAAAAGTATACTAATTAACTATATTATGGAAACAAAAATATAAATGCCCATGCAAAATGAGTGAGTCAGGTCACTCACTCACTCATCAACGCACAGCCGAAACTACTGGGGCTAGAGCGTTTAAATTTACACCACAACTACCTTTTACAACGAAGGCAACAGCTAAGAAGGTATTTTTGGAAATTTTACCCCTGAAGGGGTTAAATAGGGGTGCAAAGTTTGTGTGGGGGAAAGTTTATTTTATGAGCAAGTGACTGAAAACTTTGTATAAAGATTACTTATTAGAATAAAAAAAATACTATTAACGTTAACGAAAATTCTGCCCCTAAGAGGGTTAAAAAGGGCTGCAAATTTTGTATGGGGGAAACTTAATATTTTTAGCAAGAGACTTAAAACTTTGTAGAAAGATTTCTTATTAGAATACAAATAAAGCACTTTTAGCGTTTTGAAAACTTCCACTCCTAAGGGTGTTAAAAAGGGTCGCAAAATTTGTATGAGGGAAACTCCTTTTTGAGATAGAAGCTTAAAAGTTTTTAGAAAGATTACTTATTACCATACAAATAAAGTGTTTTTAGCGTTTTAGAAAACTCCACCCTTAAGGGGATGAAAAAGGGTGAAAAATGTTGGTAAAGGATATTTTTTTTGAGGTAGAATCTCAAAACTTTGTAGGAAGATTACATAATAAAATAAACATGAAATACTTTCAGCGTTTCTGAAAATTCCACCCCTTAGGGGTGTATAAGGGGGTGCAATGTTTGTAATGAGGAAATATTTTTTTTTAGCCAGTGACTTAAAACTTTTTTGAAATATTACTTATTACAATACAAATAAAGTACTTTCAGCGTTTTGGAAAATTCTACCCCTAATAAAAAGAGGTGAAATTTTGTATGGAGGAAACTTTTTTTTTGAGCTAGAGACTTGAAATTGTTTAGATAGTATATTTATTAGAATACAAATATAGGTAAATTACTTTCAGTGGTATGGAAAGTTGCACCCGCTAAGAGGGGGATAAAGAGGTGCAATGTTTGTATGGGGGAAACTTCTTTTTAGGTAGAAACTTAAAACTCTGTAGAAAGTTTAAGTATTTTTCCACCCCTTAAGGGGTTAAAAAGGGGTGAAAGGTTCGTATGGGAAACACTTTTTTTTAGCTAGAGACTTGATAGTTTGCAGAAAAAATACTTACCTATTACAATAACAAAAAACTAAGTGTTTTATTTATAATTTTTCCCTGAAAAGCGTTAATAGGTTCAAAGTTTGTATGGAGAGCAAGACAATTTTAAAGATATGAGATTTGTTACTTCGATCTTAGGCTGTTTAGACTACCAAAATTATTTCAACGTTTTTTTTTAAATTCTACCCCTAACGGGGATTATAAGGGCGTTCAAAATTTGTTTAGAGAGCAAGACATTTTTAAAGTAAGGGATTTGTAACTTCTGTTTTAGACAAAATAAACATGCTAAAATACCACAAAACTTATTTCAGCGTTTTTTTTTAATTCATCGCCTTAGGTTAAAAGGAGTAAGAAATTTGTAACTACGGTTTCAGACTGTTTACTATGAGGGTTCAAAGGGGATTCTAAGTTTGTATATAGAGCAAGACATTTTTAAAGTAAGAGATTTGTAACTTCGGTTTTAGATTGTTTACTAAAAAAAGACTAGGTACAAAACTAATAACAATGTTTTTTTTAAATTCATTCCTTAAACAAACATTTAGATGATAACATGTTAGACGCGGACGAAGTCCCGGGCAACAGCTAGTTTAAAAATAATGTTATAGCTAACCAACTTACTCTTAATGCGATGTTTGACTAAACGAATTCCAATCTTTAATATACGAGAAGTAACATCGTAAAAAAATTCAAAAGAATTCACCAATCAAAATTAATATTGCTAAAGCCCGTCTAAAATGGTCCCGTGCAGCTTAAAAAAAGCTTTAAAGCGCTCTTTTCACCTCGAGCTTTTGATATTGTTTACAGGGGAATTAAAAAACGGGGCGATATTAAATTTTCGTGAGAGCACAATACTTGGACCGCTTAAAGCAAATAAGGGAGTCAAGAATGATTATGAACGGGGAACGCTCTTGGGAAAGCAGTTCGAATTAAATTATATACTCGAAGAGGTAGGTACGAGTATGTCTTATTTCCAAAGGCGATGGTATTGCCTCACTCGCTCCTTAATGTTAGCTGTGCTGGTCGATTGTGTAACGCTTTGTAGGTACGTAAGGTAGATCTAAAAGTATTTTTTTTTGTAAGGGAAAATAACAGTTGATTTGTCCTAAGGCTCGTTCGATAAGTTACACAATTATTGCTCAAGTCGTGAAATAATTTGTATTTATTGGTATTTCACCAACTTGGTAGTGATGCGGCATTTATTTGTGCGATGAACACGAATAGTGTTGTTCCTGAGCCTTAAATGATTCTGGTACCATAAGTATTTGCACTGTTATCCGACTTACATAAATGTTCAAAATTTCGACTCGGTTGAACTTCAGAAATTTGGATATATTTGCTTTTTTTTTAATTTAATTAATTTGTTTTACAATATGTATTTTACATTTTAAATCATGTGACACATGGCAGGCAGATTTAATCAAACATCTACATGTATTGAGCTTTCCAAAAAGGTTTAAAAATCACCAATTTACTAAGTAGGTATTTTACCAAAAATGTTTCATCTTAATGGAACGGGGCGAAGACTTGACTATAATGAACAAAATGTTAAAATACACTACTAATTGTCTCAAAAAGCTTTCTAACAGAATCATTTTTAATAAAGTGGTTAATTAACACTAAAATAACAATGAAACATTTTAAAGAAGTAAATAAATAATATCAAGTTGTTAACAGAAATTACTGATCAGTGATCAAAATTATTGCAATTCATTAGATTAGCTTAAACACGCTTGTTCCCAAGGAGCATATTGCTCTGCGCCAAGCCAACAAACCGTAAAGACGGATCGGAGCAACGCGGGGTGATGTATTGCTGGCCCCTCCCAACCGCAATATCACACACTGTACTTCGTCGCGTACAGTCAAATATATGTTTAAACTTTTGCACCTTAATGCATTGTAATAAAGCGAAAAATGTGAACATCTATTTGACGTCGACTGCACATGCGATTACAAAGTATGAGTAAAATCGCATCGCGTTGTGACTTGCAGTCTTCAATCGTTCATCTAAAGGCTTTCTTGGATGATGATGCTCCACTTTTAATTACACGTGCTTAATTGAGATGAAATCCTATTCTCGTGTCAGAAAGCCACAAAACTAGACCTTTTTCAACCCAGTATCGTGTACTAGATTAATTGGCGCGGACGGTGGGCCATGCGGGAATTTGTTACTCACACGGGGTGTTTTATTAGGGTGGGGTATTCTGTAAATTGGACGAAACTGGCAGCCGCCGCTGTAAATCATGTTGTTGGAGATAAAACTTGTCGCAAAATGAGAGAGGCTGCGAATTTAGGAAATTTACTAAATGAATATACATGACTCGGATAGCTACGAGTTCACGATGATGACCAGACCGACACCATTTCGTGATGAACAGTACCATTTCCAGACGTATCCTTCAACGGCGACATGTTCACAGATCCGAAATCTTTATGTGCATGGTGTCAGTTTTGCAAACCAGAGGGGTAAATGTCAGCGTTTGGACAAAATCAACTGTCGTTTTCCCATACCATAAATACATTTCTATTTACCTGTAGCCCTAGTATAAGTTTTATCGTTACAATACGTTTTCGAACGCGTTAGCGTTTAGTTTCAATTTGTATGACAACGCGTAGTTCCTAATAGTTACCACCAGAGGCACTGTTCGCGTTGCCATACATATTGAAACTAAACGCAAACGCGTTCGAAAACGTATTGTATCGTTAAAACTTATACTAGAGCCTCTGACGTACGTCAGTAACGTTACACAACCGACTAGCAGGTTTTTTCTGGCAACATCACAAATAGTAAAGCTCTCCACTCGAGTTGTAAGTGTAGGTGAAAGAAGGCGAGAGGAGCCTTCTGACCCTTCTCAGTTCTGACTCCTGACAATTTTATAATCACTGTCATCTAGCCTATTACAAAAAAAAACCGATAAGTTGAAGCTGTGTTATCATGCGTATCGTAACAAACATATTCTTCTTGGACCCTAAAAACATACGTCAACATGATGTCTAGTTTTGCGAGACCCGTTAAATATTGAGAAGCAATTGAAATGAAACTGAAATCAATTGTTCAACGTTAAAAAAATGGGTTTGGCTGATAAGTTCTGCAAGTTTGTTGATTTAACTGCAGTAAAGTTGACACGCAACATCCACACATGAAGATTAAGGATTTATATGTATTTTAAGGCGCTATTGAAAAAACAAACTAGACAAAACCTAAGTAATCTATCTATACATATAATAAAGCTGAAGAGGATCGAAAGTCTGTACATGGAAGATATTCGAAAAAAAATTGGCTGGGGATACTTAGAATCGATAACAGAACACGTTCCAACAGTTTTTAGAATTTTTGTCTGTTTGTCTGTTTATCTGTTTATCTGTTTGTCTGTTTATGTGACCGCGCATCACGTGAAAACGGCTGAACCGATTAAAATGAAATTTGGTATAGAGATAGTTTGAGTCTTGGGGAAGGACTTCGGGTAGTTTTTATCCTGGAAATTAACCCCTAAGGGGGTGAAATGGGGGGTGGAAATTTGTATGGAGCTACTTAAACCGCTGCACCGATTTAGATAAAATTTTGTATATGATTAGTTTGAGTCCCGGAGAAGGTTAAAGGATAGGTTTCATCCCGAAAATCTTCCCTTTAGGGGGTAAAATGGGGGGGGTGAAAAATTGGATGTAACCCATTTTGATGAAATTTGGTTTAGAGGTAGTTTAAGTTCTGGGGAAGGACATTGGATAGTTTTTATTCCGGAAATCTTTCCCTGAGGGGGTGAAATGGGGGGTGAAATTTTGGATGGACTCCGTTTAGATCAAATTTGATATAGATATAGTTTGAGTCCCGGAGAATGACAATGGATAGTTTGAATCCCGAAAATCATCCCCCAAGGGTATGAAATAGGGATGTAAATGTGGATAAATCCCATTTAGTTAAAATTTGGTATAGAGATAAAAGGAGTCCCAGGGAAGGACAATGCATAGTTTTTATCCTAAATCATCTCCTGAGGGGGTGAAATGAGGGGTGAAAATTTGGATAGAACCGATTTAGATGAAATTTGGTATGGATATAGTTCAGAGTCCTGCGGAAGGACTAAATATAATTTTTAGTCCAGAAATCATCTCTTAAGGGGGTGAAATGGGGTATGAAAATTTGGATGGAACCCATTTACGGTATAGCGAGTTGGAGTCTTAGGGAAGGACATAGGATAGTTTACTCCTGAAAATCATCCCATAAGGGGGTGTAATTGGGGGTGAAAATTTGGTTGTGACCCATTTTGATGAAATTTGGTATAAAGATAGTTTGAGTCCCGGAGTATGACAACGGATTGTTTTAATCCCGAAAGTCATCCCCTCAGGAATAAAATAGGGGGTGAAAATTTGGATAAAACCCATTTAGATGAAATTTGGTAAATAGATAGAAGGAGTCCTAGGGAAGGACAAAATCATTTCCTGAGGTAGTGAAATGAGGGTTGAAGATTTGAATAGAACCCATTTAGATGAAATTTGGTATAGAGAGAGGTAGAGTCGTAGGAAAGAACATAGAATATTTTTTATTCCGGAACACATAAAAGGAGGAAATCATCCCCTAAGGGGGTGAGAAATGGTGGATGAACATTTGGATTGAACCCACTTACGGTATAACGATAGTTAAGGAAGGACATAGGATAGTTTTTATCCCGAAAATCATTCCCTAAGGGGGTGTAATTGGGGGTGGAAATTTGTTTGTGACACACTTTGATAAAATTTGGTTGAAAGATAGTTTGAGTCCTGGAAAAGGACATATAATAGTTTCTATTCCAGAAATCATCCCCTTGAAATGGGGGTGAAAATTTGGATGTAGCCCATTTAGATGAAATTCGGTATAGAGATAGTTTGAGTCCTGGAGAATGACAACGGATAGTTTTTATCCCGAAAATCATCCTCTAAGGAGGTGAAATAGGGGGTGAAAATTTGAATTGAACCCATTTACGGTATAGCGGTAATGGGGAGTCCTGGGGAATATGAACATTACATAAGTAAATATATGTATGTGACGTTCCAAGGATAAAGGTACCTTATGGCGGCCTTAGTTTTGAAGATGGTTTCTAAAAAGGGGTAAAAAAGACGTTTTGTTATGGCTATTTTGAAAACTATTAAATGTAACATTTTGTTGAATTATTTTTATTTTTAATATAAAATGTTTAAATTACAAGTCAGTTAATTTAATCCTACGGTTTAGTAGAAAAGGTCCTTACGGCCGTGTGATATGAAAATATGCAAAATAATACTGAAAAAAGCCTACATGCATCTATACCCTTTCCTTCATACAATCCATACTAATATTACAAATGCGAAAGTAACTCTGTCTGTCTGTTACCTTTTCATGCTTAAACCGCTGAACCGATTGAGATGAAATTTGGTATAGAAATACTTTGAATTCCGGGGCCTTCCCAAAGAGTCCTTACTAAAGATAGTTTTTATCTGGAAATTCATCACCTAAGGGGGTGAAAAGGGGGGAGAAAGTTACGATATAAACG
Source organism: Epinotia brunnichana (assembly GCA_963854355.1). Lineage (NCBI taxonomy): Eukaryota > Metazoa > Arthropoda > Insecta > Lepidoptera > Tortricidae > Epinotia > Epinotia brunnichana. The sequence continues at coordinate 39,245,911 of OY977937.1, read as the reverse complement.
AGTTCCGCGCGGACGAAGTCGCGGGCAAAAGCTAGTACATATAATAAAGCTGAAGAGGGTCGAAAGTCTGTACATGGAATGGATTCGAAAAAAAATTGGCTAGGGATACTTAGAATCGACAACAGAACACGTTCCAACAGTTTTTAGAATTTTTGTCTGTTTGTCTGTTTATCTGTTTGTCTGTTTATGTGACCGCGCATCACGTGAAAACGGCTTAACTGATTTAGATGAAATTTAGTAAAGAGATAGTTTGAGTCTTGGGGAAGGACATAGGGTAGTTTTTATCCCGGAAATCAACCCCTAAGAGGATGAAATGGGGGGTGAAAGTTTGTATGGAGCTACTTAAACCGCTGCACCGATTTGGATGAAATTTGGCATATAAATAGTTTGACTCCCGGGGAAGGTCAAATAATAGGTTTTATCCCGGAAATCTTCCTCTTAGGGGGTAAAACGGGGGGGTGAAAATTTGGATGTCACCCATTTTGATAAAATTTGGTTTAGAGGTAGTTTAAGTTCTGGGAAAGGACATTGGATAGTTTCTATCCCGGAAATTTTCCCCTAAGGGGGTGTAATGGGGGACGAAATTTTGGATGGACTCCGTTTAGATCAAAGTTGGTATAGATATAGTTTGAGTCCCGGAGAATGACAACGGGTACCTCCCAACGGGTATCCCGAAAATCATCCCCTTAGGGGATGAAAAAGGGGTGAAAATGTAGATAAATCCCATTAAATAAAATTTGGTAAAGAGATAGAAGAAGTCCCAGGAAAGGACAATGCATAGTTTTTATCCTGAAAAATCATCTCCTGAGGGGGTGAAATGAGGGGTGAAAATTTGGATAGAACCCATTTCGATGAAATTTGGTATAGAGAGAGGTAGAGTCCTAAGAAAAGACATAGAATATTTTTGTTCCCGGAACAAATGAAAGGAGGAAATCATCCCCTAAGGGGGTGAAATGGTGGATGGAAATTTGGATGGAATCTATTTACGGTATAGCGATAGTTGGAGTCCTGGGGAAAGACATAGAATAGTTTTATCCCGAAAATCATTCCCTAAGGGGTTGTAATTGGGGGTGGAAATTCGTTTGTGACCCTATTTGATAAAATTTGGTTGAAAGATATTTTGAGTCCTGGAAAAGGACCTAAGACAGTTTTTATTCCGGAAATCATCCCCTAAGGGGAAGAAATGGGGGTGAAAATTTGGATTTAGCTCATTTAGATAAAATTTGGTATAGAGATACTTAGTTTGAGTCCCGGAGAATGACAACGGATAGTTTTTAACCCGAATATCATCTCCTGAGGGGGTGAGATGGGGGTTGAAAAATTAGATGGAACCCATTTACGGTAAAGCGATAGTTGGGAGTCCTGGGTAAGGAGATATGATAGTTTTTTTCCAGAGATCATCCCCAAAGGGGGTGAAATGGGGGTGAAAATTTGGATGGAACCGATTTACGGTAGAGCGATAGTTGGGAGTCCTGGGGAAGGACATAGGATAGTTTTATCCCGAAAAACCACCCCTAAGGGGGTGAAAATTTAGATGTGATGTGACCTATTTAGATGAAATTTGGTTAATTCAATTCAATTCAAATTATTTATTTCAGACTATATCCATATCATGTTAGTAACAATAAAAACTTATAAAACTTAAGTTAACAGTTAAGAGATAGTTTGAGTGCTGGGAAAGGACAAATGATAATTTTTGTCCCGGAAATCATCCCTTAAGGGGGTGAAATGGGGGGTGCAAATTTGGATGGAACCCATTTCGATGGAATTTGGTATAGAGACGGTTTGGGTCCTGGGAAAGGACATAGGGTAGTGTTTATTCCGGAAATCATCCCCTAAGGTGGTGAAATGGGGGCTAAAATTCGGATAGAACCCATTAGGATGTAATTTGGTACCTATAGAGATAGTTTGAGTCGCGGAGAAGAACAAGGGATAGCTTTTGTCCCGAAAAAAATCCCCCAAGCGCATAAAATAGGGGGTGAAAATTTGGATGTACCCTATTTGGATAAAATTTGGTATAGATATAGTTGAGGTACCGGAGAAGGACAATGCATAGTTTTTACCCTGAAAATCGTCTAAGAGGGTGAAATGAGTGGTGAAAATTTGGATGGAACCCGTTTAGATGAAATTTGGTAAAGAGTTAGTTTGAGTCCTAGGGAAGGACAATTCATAGTGTTTATCCTAAAAAATCATCTCCTGAGGGGGTGAAATGAGGGGTGAAAATTAGAATAGAACCCATTTAGATGAAATTCGGTAAAGAGATAGTTGGAGTTCCAGGAAAGGAAATCGCATAGTTTTGTAACGAAAATCATCGCCTGAGAGGATGAGATGAGGGGTGAAGATTTGGGTGGAACACATTTAGTTGAAATCTGGTTAAGAGATAGTTTGAGTCCTTTTTTTTATTTTTTTTGACGGCGTGGAAATGCACTCACGCATCCCCCCAGCCGGGAAGCTATAATGAGGGGAATGTGGGACTCACACCCTCCAGCCTTCTATTTAAAGAGAAGGAGGAGGGAGTCTACCCACTAAACCACTCCGGCGTTTCCGTCCCTGCCGTTAATGGGAGCGCCATGGGATCGCATACATGTCATCGATAGTTTGAGTCCTGGGAAAGGACCAGTGATAATTTTATTCCGGAGATCATCCCCTAAGGGGGTGAAATGGGGGTGAAAATTTGCATGGAACCCATTTACGGTTAGGCGATAGTTAGTCCTGGAGAAGGACATAGGATAGTTTTATCACGAAAATACTCCCCTAAGGAGTGAAAATTTGGATGTACGAGACCCATTTAGATGAAATTTGGTTTACAGATAGTTTAAGTTCCGGGAAAGGACATAGGATAGTTTTTATCCCGGAAATCATCTCCTAAGGGGGTGAAATGGGTGTTGAATATTTGTATGGAGCTACTATACAACCCATTTAGATAAAATTTGGTATAAAGGTTGGTAGAGGCGCGGCGTTGGTAGGCCCACCACAAGGTGGACTGATGACCTGGTAAAGGTCGCAGGAGTCCTCTGGATGCGGGTGGCGCAGGATTGGTCACTTTGGAACTCTTTGGGGGAGGCCTATGTCCAGCAGTGGACGTCTTTTAGCTGATATGATGGTGATGATGATAAGGATCAAGATAGTTTAAGTCTCGGAGAAGGACATATGATAGTTTTTATATTGGAAATCTACCCCTAAAAGGGAAATGAAGGGTGAAAGTTTGTATCGAGCTACGATATAAACGAGTTCTACGCGGACGAAGTCGCGGGCAAAAGCTAGTAAGTTAATAAAGTCGCTTTATCTTTTTACTTAGGACATCACGGCAACGTAGGCAGACCGTTGGGACTGCGTTAGGCGATATCATGCCGACAAGACGGTTTAGATTTCTTGGGATTTAAACTTAAGATATTCAGGAAATTCCCTTTTTTCCCTTATCCCCAGCCCAGGATATAAATCCTTATATCTGTCCTGTAAACGGTATTAGTGGGCCTTAAGTTTGTTGGCTTTTGTAATTGGGGCGTGTTTTTAAAAATGTAAGGGTGTTGGAGGTTTTGCGCAAACTTATAATTTGATGTAAACAACGGGACGGGACTTTGTAGAGGAAGGTCAAAGGAAAAATAACGCTTGAAAATGTTTTTTTGGCTTTCAAGTACTTATAACCGATATTGAATGACAAAGAGTCTAGTAATGTAAAATGCCTTGTTTATTAAAATGTGTGTAGTAGTAAAACCGCGGTAAATGAACTTCAAAAATCATTATCGACACAACGGAGCCACGCTGTTTTGTCGCCTCAATAATTAGTTTTTAATTTTATAATTGTTTTGTATGTATATTAGTCTTTAAGGTATTTGTTACTATGGGCCTTAGATGCCTGAAATAAATGTTTTTTTTTAGGCAGCTTTTATGTGTAAAAAGCAATATACTAATGATAATAATTAGAGATAAATGTTGTTATGCTAAACTATTTTATATGCAGAAATTCAACCTTTCTCATTAACAGACAAAAACTCCTATGCATTTTGATCCTACTCAAGTTTAATAACATGTTATCTAATCTGACCCTATTCCTAAAATTAACGCCTTAGTTTAGTAATTAAGTACAGAGCCTTTAGTCTAGACTCCAGAGGATCCTTCTCTCATTAGCGCTGAAACATGGACCAACAGATTCCGTGAAATTATGGGCGTCATCTTAAAAATCCCGAGTTCGCTGAGCGCACTAATAAATAAAACGTCAAGCCAGTAGCTCTCGTGCGCTACAAAATCCGCGGGTACACACGGGAGTAGGTTAAAAGGCGTGTGCGCTGCGTTTCATTATACCATACACGTACGTATATGTTACCGATTAAACATTGTTATGCTACTATTGCTACTGATCATCACGGCTATCACACGACGGCGAAATCTAATAATCGCACGGCGTAATCTATCTTATTAGAACGCTTAGTCAATGTCGCTGTGACACAGCTCGCGGGCTGTCATGTGATAACCATGCAGTTGCGGTGTGACAACATCATATATAGCCTGAGAACTTTACGGTTTCGCTCTATGAAAACACAACAATATATCGATATCAGCCATATTTTTACACCATAAAAAAGGTTGGGTAATTTGACTAAATATTCATTAATAATCTACCTAAATTTAATACCGCAACGGTAAAAAATGATGAAAGTAATTTTTATAAATTCCGTAAAAATCAGGCGAAAATGGTATAAACTTTCGTTACTTCATATTATTTGACTACGTCTATATACGTTCTTTGGGATACGCGCATAATCCACTTATTTTTGTTAATGAATAAACCTTTCTATAGTCCACATGAAATTTAATATTATCTCAAGGTCATAAATATATAATTAAAATGCTGTTATTTCCTGATGCATATATTTTTGGATTCAGGTAGTAAGTCTCCAAACGTGTGTACTCAATCATGTTTTCATTATAAAAATACTGATAGCATTTTTGCTTGCGGGTAATTTTTTTTCCTAACTTCCGGTCCATAGAATTATTGACTTCAATAGTAAAAGTTTTTTTAAAATAACTGTATACAAATACGCCTGATATTGAGTTATTTCCAAAAAAAACCGTAATTCTCTCAGGGTAATAATAAATCAGCGTCTATATTTCCCACTGTTGGAGACAGGCCTCCTCTCATGTCATCGATGAAAGGGGAGACAACACCATGCATGAAACAAACACGAGATTCGAAATATCCACGCCGTCCTTTCTTTTTCAATTATTTGTAACATTAATACATATCTGTAATTTAACTCGTAATTTGGCGCACAACATTGAATTTCTGCGGCGCCGCAACGTGGGCTTTTACGGCGTGCGTTAGGACTTAGGACAATCCTACTGACATTTTTAACCGACTTCAAAAAAAGGAGGAGGTTCTCAATTCGGATGTATTATTTTTTTTATTTTTAATGTTTGTTACCTCAGAACTCCGTCATTTATGAACCGATTCGTACAATTATTTTTTTAACTGAAAGTATATGCTTCCAGATTGGTCCCATTGTTTCCAAAACCCCAGTTGGATGATGGGAACCACGAGGAATTGAGGGAACTCCTCAAATATATTAGGCACGCGTGTAATAATTTCGGTATTTTCTATTATAACTCGTGTATTTACACCCGGAAATCATAAATTTGTTGAAGTGAAAGTGATGATGAAGACCACAGATGGCTTGTGGAACTTCTCAATGATGTACTTCAAACTATATAAGTACGTCACAGATTCTGATATTATTCCGTTGAAATAGCAAACAATGAAGTGCCAAAGGTAATTCTGAGATCCTTGAGGAATCGACGGGAGTCCTCAAATATTATCGGCCCACATACAGCGATTTGGTTTATTGGTCTAAAAATCAACGCTTTTGGTCTCGAAAATCAGTTCGTGTGGTAAATTGGAAAAAAAATGTGGAAATGTTAATATTGCTTGACGGAGTATATTCCATATAAAATTTGATATTTAGATCTACCTAACGTGCGTTACGTGATCGACCAGAGCGACTAGAAATGTGAAATTGGGCTTCAGTCCAATATAAATGTACCTACTCCTAATTGCTCACCTAGAACATATTGCTTAACGACCAGAAAATCTATGCTTCCATACTATTGACATGAAATTTAGTATGGAGATAGTTTGAATCCCAGGGCAGGCAAAGGATATTTTTTTTTCTACCCCGGATATCATCCGTAAGGGGGTCAAATGCGGGGTGAAAGTTTGTATGGACCTACGATGTAAACGAGTCCCATGCGGACGGAGTCACGGGCAGAAGCTATTTCTGTATCATCATGGAACTTTGTCACAAAATTTCAATTTCTGTTGAGAAATGCGACTTGTAGATGTGAACAGCCGGACATGCGATTTTTTTTGCCCAAGCTTAAGAGCTTAAGAGAGTTAGGGCACAGCGGAATGTCATCTCGCTCGTATGTGGAGCAGCCAGATGAAGTATGTGGTGTTGTGTTCCTGGTGGTGAGTGAGGTCGCCAGAGCTCCCTAGGGTGCGCTGTGTTGGGAGTGAGGGACCTGCATGTCTCTATCTGCCAGCACAGCGAATTCTCAAGTGAATTAAGGGTCGGCAACGCGCTTGTGATTCTTCTGGAGTCACAAGTGTCCATAGGCTACGGTACCAGCTTAACATCAGGCAGGCCGTAAGCTTGTTTGCCACCGTCGTTGTACAAAAAAATAAGCTGAAACGGAAAACTTCGTTCGCTGCGCTCGCTCGTTCAATAAACCTGTGGTTGAAAACCAAATCTTTACTCTTAATGAGCTTACGGCGTTGAATATTTTCTTTTTTTCCGTATGTCCCCAGCTACTCTACCGCTGAACATTAATTTGAAGAGCAATTAAAACTTTTGCCAAGCATTGGACGCTTTTTAGCGCCAAAAATGTTTTACGCCTTGTATCTGAGTGGTAAAAATGTGTTAAAGCCCAAAGATTCGTAGGTAAAGCTACTCAGGGTTTTATTTAATACCACGTCGGTGACAAACAAGCTTATCTCCACCTGAAGGTAAGCAGTCTCCGTTCACAGCCAATGGAGGCTTGCAACTCCAGCTGTGTCACATTTGCGTTGCCAACCCTTCTATAAATGTATACATTACCGTCACATTATGAACACCGTCTGATTATAATCTTACTCGCGCCATTAAACTGTCGAAAAATTGTGAACTGTCAAAACCGTTCACAATTTAACGCATAATTTCTCATAAAATTATAATCTATCAATGTGAAATCGTCAAATTGTGAACTGAGATCAAATCGGCATGCTACGGACCGCATACACAAAGTCTAGGTAGGTTAGGTTAGTTAGGTAGCTTCAGTTGGCCGAAGGACAAACCGCCCAGAAATAGGAGCCCCGCGCAGCCCCTCCGTCGACATTGCTGGATGACGAAATAAATGGAATAAAATGTCTGGTGAAAAAAAAAACAATCATGTTCTGACATTAGTGAAAGCTGATGTAAGAGGAATAATTATTTCAACCAATCAGCGCACATGGTGCGTTCCGAATCATACCGATTTGATTCAGTTCACAATTTGACGATCCGTCATTGATAGTTTATAAACTAACGAAAAATAATGCGTTAAATTGTGAACGGTTTTGACAGTTCACAATTTTTCGACAGTTTATAATATCGCGAGTAAGATTATAAATTGACGGTTACATATAGGTACACTTCTTTCTTAAAAAAACTCCCTGCAGCTCATTCATTCAGAACTGAAGCTAGGGAAGAAACAGTAAAAATAATTTATTATTACATTCCGATTGATGTTTCCAAGTAGGTACTAGGAAACATCAATTAATGAAGATTTTTAAAAAAATAAGCTGGAATGTTTGATCATAGACAATCAGTGACGTCATTTGCAAGTATCATCCTACAAATTTACTGACAGAGCGTTTTTGATGTTACATAAAACGTTTCTGATTTAATATTCAAATACCGTATACTATGTACCTACCTAGAAAGATAAGGAAACCATAGTAAATGTTTTGAAGAAGGTAACTCTTCTTAAAAAATTGCCCACATTACAATAATTATGAAGGAATGAGGAAACCGGCTAATACAGCATGATGCCGGGCCTTGTTATTGTTACCACTAACAGTTAACGAGGCCCGGCATCATGCTGTATTAGCCAAAAGGTTTTTGCTTTCCTGGCCTTGAACGTATCGTGGTAATGGAGAGGAACGAGAATTAAGTCTGCATGAAGTTTTCCATGTAATAGGTCCCGTTGGGGATAATTAAACAACAAAGAGTTTTTTTTTAAATATACACATTTTCAAGCATCCCCTACTCTTTAAAATAATATAATAATATTTAAATACTTCTAATTAAGTTTATATTTTTAAGGTAGGCTAACTCGAAAAAGCTTATATATTTAAAATTAGTTAAGACTGTAATTTTATTGAACTCTATTTGTTTACATATTGAAATTTAAATTGGTTTCGTGCCACTAGGTACGTTATGAAAGTAGCCTACCTATATATAGCATATTTTCGTGACGTAGTGGAAATAATAACATTTCACTAGTTCTTAACAATGTGTCATAAGAAGATATAAAATGTAAATTGTTTATATTATTATTTAATCACCATAATGCTGAGACAGCGACCTATTCACTGCCGCGAAGACACACACAATATGTGTTAAATTGTAATGTACCTGCCTACTCCCTTTGTCTCTGTGTGTCTTTTGTGTAGTAAATAAATGTCTTCTTTCTTTCTTTTTTTCTTTCTTATTAATTATGTTAATTTCATAAAAAAATACGACATTCCCCATCTGAGGTTTCACGTAATAAATGACTATTTACAGGCTGTAGAAAACTGACAACACATGAAACGTCATTTTACTCCATTCATAAATAAACAAAGTAAAAAATATCCCGTAATGATTCGATCCAAAATGCGGAAGTGGTTTATATTAACTACACCAGAGCTATTTCAATAACGATATATCAAATAAATATTTGATTACAATAATATTGTAATCAAATCTTCGAAATTGATTGTTACTTAGACGTATTAATATGACATACTTTGCAAGCATATAGAAATAATACAAATGACAATACAATAACTTGATACCACTACGTTGATCAGATGATGGAGCCAGAAGGTGGAACTCTTCAATTGGAAGAAGAAGAAAGAAAGAAACAATTATTCACAAGCACACAGGAAACACATATTAAATAACTACCTAATAAAAAAAAAACATTAAAAACAAAAAAAACATCGAACAAGTGTGTCTGTGCGGCAGCATTATGCTAAGGTGATTTTCAGCCAGCACCGTCGTCGGCAGCAATTGCTAACCAATTTTACTACAGTGCACAGTGGCTTGTACAATTTGCATCCAGCATACATGCAAACATTATTATGCAGTTTTTAGGGTTCCGTAGCCAAATGGCAAAAAACGGAACCCTTAAGGATTCGTCATGTCTGTCTGTCCGTCTGTATATCACAGCCACTTTTTTCCGAAACTATAAGAACTAAACTGTTGAAACTTGGCTGGTAAGTAGATGTATTCTATCGCATTAAGTAAGATTTTCACACAAAAATAGAAAAAAAAAACAATAAATTTTGGGGGTTCCCCCTACTTAGAACTGAAACTCAAAATTTTTTTTTATCAAACCCATACGTGTGGTGTATAGGTCTTCAAAAATAATATTGAGGTTTCTAATATAATTTTTTTCTAAACTGTATAGTTTGCGCGAGAGACACTTCCAAAGTGGTAAAATGTGTGTCCCCCTCGCCCCCTGTAACTTCTGAAATAAGAGAATGATAAAACTAAAATATGATGTACATTACCATGCAATACTCCACCTAAAATTGGTTTGAACGAGATCTAGTAAGTAGTTTTTTTTAATACGTCATAAATCGTAAACCGCAATTTATTTTACGGAACCCTTCATGGGCGAGTTTGACTCGCACTTAGCCGCTTTTTTTTCTTTTATCCTAGGCAACGCGTTTGTTGTTACGGAGAAGGTAGGTATTTGTTGTGTACTGTGGCTTCACTGGATGGGCTTAAAGCTGTCTTCAGTGGCTTCACAAGTGCTGGCAGTAAAGTCATGCCCATGCTGAGTTAGATCCATTTTATGATACGGCAGAGTCCGTCTTTCTTTGTTATCTGTTTAAATGTGTCTTGTCACGAATAAATTATTGAATCTGAAAAAGCCTAGCCACTTTAAAACTTGTCGTACTAGTTATTACTCAACCGTGAATAAGTTTGAGAATGGAGCCGGTGGTTTTGCCATACAATTACGTCGAAATATACGCATTGACAGCTATCCCCATTCACAATCTTATCGCAGTCGAATCGCATCGTTCTCATAATCAACCCCCGAGCATTATTCGTAATAGAAAAGATAACTCTTTGGATAGGTATGGAAAACATATCAAACCTGGACGAGCAAATATATACAAAGGTTTGTTCAAAGAATGGAATCTTGTTACTCCTCTGGTCCAATATTGTAATTGATGTAAGTAGCAAATGTGCTTAGAAAAGGGCACAATGTAAGCGAGTTCCCGGTAGGATGGGTATTGTTTTGACGTATACGGCGGAGAACAGTTTAAGATTAGCTTCGCTTTGTCGCAAGGACCCGCTACTTTAGGTATTTATTAATAAAAACGTTTTTACCTTAAATTGTATGTGAATAACGGTTTTATTCTGTTTTTAGTGATTTCTTATATAAGAAAGGTTCTATTTGCATTTCAAAACTGTTAAACGTATACTAAATACTGCAGGCACCAGAGATGTGCCTTAAAATAACAACTTTTAATATGTTTATCTATTCAAATATCATAAACCCTCCATGATGCGTTCAAGAACCGCACATTATGGCCACCATAAAAATAGACTGTTTTGTTAGAACAAATTTCTTATCTGTGAAAATGTTATTATTGCTAAATAATAACATCGATTTCGATATTATTATTTCATTCAAATTTCGAACATCTCTGAAATCAAAGAGATTTGATTTGACCTCTATTCTTATATCAGTCGAGATGACGTTTAGTTTGAAATGAATTGTCAATTTGCATACAAATTTGACAAATGCCGCACGTAAGTAAGAAATCGAACGATATGACAGTTGGATCCAACTCTAGTTTGTCTCTGAATTAAGAAACTATGACAGCTGCCAGAAAACAACGCCGCGATGCCGGTCATAATATGCGGCTCCTGCGGCGCTACCACGAACTTCGAATCTCGAACTTCGTATATCTCCGTCACTGTCGCTCGAGTACCATAAACCATAAGTGCGATAGAGACGGAGATATACGAAGTTCGAGATTCGAAGTTCGTGGTTATAGCTCTGAATGCATCGTGGAGGCTTATGTACATAATTAGGCATTAAGACACTCGTGTTTAATGCCCTTCATTATGTACAGTCACATAAACTACTAGTTGATACGTGACAGTAAACGTATTTAGTCATCACTCGATAGTAGTATTTGACACAGAACGAAATAAACGTCAAATTAGTGTAGGTACACAATTTAGATTACTTAGGCAAATTTGATATGTCTGGCGATCTGCCGACACATGTCGTACAGGAACTAGTAACCTATGTGTTGAAATATTACACGAGTATTATAATTTACTAGTGACCCGCCAGCTTTGCACGGGTATGTATAATACCTACATATACCCCTTCCTCTTGAATCACTTTATCTATTTAAAAAAACGCATCAAAATTCATTGCGTAGTTTTAAAGATCTAAGCATACATAGGGACAGACTGACATTGTTTTTTTACTATGTAGTGATTAATAGACTTCCAGCTAGAAATCGAATTATACCTACTTACTAACTGAGCGCTTCCGTATTTTGGAAGGCACGCTAAGCTGTCAAACTCGGTTGAACAAAGACTAATTCTGGTAACGTTTTTTTCCCTTCCGGTTTAGAAGGTCAGATGGCAATTATTGCCGTAAATAAATTGTTTCTACGCTAACTTTTGGGACTATGTGTAGCCGAGCGGACGCTACGATCCAATCGGGATGATGCTAAGGTCAGAAGTATCAAATTGTCACAATGTGATCAGCACGAATATATTATGTTCCTTAGTCATGTTTTCTACGTATTACCTAAAAGTCCTAAAACTTTATTCATCTAACATATGTACGTAGGTACAGAAGAATACAACATAAATTTAAACTTGAACTTTTTTTCAACTTCAATACTAGAAAATGAGATTAAATAGCAAGAAAGAAAATTGAAATATAAATGTATTTTCTCAAACATGCAATGAAATATTGACGATTATCTTCCTTAATAAGGCAGCGAAGTATCACGTTTCAGGTGCGGAGAGACGACAGACAGATAATGAAATTTAATGCAAAATTCCATACTTATAGTGACCCAGCATCGTGGCTTTCAACCATTACAAAAACTATAAGCAATATTTGCTTTTTGGTTCGTTGCGTTACATTCTGCCACTACGATTATTACAAAAAACAGCAAACGATGTTTGCTATATTTTGCAGTTTTATTTATATAGAATCGACATGAACATAACATAACAAATAGCACATTATAACAAATTGCAATAATTTTAAATTGCCAATTTAACTAGACAAATACACATTTAAATAAAATTATTTCATCTAAATATTAGCGGTAAAAATGTCTAGTCAAACCGCGTATGTTTTTTTAATAATATTGGGGGCAAAATTGATAATATTTCGTTCTGTAATTAAATTGTATTGGATTTATTGTGCGCTGTTGATTTTATTATTTCATATGAGTTCCGACGAAAACACCTATGAAGAAATGGTACGTTTATATATGTGTTGGTTATATTTTTTGTCTATACTAAAACTGCCTCTAAAAATTCAAGTTTTTTAATCTTGGAGTTTTTTTTATTTATTTTATAGCATGTTTGAGAAAATCACATACCTCGGCGTGAAAAGGGGTTCCGAGCGTCATAACTATTCGGACTCGCCACGCTCTGCCGTCTACATGTGCTCGGCCAGCAACCCCTTACTTCCCGGCCTCTGTAGTAATGTACTATTTATATGTCTTCCATCTGGTTCTAAGGTGCCATAAATTGGCTGCATTGGCCCGCTTAACTGCCACCGATTTTTGTTGGACCGGGTAAGAGCCAGAACGAGGGTTACAGCCCTTATCTCTTAAATGCTGACGCAGGTCCGAATAAGCCTCTTGCCCTCCGAACACCAAGGACCAGCTATCTCGATATGGACCGGAACAAAGTCGTACGCTGATTCTAGGCTGGCGCCATGTTTTAATTTGGCCGCATTTTCGGCGGCCGCACTGACCTGCTAGTGAGTGCGCATGTGCTCACAGAAGATGCCTGCTATGAGGCAGGGGCCTTTTACCCAAGTAATCAGCGTAAGACCGTCCGTTCTCTTACCATCGGTACGGCTTAGTCCCTGTGGGGTTCCAGAACGCCAGGAACGTCTGCCGAGACCATGGCGCGGTGCAAGAGCTCGTTAATGGCGTGATGTACCTATGTATGTAAGTATTTATTTATCTATATAATATATGTATCTTACTTCGTCTTGTACCAATAGCACAAGCGTTACTTAGTTTAGAACTAGGTCGATTTGTGTAAGATTGCGCAAATGTTTATTAATTTTATCTTCAACTTCAACAGCTACTACGCTACGAGTATAAAAACGTGCTAAAAAGAGCCAAGCATCCTATCTCACTTCATTGTTTTGTTCATTAATGTTCATGTCTCTTCCAAAAAAGGGACAAACAAGTGTTTCATCCTTCAACACAACAATTCCTCTTCCGAAGAAACTGATAACATCGATCAAAACAAACTCTGTTTCGAATGAATAATGGAAGATGTGAACTAGCTCAGTGCAAACACTCGGATTCCCATTCCGTATGTAATCGAGACTATATTTGCCTCCAGATTCCAGATATCTAGTTATCAGAACTTTAGTGTTAAATAAGAGAATAGCAAGCATAGGTAGGTACTATGAGAGTTCAATGTTATAATTTTTTTAAATTACATAAACTTTAGTGATCATTTGCCGCCGCGTTGGGTAAATAAAAGCATTATAACAATTTTTAAGTATTTTGGGGCATTTTTATACAATCACGGTGTTAAACGCAATGCGTAATGTGTTTAAATCACGCCTTTTAACTGTTTTTTTGAGACGAACCGTACGTATCTGTCAGTAAGAGTCGGCTTTAACTATGTAATTAACGATTCACTGGAAACGGCTTTTGCTTTTGACTAGAAACGCATACATACGATTCGCGATTGCTTACATCCATATAGGTCGATGGTTTAACTACTTGTCTGTGGGGGGCCCGAATGTCGTTTCAGTTTAATGTACTCTCGGTTGCATATGAAGGTTTTATAATCGCGCTTATCGTCTCGGCTTGGCCGAAGTCTACTCTCGAGTACCGTACCGGCAGTCTGGTGTTGAAGGCCTCCACACACCGGTCGCGTGCGCCAATATATTTCATATGCAACCTTAAGTTTTTGACCACTTTATAACACTTGATGACGTTAGGATTCTATAAGTGTGAAAGGGTCTCTCCAAACACTAGCAATTATCATGAAAAAATAAACATGAGTTAGAAGTAACAAAAACATACCATGTATGTAGGTATAAGACAGTATAACAATATCCTCATGGGATATGTACATACTTGTCATTAAGCAACATAATATCGATATTTCTGGGTATTCTTGATCTGAAGTAGTATCCGGAGTCCGGAACGATTAATAGTCCAGGAGCTAGGTATCAATAAAAATATTGAATAAGCTGCTTATCAATGTTTCCTGCCAATATATTATTTTATTATTTATTTTGAATATTTTAAAAGTATCATATTAAATATTTCTGGGTACCTATGCTTGATCTGAAGTTGTGTCCGTAGTCCAGAACGATTGAAAATTCAAGAGATAAGTATACAAATGACAACCAATTTGATGTTTATCAATATAAAACTTTGCATTAAATTGAAATGCTTTTTATTTTAATCTTTAAGTAATTCATATAATTAATAAAAAACCAAAGGTCATCATTATTTTACAAGGAACGCGCATGTTATCTTCATATATTTTATGTTTCAAATCACCTAAACGATCATAGGTAAATAAAATTGGTTAAAAAATATCTACAAAATATAAAATAAATTCTTTACACATTCAAAACACAATTAGTCAAGAGATAAAATTATCCAGAACCAAATTGGTACCACTCTAAATAGTTTTTATAATCTCAACTAGCTTCGCATGTGGTTCCGCCCACTTAAATACAAAGAACGCATCTAGGTACCCGCAGGGTAAAATACAGCCTAATTCCACTCCGTCTGATATATATTTGCTGAAATATTTTTGAAATCGGATGAGTCGTTCCGGAAATTCCTGCCTACAACTTATAAAACAACTTGACTTCCTTAAACTAAATTAAGTCCATATTAAATATTGACTATCTCTTAGACTTTATCATTGTACTCGAATCACGCACACACCTCACGTATACTTTCAGAACAACGTATTGAATTTCGGTCACGTAAAATCTTTGTATTTTCGCGACTTGGGTTCCGTCAGCTATACATATTCGAAATATTAGTCTCTTTTTCCCAAACTACTACCTATAAAATTAAAAATATCGTCGAAGCAAGTTGTTTGGTACAGTCACCGGCATCAATATATGATGAATCAAAGGCCGCAAAAATATCTGACACGCTCTTAAGACTCTAGGAATAGAGTTGTCATCAGATATTTTTGCGGCCTTTGTTCCATCATATATTTATGCCAGTGACCGTCAAAATGGTATAAAAAAATGTATTATAATTATAACACACTATTCTTTAGCAAACACCCAAGTGTGTCTTTTGACTTTTGACAGGCTATTGAAAAAAAATTAAAATTTTTTGCGAGTATTTGACTTATGATTAAGTAACAGAAAAAATATTTCTCCAAAAGTAGTATTTCTGCCATTAAACATTCCAAAAAAACAATCTTTTACAAATCGACTTTCTCGCAAACTAAGAAAAGCTTATTTAAAATACTGTTTTACACGGGTCTACTTAATACGATATTTAATCGTAAATAATAATAATTATTTAAATAAATATCGTTTGGTAGCTTATTTAAAATACTGTTTTACACGGGTCTAATACGATATTTAATCGTAAATAATAATAATGATTTAAATAAATATCGTATTAGACCCGTGTAAAACAGTATTTTAAATAAGCTTTTCTTCGTTTGCGAAAAAGTCGATTTGTGAAAGATTGTTTTTTTTTCTGAATGTTTAATGGCAGAAATACTACTTTTGGAGAAATATTTTTTTCTGTTACTTAACCATAAGTCAAATTCTCGCAAAAAATTGTAATTTTTTTTCAATGGCCTGTCAAAAGACACACTTGGATGTTTGCTAAAGAATAGTGTGTTATTATTATATTATATAATTTTTTTATTTAAGAAAAACTTGTACTATGGGTACTAGACAACGATATGCATGTTCATCACACAAATAATGCCCTTACCGGGATTCAATCCCATACTGCTTCTCAGGCATACTACCCGCGGTACCAACTAGGACAAAGTGGGCGTCGTAATGTGTTGTGTGTAGTTCAAATTAATATTATGTACTTATTTATTTTAACGAAATGGTATGATAATTAAATAATAAATTCAATAAATTTCATTACATGATATACATTTTCAATATATACTAGTATAATATAATAGTATGCAAAAGTGTTGATTAAAAGAGTAGTGAAAGAGACCGATGAGAAAGTATGGGATGCACAAGCAGGATTTAGAAAGGGTATGGGTTGTACGGATCAAGTCTTTTCCTTACGATGCATAGCCGAGAAATATTTGGCCAAAGGTCAAAAGGTCTATTGCGCTTTCGTGGACTTGGAAAATGCTTATGATAGAGTGATGAGGGATGAACTATGGTCGGTGTTGTGCACGTATGGAGTAGACAGCCGCCTCGTTCAAGCACTGAAATCTTTATATAAGGATTCCAGTGCTTGCGTGAGAATAAACCGGTCATACTGACTGGTTTAACATCGAAAAGGGTGTTATACAAGGATGTGTAGCGTCTCCGTGGCTGTTTAATCTATTCATGGACAGCTGTCTGCAGGATATGAAAGGTGATGAATGTGGTTTGAGAATGGAAGGGTTACGCGTCAAATGTCTCCTATATGCTGACGACCTTGTACTACTTGCGTCGTCTGCTGAGGAGTTACAAATGATGGTAACGAAGATGAATGAATCTTTTGAATGGAAAGGGATGAAGATGAATGTAAGTAAGACGAAAGTGATGGTATTTGAAAAAGATGAAATTATGACAGACTGCGCAATAATGATTGGTGAAGAAAGACTGGAACAAGTAAAAGAGTTTGTGTATTTGGGGACACCATTTACTGGAGACGGAAAGCATGAGAAAGATATTGAAAGGAGAGTGAATGCAGGGAATCGAGTGAATGGGGCACTGAATGCCTTTATGGGCAGCCAGAAAATATCGCAAAAAGCACGCGTGGCTGTGCATAGGGGAGTGTTGGTGCCCACACTTATGTATGGTAGCGAAAGTTGGGTGTGGCAATAAAGACATCAAAGTCGAGTGAATGCAGTAGAAATGAGAGCGTTGAGAAGTATGTGTGGAGTGAAATTGAGTGATAGAGTCAGAAACAGTGTGATAAGAGATAAGTGTGGAATGGATGGAGATATAGTCACGAACATTGAGAAGGGTATGTTAAGGTGGTTTGGGCATGTAGAGAGGATGGATGAAAGAAGATTAACGAAGAGAGTGTATATAAAAAGAGTGGAAGGGCAAGTTGAAAGGGGAAGATCTAGGCGAACTTTCTCCGATCAAATTGGAGAAATGTTACAGAAAGGCCAGATCAAAAGTACCCTTAACCGACGAGCATGTATGAGAAATGTTATGAAAGTGAGTGAAGCGAAAGTGGTTTGTCAGGATCGTAGCAAATGGAGATCCGTGATCTATGCCTACCCCTCTGGGAAAGAGGCGTGATTATATGTATGTATGTATGTATGTAATATAATAGGTACACACGTCAACTAGTTAACCCCGTTCGTTATCGCTTCCGGTGCAAAAGTGCCCATAATGCTCACGGCATTACCCTGCTGGATGGCTATGGACAGTCTCTGCACCAGAAATGATTCGAAACGGGGGTCCTCTCCCTTTTGCCTAAGTCGACGGTCTATGTCACGCACAATTTTTTTCTCGTCAGCACTCCAGCAGCCCGCCGCTTCCACCGCAAAAGGGACGAAAATATACCCCGAGCCCAATGCAGCATACTTTACTTACTACTTATACTTTACTTTTATTTAAACTAATTAACAAATTAATAAAAAGTACAAAGAGCGGAAGGCATTAAGGGTATGTAAAATACTATCTACTAATAAAACACTGCGTATAATTGATTACCTCCTTATTCATAAAACTTAACAACCCATTATTATCTAAAATTTGACACAAATTTCAAAAGTGACAGATAAAGACAAACAAATTTAATAGCTAAAATAGGTTTTATTAACGTTTATGATTACGACCATTAGTATCCGTTGAACCAATCATTGTAGTTTACACTTACACATCACGGAACCCTAGCCAATAAGCCGGCACGCTCTTTTCGCGTATCGTGTTTACTTATCCAGCTTAGACGAGGCATCGGAATCGGTGGCCCCGGGGAATTATATGGCCGACAATGAGAAACCGACTTTATGCATATCCGTGACATATAATATGTGCGGCTTAAAAAACATACAATATCTATTAATTATAAATTAATATACCATGCCTAGGTAATCTATACATATAAATGCCTATGTCCTGACTGACATATTCACTCACTCACTCACTCATCAACGCACATCCGAAACTACTAATCTTAGAGAGTTGATTTTTGCACAGTAGGTTGCTTTTATAACGTGGGCTAGGGATTAGAAGGGATTTTTGAAAATTCCACCCCTAAGGGGGTAAAATAGGGGTGCAAAGTCTGTATAGGAGAACCTTTTTTTTTGAGCTAGAGACTTAAAACTTTGTAGAAAAATTAGTTATTAGAATACAAATAAAGCACTTTCTGCGTTTTGGAAAATTCTACCCCAAAGGGGGTTAAGAAGGGGGCAAGCTGTGAAGTATGGGCAACACTTTTTTTGAGCTAGAGACTTAAAAGTTAGTAGTAAGATTACTTATTACAATACGAAAAAAGTTCTTTCAGCGATTAGAAAAATTCAACCCCTAAGGGGGTTCAAGTTTTAAATGGAGAGCAAGAAACTTTTAAAGTGTGAGTAAGAGATTTGTAACTTCGGTCTTATTCTGTACGTTAAAAGGCTACACAACTAATTTCAGAGTGTTTCCAAATTCATCCCCTAAGAGTGTTAAAAGGGGGTTCAAAGTATGTGTATTTCAAGACATTTTTAAAGTATGAGATGTTTAACTTTGGCTTTAAACTGTTTGCTCACATCAACGTTTTTTTTTAATTTATCCCCTAAAAGAGGGTTCAAAGTTTGTATTGAGAGAAATTATTATCAAAGACGATAAAAAGTTCTAAGTGGATGAAGTCGCGGGCAACAGGTAGTATAATATATATAAATATGTCGAATTGTGATAGCGACGCCATCAGTTCAATATATATTTATTTAATTTATTGATTAAGACATACTTAAGTTAAGTTAAGTTTTACATATAATAGAATAGACGAGGTTTGTTAAATTTCACCAACTTTAAGCGTCTCACAGACTGGCACGGCCTGCAGTGGCGATCAAAAGTAAATTTGACAATTGCTGTCAAGTTTCCTATTGACCGCCACCGCAAGCCGCGCCAGTGTGAATTTGAACAGTTGTCAATTTGTTTTATGGTACGGTCAGCCTCGCAAGGGGCTTAACCGCCTTTGTACCGTGTCGCATTAAACTGCCATATGGAGTTGTCAAACGAGTGAAAACGACAACAACAACTTAGGTCCATTTTTAGGGTTCCGTAGCCAAATGGCAAAAAACGGAACCCTTATAGATTCGTCATGTCCGTCCGTCTGTCTGTCTGTCTGTCCGTCCGTATGTCACAGCCACTTTTTCCGAAACTATAAGAGCTATACTGTTGAAACTTGGTAAGTAGATGTATTTTGTGAACCGCATTAAGATTTTCACACAAAAATCGAAAAAAAACATTAAGTTTTAGGGGTCCTAAAGGGGGACTAAGAACTGAAAACTCAAAAAAAAATTTTTTCATCAAACCCATACGGGGGGTATCTATGGATAGGTCTTCAAATATGATATTGAGGTTTTTAACATATTTTTTTTCTAAACTGAATAGTTTGCGCGAGAGACACTTCCAAAGTGGTAAAATGTGTGTCCCGTCCCCCCCTGTAACTTCTAAAATAAGAAAATGATAAAACTAAAAAAAATATATGATGTACTACATTACCATGTAAACTTCCACCGAAAATTGGTTTGAACGAGATCTAATAAGTAGTTTTTTTTTTAATACGTCATAAATCGTAAACCGCAATTTATTTCACGGAACCCTTCATGTGCGAGTCCGACTCGCACTTGGCCGCTTTTTAAATAATGCAGTTACGCCTGCTAACGAAGGAACTGCTGCTGTTGCTGTTGTAAGAAGGAACTGATTGAAAGATTTAGGGGCTGAGACAGATTGTTCCGATAGCTCGGTTGGTTAGTAGCGACAGGCCATGTATGCCTGTGGTCGCCGGTTCGAATCCGGCTCGGAGCCTAAATTTTTCAATTTTTCCTTTAATTTGAAGTTAAAAACTTAGGTGTTCAGCAACTTATGAGGCCAGATGTCTCTTCTTCTTCCTCTTAGCGCATTCCCACTTTAGGTGGGGTCGGCTCTCCTAGTTAGTCGGCGCCAAGACAATCTGTCCTGGGTTGTCGGGCTGGGTAAATTTTCCACTTTTAGTAGTTTCGTCATGCTGGTCCACCAGGTAGCAGGTGGACGTCCTCGACCTTTTTTACGTTCTGGTAGGCGCAACGCTTGTTGTACAACATGTTCCTCGTCTCTCCGCATTACATGACCATACCATCGAAGTTGGCTTTCAGCGAGTTTTTCAGATATGGGGGCCACTTTGAAACTGCCACGTATGTAGGTACGTATTCCGAACTTTGTCCAATCGCGTCACCCCTCCCGACCATCGCAGCATCTTCATTTCATTCGTATGGAGTTTTATGAGGCCGGATGTACCTACCATAAAATTGGTCATATGTTAACAACAGAAGGTGGTCATAGCCAGTTCTTAACTATTTATACAAGATAAACCCGGCGGGTTCGGGCTATTAGAATGTGATCAAAGAATACTTGATGACATTGCAAAAAAAAATACAATCGGTATTAAAAGCTTGTACAGTCACCGGCATCAATATATTATGAATCAAAGGCCGCAAAAATATCTGACACACTCTTACGGCTCTAGGAATAGAGTTGTCATCAGATATTTTTGCGGTCTTTGTTCCATCATATATGTATGCCGGTGACTGTACAAAGAAATAAACATTCAAGTAGTTTAGTAGTACTTGGAGTAACGTAAACAGCTAAACTAACTGCAGCGTAATTATGAACATTGCAGCTTTCTAATAAATCACTAATAGACGTAAATACTCTGAAGAAATCCTTTAGATGCTGAGTATCTTCGGTCGCTCGGTGGCGAACCCGGTCAGGAGACTTGAAATAAATGGTGAATCCGAAACCCTTTTGAATTGGAAATGATCTAGAATACAGATATTGACCAGCTGTAGGCTGAGGAAAAAAGGACTATGCGCTTTTTGATTCTTTTTAAAAAGAAAGTATCGGAACCTTACCCATTTTCAATGCTATTCCGTCTCGGCCGATTAAATTACTAAAAGCACAGTTCAGCGTTTAAAACAAGTAGATAAATCAATTTTGGGAAGAAATAGTAGCTGAAGTTTGAGAGGTGGGGCACAGCGAAAAGTAATTTAACAGAAATTAACCTTTTCAACGCTCTGTCAAAGAGAAAAGATGTTAGCCACACGCCACGTCAATATGACATTTAGTGCGACGCTCAACCATATGAAGGTTCCTATCGCACTGTACTCCTTGACGGATTAATCCGTCATTGGCGTTGAACCAATGGTGCGGTATATCCGTCTTTGGAGTCGAAAAGGTTAAATTTGAAGTAGCCAAACTGGGTTAGTACATGTACCATACAAAATATTTTTTACGTCATACCTGGCTATAAAGTAGGAATTACCGCACGCTATGCGTGCGTAAAACCCCACTTCCTGGCCAGATAGAGACGTGAAATTTTGTACTCACCACGGGCGGTAATAAAGAAAGCCTCAGAGCGCATATTTATCGCCCTTGCCTTCGGCTCGGGCGTCAAATACCTGCGATCAGAGACATTCTTTGTTTAACCGCCCTGGGTAAGTAATGTACTATTTTTATTCAGAAACAAACAGTCTTACATAATAAGTTAATAAGTGTACAGCAAATACTGATCTGTTTTACCGCATCGAGACCGTATTTCTTTTGTTTTGAGTCCGAGAACAAATAGTAAATAGTAGATTGTTAACCGAGGGTTAAAAGTAACCCGTTTTTAAGACGGAAGAAATGGGTAATTTCACCCGAGTTAAACACTCTATTTTTAATTTTGACTCTGAGGACAGTAAAATACTACACGTACATTTTATAAAACAGGTATATTACGAGTAATCAGTTAAAATACACATACTGCCAACTTTAGAAAAGTTTAAAAAACGTATCTGATCGAATAGGTTTAATTTAATTTTTTGTATTTGTATAATTATATAAATAAATGTACAGAATTATATGTATAATATGAAATAAATAAATTATTAAAATTTAGATATACCTAAATAAAATAAATAAACTATATCCAACCTCCAACCTATTCGCACTAGTGTAACGGAATGGGCATGCTCGCTAGCGGATTTCTGATATTTTATATTATAATACGTTTATTAAATTATGAAAACGAACTTTTATTTCATACCCAAAGTTAGAAAATTTACTTATTAATTATAGGGGAGAAGGAAATCAATTAAGCTAGCATTCGCTAGTGTAAATCGGCAGTCATCATCATCATTATATCAGCCAGGGAGCGTCCGCTGCTTGACGTAGGGCCTTCCTCAAATTACATCTAAGAATAACTAATTTCATCTAAGAATGTTAATGTACGAATTAATTCAACATAATATTAGCGGGTTCACAAATAACATTTAATCTAGAATTATAGTAATCAATGAAAATATGGATACCTAAATAATACTTCTACTCGGGCAATCCGCCATGTAAGGAAACATAGAAGGCGAACGAACTTCAATCTTAATAGCTAAAGCATTAGAAACTAAATAAAAGGAGCGTAACGACCTTTTTGTCATGACATAAACCACGTGACTACAGCGCTCGCTGCCCTAGTTGCCCCCGTTGCTCTCGTAGAGCTCTCGTTGCTCTCGTTGCCCCAATAGCCCCAGTTGCCCCCGTCACTCTTTAGCGATCGTAAAATAGTATAAAAGCCAGTGTCGCATTAGTATTTGGATCATTCAATTCTCGTCGTTCAGACTGTCAGTGTCTCTGGTTTTTTCGTGTTACAAATTCTTGGTGGGTGTTTTCTTTGCTTTAAATAAGTAGCCCGTCATTATGAAGAAATTCTCCTCATAATGAGGGGTTACTCTTGTTCATTTTCATAGTACTTTTGAGAGGTTATTTTATTTATTTCATATTTAAAAACCAGAAATACTGTCCAGGTTTTAGTATACCTGAGGAGTCACTCCCGCCTACCGGTGCCAAATGGGCGTGACTCAGAGTCTTTTGCTACCAGACTTGAGGGTGGTCTGGCGTCTTCCTCTTTACCAACATAGGAGACGAAAGCCTCTTTAAGGGGCCCCTCACGCGCCTCAGAATCGGCTGACGACGTAGACGAGGCGTAGTCATTCATGTGATCCGCACTGAGGGTTACCTCACTCGTTGAAATCGTGCGGCTCTCTGAGGAGCGGGCCTATTAAATATATTTAATATCTTATACCTTATATTTACACAAAAGGGCCGTCTTACTCACTGTTTCCGGCTTCGGCCACAGTGGGGGGAGGCATCGACACAAGCTGATAGGTTTCTGTCTCAGTTTCGCTGGCTGAACGACTTACAGATATAAGTAATAGGGATACATTCTTATTTCTTGAACTAAAGGTATGGTTCGGGAAATAAGCAGGACAGGGTTTGACGGGGTAGACGTAGGGGTAAATTCATACACTGTATTAAGGGCATTGGGAAATATATACTGTAGGTATAAATAGCTGAAATATAGGTCTACTATTCCAATAAAATCAAACGGAGGGTTAAATTACTATTGTGGGTAACTGAGTTCGCGTTGGGAATAGGGTTGGGCAAGGTGGTGCTGAGTTCCGCATTTTATTAAATGTGAAACATTAAGGTGTAACGATCAAATACTTATTATCATCAAAGGGTTATAATTCTATTTATGATATATGGATATCCTGGCAGGGTTGTTTCAGAAAGATGAAATGATTCTGGGCTTTATGGCAGGCGAAGCAGTCCCTCAAGTCCGATTGGGTGTCTTGTTGTCATGAGTGGAATAAAACTCTACATTTGGGGTACGATTTGAGACAAATGTTTCACATGCTTTGGCATTACCTGTAGGTTCTCGCTATAGAATTATCAAACGGAGGTTTAAATAACTTAGTTAAGTTCGCATTCAGAGTAGGGTTGGGCAAGGTGATGCTGAGTTCCGCGTTTGATTATATTTGAAACATTAAGGTGTAACGAATAATTACTTATTATCATCAAAGGGTTATAGTTCTATTTATGATATAGGGATATCCTGGCAGGGTTGTTTCAGAAAGATGAAATGATTCTGGGCTTTATGGCAGGCGAAGCAGTCCATCAAGTCCGATTGGGTGTCTTGTTGTCATGAGTGGAATGGTACTCTACATTTGAGGTACGATTTGGGTTAAATGTTTCACATGTAATGAACGGATTGTTTTGGCATTACCTACAGGGTCTCGCTATAGAATGGTCGTAGGAGTTTGACCATATAAGTTAAGAACATGATATGTTCCAATAAATTATTACTAAAAGATGTCTGTCGAGTTTGTTTGGTGTTTCTTCTCGAAACAGACCGTTAGGTTGGAAACGCTGGTAACTTCATTCTCTGGGTCATAAATCCATAGGTTAGTTAGGAAGGTAAAGTGGCAAGGACGCTCTATCCCCATCCGCAACAAGAGAGTAGCCGGTGTGAGTAATAAAAGATTACTACACAACCCGTCGATAGAACCTTTGTACAAAAAACCAAGTATCTAGTGCAGATTTCTAGCTCAATGAAGAGTAAAATAAATAATGTTGTTTATATGAATTCTAATGGCTACTCCTTGTTCAACAGGAGCGTGTAATAGGCGGTAGGGGATTTTTACAAAAAACCATAAAAATGTTTTAACCATAAAGCCATTCACAATATAAGATTCCACTTCTCAAATTTAGTTTGATCGTATTTGACAAGAAATAGGGAAAATTAGCAATTGGAAGTTACGTTCAGATAGGTTCAATTAAGTACAGATAGGCTAGCTTTAAAAATGTTAGAGATGAAGAGTCCATTTCCTGTCAAGCTTATCATAAAAGAACCTGGGTTATTACGGTGCACAACATCTCGGGGTTCCTACCACTAGCGATCACAATTGGCCATTTCTTCAGGTATTCGTAATAAAAGCACACAACATAAGTAGGTTTAATAAAGTAGGTAAATAAGTGCAATTTACAGTAGAGTCGTCAATAAGTTTGCTTTAAAGTTTAAGATAATATTTCTAGATTTGTTTAGAGCTCCTTCAGAGCTACGGGGTCGAGTATTCTTAAGGGGTTTATTCGGGGGTAAGGGTTTCGTGAACGGGAGAAGTTACACTAGCCACTTGCCACGGCCTACTAGGTTGTAATCGAGTAGGCCGCGACGCAACTAATCTAGAGGGCATGGTTTACCAAATAAATATTTCAACGACACCTCACATCCATCAACCCGTTTAGGCAGGTAGCCTGTGAAATAGAATTATTCTTGTCCACATACGTACGTACGCATAAACTCGAAAAATATAACCCTCCTTTTGAGGTAGTCTGTTAAAAAACGAATAAAACGTGAACCTAATCGTGTACATACGCAATACAACATAAATATTAACAGACAGTTCCCATGGAAGTTAAATACAGCCTCCCTAGTGACGAATGATATTGACATGAAGAGGAATGTACTCGTATACTACATACCAATCAAATACATAGTCTTGACGCAGAAACTGAAATCGCTGTGCCATCAAATTCTTTTTCGCTCATGCCATGGTGATAAATGGTGTAAAGTATCAACACCGACATCACAGTGAATTCGGCGTGAACAGTATCACAATTTATTAAATTGAACAACCTGGACGTAGTCGTGTATAATTGAATATTATGTAGATGTTGGCAAGCTGCGACATGTTTTTGGTCTTCTCACTGCTTCTAGCAGCGGCTTGCAAAATGTGTCCAAAAATATTTTAAAAGAATTGTAGAATTCCAATTTCTTATAGATTTTATAATACCTAACCAACACGTTAATGAACTGTCAAATTGTTATCCTTCTATTAGAATCTTGAATTACTTTTATGGTCCTGACACAAGAATGGAGACGTGAGTTCTATGTACCGATTTGAATGACAACATAGCTCGGCTCTGCAAGAATAGGCAGCCCTAGGTCGCGTTTACGCACAGACGGAACTAATGAAGCTTTCAGGTAACTGTAGCATTTCCCGCATCCACGTTTGTGCGTAAATGCGGCCTAAAATGTATTCAAGTCACTGTGTCACCTGTCGTAAGAAGCGACTAAAGGGGGTATTCAGGATCACTGGTACTCTTCATGGATTGGCTAAATATCCAAGAAAAGGTGGTGATGACCTCTCAGGTAGAGTCTGCAGAAGCAAGGCGCAAGGAAGGCTATTGTGCGTTCAACAGCAACTGAGGTCCTAGAATCCTCCAAATGGCATAGTGCACATGGCGTCCGACGTGGAAGTCTTATTATAAAAGACACAGGCCGTTCCCCTGTGCAGGTTTTCTTCACAGGAAAAACGATGTGTTCACGTCAAGTGTACCGTACTGTAGTCAACTCGTGTGATGCGCAAGTCGTCGCGAGCGCGTATTGTACATAATTGGATCGTGACGAGCGAGTTGATTGCTCAAACGGAGCCAACATTTGATTCAGACTCGACGACGACGGATTGTGTCAATTTTACAACCATTATAGCTTCACAGCAATTCAGCAGAAATGTTTTTGGCTCACAGGTGTAATTTAAATTTGATCTTCAATTAAAGTACCTACCTAAATATATTACATACAGGTATAGTATAGGTAGTGCCACCAGAGTTGAAGTCACGCACACAACAAGAAGTCATATAATGACAGCGGGATTTTGAAATTACTGTTCTTTTTTCGTACCAATAGCAAGTTGAACTATTTTGTTAATTATTATTTACAAAAACATAAAGTAACACAAATTTTTTAATGTTAATTACTACAAATAAAATTAATTAACATTACAAAGTTAAAAGGTCGCGAGAACTATGACATCGAAATTTCATGCTGTTGGAAGGAATTGACCTTGACGCCATAGCTGCAGATTTAAAGGACGAGGACAGCAGAAAGGCTAAAGCCAAGCTCGTTATGACCATAGATCCTTCATTACATGTGCACATCAAGAAAGAGAACAAGATAAATACTTTGTGGAATAAGTTAAAGCAGTTATTCGACGACACTGGATTTACAAGGTAGATAAGTTTACTTCGAACATTGATATCTATTCGTCTCGAGAATTGTGAATCCATGACAAGTTATGTGACTCAGATAGTGGAAACAGCGCTACGAATGAAAGGAACATGTTTTGAGATAAACGAGGAGTGGGTAGGTTCATTACTGTTGGCCGGACTCACAGAAAAGTTCGCGCCAATGATAATGGCCATCGAGCACTCAGGTTTGGCAGTTAGCGCTGACGTCATAAAAACGAAGTTACTCGATATGACATTTGGTGTTGGTAGCAGTGGAACCGAATCGGCGTTTTGGACGAACCCTAGCCAACGAACGCGAAGTGGCAACACCGCACATTATAAGTCAAAACAAACCAGGCCAAGAAAATCCAAAAAAAAAAAGTCAAAACAAACTCCGATGACAAGTAAAACGTCAACCGGAAAACAAATAAAATGTTATAAACGCAAGAAAATTGGTAATTAAAAGAACCAATGTATCGAAACAAAAATAAAGGAAGCTGGTGCATTTAGTGTCGCTTTTTTGAATGGAAATGAGCAAGTGTGATGAAAATATTATTAAGCAAAATAATCAGAAACTATTAATAAACTACAATATTTCTAAGAGCTTAAGTCTTCTCGGTTGTTCCGTTTCCAATAGATATTCCCAGAACCCTCGTTGTGGAGAAATGCTCTCACTCCACCCATTTGTTAAATGTATAAGATAGCTGACTTCATCACTGCGAGCTGCGGCCCGACTATCATATGGGTCACACTCACCCGCAGTGTAACACGGCTTTTTTTCGAACTCGAATTAGGCCATCCATATCAACTACTGAGGGTTAGAACTAATCAGCTATCATTTTCCCATACAAAAATTACATTTAGGTCTACGTAACGTTACGCAGTCGACAGAGAGTATGATCACGTAACGTTTCAATCGCACTACGTAAGGACAATTCAAATGTCAAGTTCCTATACAAAAAGTGACATTTAGATCTACCTGACGTACGTACAAATACGTTACGTGATCGACCAGTAACGCGTAACGCTTAGAACGTCGGGTAGGTCTAAATGTCACTTTTTATATGGAAAATTGACAAATAAATTGTACCGACACGCGTTTGAAACGTTAGTTACGTGATTACCCCTCTGCAGGACAATGGCCATTTTGATTTTCGTGGTTGTATCATAGGTTATGGGTAGAGGCCTAGAAGTGTAGTTGAAAAAACAGTCGGAATTTAGTCTAACACTAGCTTCCTTTGAACAAGGTTGACCGGTTAAACTATTGTGCCTCCCGGTGTGTAAGCAGAAGAAAATAAACCAAATTGAGTCGTATTCAACGCTGACTAGGGAAATACCCATTCAGATACTAAAAAAAAATTCACTAGCGAATTCTATGATAAGATACCACATAATCACTATCACTACATAGTATAAAACAAAGTCGCATGCCGCTGTCTGTCTGACCCTATGTATTCTTCGATCTTTGAAACTACGCAACGGATTTTGATGCGGTTTTTTTTTATAGATTCTGATAGTAATTCAACACGAAGGTTTATAAACCCGTGCGAAGCCGGGGCAGGTGCCTAGTAAATTATAAGAATATATATCAATTTATGATCGTCAGTAAAAAACAATCGCTTTTTTAGGGTTCCGTACTCAAAGAGTAAAACGAGACCCTATTACTAAGACTCCGCTGTCCGTCCGTCCGTCCGTCCGTCCATCTATCTGTCTGTCACCAGGCTGTATCTCACTGATACCGTGATAGTTCCAGCTGAAATTTTCACAGATGATGTATTTCTGTTGCCGCTATAACAACAAATACTAAAAACACAGAATAAATAGTTTTTTTATAGATAATGGTACGGAACCCTTCGTGCGCGAGTCCGACTCGCGCTTGGCCGGTTTTTTTTATTTACTATCTCAAGAAATTGCAATTAACATAAATTACTAGTTAATGGATGATATTTATAGAAAAAAAACCGGCCAAGTGCGAGTCGGACTCGCGCAGGAACCTACCGATGTAATTATGTTTAACTGAGAAAACCAAAACCATATAAGGTCAAACAAAATCTGTAGGTACATAGATATTGTAACGCAGTCAAATTAATCAAATACCTTTCTATGTATGTAATATATATAAAAATCGAACGTCAACGAATGGCATGAAACCGTATATAAGCAAAATAAATGAAACATCAAAGAAATCGAGTTAAGAAATAACCTTATTGATATTAATGATATCGTTCTCCACGCCATCTTGTTTACTCACATCTGGCAGGTTTCAAAGAGCTGAATGTGCTGCATTATTCGTTTACACAATTAATGTGTATATTTGGCGAGCCGATTTCTGTTTAACCTTTTAAAATGTCAAGATCTAGCTCGTTTTTAAATCTTTCGCTTCGTCAATAGTATGTAATCTTAGTATTTAATCTTACGATAGCTTACGAGAAATGTGTACTTGTCAAGTGTTAAAATATGGGTGCATTAAAATACTCAAAAATATGTCCCAATTTATTTAATCGTATGGCCATCATTATTTTGGCCTTTGACTTTGTCCCAATCATCTTTATGCAGTTTTAATAAGAACTTCGTACTATATTTGTGAAACGATTTATTCGATACATATTTTTGCACTTGACTGTACCTACCAAAAGTACCAAACATAATAAATTATTAACTAGCATATAAAATTAACCTATACATTTTTATGCAGTAAAAGTGCTAGCATAAAAAAGAGAAAAATTTGTACTTAAGGTTGCCATACAAAACGTTATTTGACATTCGCAGGCTAACGGCGTGATATTTTAAGAAACTTATGTAACAAACTTACATGAATTGGCTTTGTATTTGCGCGAAATTCCCCCTTTCCTAGAATAAACTTTTATAAATTGTTTTCCCAAAATATCACGTCCCAAACCAAATTCTCAAACTATTCTAGTTTATACAATTTATGAAAGTTTGTTATTTACATAAATTTCTTAAAATACCACGCTGTTAGCCTGCGAAGGTCAAATAACGTTTTCTATGGCAATTGAACCACCTTTAAAAAGAGGTTAAGTGAGAATTTAATTTCACCTGGCCTGTGGCCGTAATCTGACTGTACCTACATAGGTACTTCATACTTTACAAGAGATTCTGTCCCATTTTGAGTCAGGTTTATTGAAGTGGGATTACTTATTATAATTAGGTACGGTACCTAAGTATTATTTTGATACTTAAAACCCGACTCTACCCACAGTCAAACTAGATACTTAATTAATAGTAAGGTCAGTTTTAATAAATAAATAGAATGTATTGTACACTGATATAAGGGGTACAATGGATGTTTCCACGTGCTTTTATTGAATCTGTCTATCACGCCTGTTCGTCGGATGTAGTCAAAATGTTTGCAAGCGTACTTATTTAACACATTCAGTGCCACGAGTCGCTACGCGGTACGCTCGTAGCCGATCTCGTGGCGTACGGACTCGATATATTATCGGGTTCCCAGCACTTTCACTGGCAGGAACCCGCCTAGCGAGCGCATACGCCGTAGTCGCTTCCCACTACATACGAGAAAAACCACGGGATCGACTACGAGCGTACCGCACAGCGATTCTTGGAATGAATGTGTTAATAATAAAATATAATTGAAAGCTGTGCTTTTTTGTCCATCATAGGGGTAAAGAGGAACGTCGAAAATGCAGCATTTAACTTATTTACAAAAAATTATTAAAATTTGTTGAAATAGTCACTCAACAACATCAACAAATCATTAAAACAATTCGGTAGTTGAAAACAGTAAGAAATAATTGTAATAAGTGAATTAAAAAGTAAGTTTCTATGTAAGTTTTTTATTTCATTATTTTTTATATAACCCTCTCACTAAAATAGTGCACCGAAGAAACGTTTATTTTTAGCCCAGTGGTAGACTGGTAGAGAATGCCAATGGCATTAATTTTGCCATTTGTACCTTCTTTGTGCAATAAACAAACCTCTACAAACAACAACAATACTCTGAAAACATCATGTCTCATCATCAAACTTGGTTTTGCTAATTTGCTATCAAAAAATGGACGTTGTGTGGCCTCAGCAAACTTCACTGTTTCCTGCATATAAATCATCATGTACTTTAATGCGCCCAAATCAAGAATTTCGTGCAGCATATAGATTATGCACGAAAAAAAATCAAATTGATCGGCCAACTATAATATTCGCTAAGTCGGCAGACTTATCGTCCCTTCCCCGCTTTCATCGGCCTATCTGTTGACACGAGGGCTTTCCGGACAGAGCTTAGGCAAGTTTCAGAAAGCTTTCATCCGAGTTTTATGTTTATCAAGTACATAGGTATTATGGAACAGTAATCCCTGACTGACGTACATACATATAACGGCAAAGATATCTAGTAGGTAGGTATATGTTGTATGCACATAAAATGTTGCGTTTAGTTTTTCACTAATCGGATACATACTTAACAGGAAAGGATAATCCTCTCTCCGTGAACAGAAATAATCCCATAAAATATTATCTGTTTGAGCAAAAAATGGTGCAAGAAAACATAGAGAAGTTAGGTGTGTGGGTTAGGTTAGATTGGAGGGACTAGAGAAAATAAGGTGTACAAGAACAAACCAGTTTATTAAATATTTCACTTAATAATAACATTCCTTACGAGTCCCGCTTAATGCCAACGTCATTAATTATCATTTTAATTTATTTCTTAGGTAATGTCAGAACTCTAGTGTGTACCTAATCGGCAAATTTACTTATTGTGAGTGACTTGCATAAAAGCTATTACTGCTACTACTGTCTGTTAGATACATTAGTAGATTGTACAACAAGCGCATAAAACGAGCTATTTAACCTGAGACATTTATATCCACCAGAGCCACTGGCGAGGGTGGGTAGTTAAGTCGAGGGGTTAAATGGGTCATTTATGCCCGAGTTATACACTGCTTTTCACTTCAATTGCGAGAAAATAACAAATAATGGCAAAATTAAATTTAATAATCTATACATATAATAAAGCTGAAGAGGGTCGAAAGTCTGTACATGGAAGATATTCGAAAAAAAATTGGCTAGGGATACTTAAAATCGATAACAGAACACGTTCCAACAGATTTTAGAATTTTTGTCTGTTTGTCTGTTTATCTGTTTGTCTGTTTATCTGTTTGTCTGTTTATGTGACCGCGCATCACGTGAAAACGGCTGAACCGATTAAGATGAAATTTGGTATATAGATAGTTTGAGTCCTGGGGAAGGACTTAGGGTAGTTTTTATCCTAGAAATCAACCCCTAAGGAGATGAAATGGGGGGTGGATATTTGTATAGAGCTACTTAAACCGCTGCACCGATTTGGATGAAATTTGGTATATAATTAGTTTGAGTCCCGCGGAAGGTCATAGGATAGTTTTTATCCCGAAAATCTTCCCTTTAGTGGGTAAAATGGGGGAAGTCAAAATTTGGATGTAATCCATTTTGATAAAATTTGGTTTAGAGGTAGTTTAAGTTCTATGGTTATGGTTTAAGAATTTATTTCTCCAAAAGAATACAATTCACTTATCTAGAGAAATACAGTAACATGCCTTAAAGTATAATTTAACAATGTGTACGAATGCAAAGAATACATTTCAAATAGTCTTAATATTATATAATAGTACTTATATTTATCACCGCAATATGCACAACCAAGTGGGTAGAATACAAACAAAAGTAAGTTATTTAGTATTTCTATTGTCCATCCCAAGTTCTGCGGAAGGACATTGGATAGTTTTTATTCTGGAAATCTTCCCCTAAGGGGGTGAAATGGGGGATGAAATTTTGGATGGACTCCGTTTAGACCAAATTTGGTATAGATATAGATTGAGTCCCGGAGAATGACAATAGATAGTTTGAATACCGAAATTCATCCCCAAAGGGGATGAAATAGGGGTGAAAATGTGGATAAATCCCATTTAGTTAAAATTTGGTATAGATATAGAAGGAGTCGCAGGGAAGGACAATGCATAGTTTTTATCCTGAAAAATCATCTCCTGAGAGGGTGAAATGAGGGGTGAAAAATTGGATAGAACCGATTTAGATGAAATTTGGTATGGAGATAGTTAAGAGTCCTGGGGAAGGACTTAAAATAATTATTAGTAAAAATCATCTCCTAAGGGGGTCAAATGGGGTATGAAAATATGGATGGAACCCATTTACGGTTTAGCGAGTTGGAGTCTTGGGGAAGGACATAGGATAGTTTACTCTTGAA
This sequence comes from Epinotia brunnichana, assembly GCA_963854355.1. Classification (NCBI taxonomy): domain Eukaryota; kingdom Metazoa; phylum Arthropoda; class Insecta; order Lepidoptera; family Tortricidae; genus Epinotia; species Epinotia brunnichana. The sequence goes on along the minus strand of OY977937.1, from coordinate 39,211,974 downwards.
AATCATCCCCTAAGGGGGTGTGATTGGGGGTGAAAAATTGTTTGTGACCCATTTTGATGAAATTTGGTTGAACGATAGTTTAAGTACCGGAGTATGACAACGGATAGTTTTAATCCCGAAAATCATCCCCTCAGGGATGAAATAGGGGGTAAAAATTGGGATAAAACCCATTTAGATAAAATTTGGTAAAGAGATAGAAGGAGTCCTAGGGAATGACAATGCATAGTTTTAATCCTGAAAAATCATTTCCTGAGGTGGTGAAATGAGGGTTGAAGATTTCAATAGAACCCATTTAGATAAAATTTGGTATAGAGAGAGGTCTCAGTCCAAGGAAAGAACATAGAATAATTTTTATTCCGGAACACATGAAAGGAGGAAATAAGGGGAACACAAAAGGGGGTGAAAAATGGTGGATGAAAATTTGGATTGAACCCATTTTCGGTATAGCGATAGTTAAGGAAGGGCATAGGATAGTTTTATCCCGAAAATCATCCCCTAAGGGGGTGTTATTGAGGGTGGACATTTGTTTGTGACTATTTTGATAAAATTTGGTTGAAAGATAGTTTGTGTCCTGGAACCTTTTCCAGGACATATGATAGTTTCTATTCCGGAAATCATCCCCTAAGGGGGTGAAATCGGGGTGAAAAATTGGATGTAGCCCATTTAGATGAAATTTGGTATAGAGATAGTTTGAGTCCTGGAGCATTCTCCAAGGAGGTTAAATAGGTAAAAGTACCTTATGGCGGTATTTTCGAAGATGTTTTCTAAAACGGGGTAAAAAAGACGTTTAATTGTGGCTATTTTGAAAACTATTAGATGTAACATTTTGTTCACGTATCTTTATTTTTAATATAAAATATTTAAATTACAAGTTAGTTAATTTAGTCCTACGGTTTAGTAGAAAAGGTCCTTACGGCCGTGTTATATGAAAATATGCATAATAATACTGAAAAAAGCCTACATGCATCTATTATGGTGAGGCGGGTCATAGAAACCAAGTTTGCGGCGGAGTCTATTTTGTAAAAAAAGGCGTTCGGAGTAAGCTAATCTATAAAATCATGCAACTCAGCCATAATGACCCTTTTCTTCATACAATCCATACTAATATTACAAATGCGAAAGTAATTCTGTATGTCTGTTACCTTTTCATGCATAAACCGCTTAACCGATTGAGTTGAAATTTTGTGTAGAGATACTTTGAATTCCGGGGCCTTCCCAAAGAATCCTTACTAAAGATAGTTTTAATCTGGAAATTCATCACCTAAGGGGGTGAAAAGGGGGGAGAAAGTTACGATATAAACGAGTTCCACGCGGACGAAGTCGCGGGCAAAAGCTAGTAGATAATAAATTTTTAAAGTTTCTATGTTTAATTTTCGACACGTGATATATATTAGACTTAATAGGTACTTCATACTGCCAAGTCATTTGGTTCAAAATGTTTTAAAATAATAATTGACTCCTATTTTATCTGGTTTTATTAATTTAGTAATGGAAAACACGGATGTGAAATTTATTAAAGAAAATCAAATCAAATGACAAGTTTATTCTACGAAGTTTTATTGTGTGTGTGGCTGTTAGGCTCGATTATCTTAGTCTTTAAAACCATTTTACTTTGTGCACTAGGGCATAAAAGTGGCATTTTGTGCAGCATACATCCAGCACAAAGGCGAACTTTGCGAGCATGAGAAGTGAAAACTGAATTTATCTCACGCGGTCGTCTTGGTCGCCTGACACGTTACTTGAACTACGTAATTGGTTTATTATTTTGGATTTTTAATTTGTAGCACTTATGTGTATAAATACTACAAAAAAAATGCCGTTATGCCAGCGCTCAGTGACTATTTAGATTAAAAGCGTTGAACAATTACATAGCCTGCTATAAGATACCTAGTTTATATTTTCGAATGAAAGTCCTTTTATTAACCTACTTTCACATTAAAATTCAACTACCTAGTTAGAAAACAAATCACGCACTTGAAAGTGTCATAGAAAAATATATTTTTTTAAAGAAGTGTATAACAAACAGATTGAGGGACACGGCTTATGATGATAACAATCAGCTTTGTAAATACTCGTAATAGTCGTAATCCCAGGATAATTTTATTAACACAGCTGGCGGTTTGTTCGCGTCAAGTAGGGTTACTTTTGCCAAGCATTCGTAACAAATTGCATTTTCCATTGTTTCTATATAATATTCTCACTATTCTACACGAGCAGTTTATGAAAAAAAAGATGTTAAGAAAAAAGACCGGTTGCTTAGGAAAATAGTTAAGATCATGTTAAATGTGGCAAATGGATTATTCTGGTTTAAGTGAACAGTCATATATACAGAATAGAAACCAAGTAAAACTGCCTAACACCACTCTAACCACAACCTATTCCTAATGTACCTATTTAAAATAAAATACATAAGGTACCTACCCACAAAATTTGTATTACTGAATGTTGAAAGCGTCTCCACAGTTTTCTCAAGTCTTTTAATTATTGTTGGAAACTCATCTGCACAAGACGGAGCGTATTTTGATACACCCAGGTAGAAAATACTTAAAAGTGGAGAAGAATACTTGCATTCCCTCTTTAGCATAATTATTTGGTGAAAATGTTGCTTTAAATAACAGGTGTTTTAATATATTTATTAAGGCACAAACTGCACAATAGTTCTTAAAATTAAAAAACTACGGTATACACGGTGCCCATCCTGACACGTGTTTCTGAGGCTCTAAGGATTAAAATAAATAATTAAGAAAGCTGAAGTAGGCTCACTTTTTATTTTATTTAAATACATTACAAAATTTTGCTTGATCAGTTAAGTAGGTATAAAAAAAGTGTGCCAAACTCGGCTTACTTTATTCCTCATTTTTAGGGTTCCGTAGCCAAATGGCAAAAAACGGAACCCTTATAGATTCGTCATGTCCGTCTGTCTGTCCGTCCGTATGTCACAGCCATTTTTTTCCGAAACCATAAGAGTTATACTGTTGAAACTTGGTATGTAGATGTATTTTATGAACCGCGTTAAGATTTTTACACAAAAATTGAAAAAAAAACATTAAGTTTTAGGGGTGCAAAAACACAAAACTGAAACTCAAAAAAATTTTTTTCATCAAACCCATACGTCTGGGGTATCATTGGATAGGTCTTCAAAAATGATATTAAGGTTTCTAAGATCATTTTTTTCTAAACTGAATAGTTTGCGCGAGAGACACTTCCAAAATGGTAAAATGTGTGTCCCCCCCCCCCCCCCTGTAACTTCTAAAATAAGAGAATGATAAAACTCAAAAAAATATATGATGTACATTACCATGCAAACTTCCACCATAAATTGGTTTGAACGAGATCTGGTAAGTAGTTTTTTTTTAATACGTCATAAATCGTACGCTTTAACGTCGAACACCTACTATGATAAATTAAAGTATGTCAAAACAATGCATTTTATTCATTTTAGACATCATGTTTCTTAGAGACATTTACAGCTTAAGACCTACATAATCGATATTTAAATAGAAAAAGTGTAAGTTTATTTTTTCAAAACTACCGGGTTCGATTCCCGAGATGGGTACAGTTTTTTTTTCAAATGTATGAATGCAGTTTTTCTTTTTATCAAAATCGGTGACATGGTTCCTAAGAACAGATCTTCGTATGTCTTATAGTTTCAGACATTCCCATACTGACCGATTTGAATGAGCCACCTTGTATTGCAGTGGTGCCAACTTCATAAACAAATATTATGAAATAAAAGTATTTATTTACGATTTAACATTTGTATATTATAAATTATTTACAACAATAATAATAAATTATCATCTATTGTGTGCCAAATTACATGTTTTATAAATTATTGGTATTATTTATAAAAATAAACAGTTCGAATTCGGTCCGGGTCCGGATTCGGTTTGGTTCAGATGGCAAGTGCAAACAAATAAAAAAAAAACAAACCATAAGCAAGAGCTGCTGTCACATTTCCGATTTCCCACCAAAATACAATTCAAAATGAAAAGACGAAAGATGATAAACTATTAGTCCTAAACTATTAAGATTTTATTCTTGTTTGTGAAGACAAAAGTGTGCGTTCCTTTTAACATGGTCGAAGAAATTAATAACTGCACTCCTGAAAAAATTGCGTGAGTAGCAAAAGTACAAATACAAAACTTGCTGCCTGAAAAGTTTAACTATTCTGTAGTCTGCTATTTATTTAAAATTTGTCGTAGAAAAAGTATTGTATGCAACGGTGTATAACTGGTCTAAAAACGCTCGTGGCGTCTTTAAACGCAACCCACGCCACTCGCCTTTTAAGACCCTTCTTATACAACAGTTGCATAAAATACTATTTCGTATTACCTAGTACTCAAACAGACGGCGGGACGGGAGCACGTCGTGCTCGACGGGACGTCAGCGTTGTATTTTTTTACAAAATGAACACAACCCACGTTTGTTTCCACGCTGTTTTTTTAGCTAACGCAAACAAAAGCACCACCGCTTCTATGTCGGCCTCACTTGACATCTTGTTTCAAAATAATAAACGCGACGCGACGCGAACCGTCCCACCAGCGCTGTGCAGTGGCTTCCACGCGGCGCTACCGTCCCGCTCGCTGTCTGAATAAGCCTTTAAAGTAGGCAGCGAATATTTTCTTTCGTCGACTATAACATTACATTTTTTGTTATTACATAAAGTTCAAAGCTGTTTGTAAATTAGGTTGAAATGGCTATTTATGTTTTATTTAATAGTAATTATTTGTATTTGATCCTGCGCAAAGTTGTGTTGAATATGTATATTGATTATGACCTTTGGATTTAATAACCGTGCTTCAAATAAAACTTCAAGGATTTGTACCAAAACACTGACCAGCAGAACAAACTGCCAAACAACTCTCCTTAACGACCGCTTTAGCCTAGTTGGTAGTAACCCTGCCTACGAAGCAAGAGGTCCTGGGTTCGAATCCCGGTAAGGGCATTTATTTGTGTGATGAGCACGAATATTTGTTCCTGAGTCATGGATGTTTTCTATGTATTTAAGTATTTATTTCTCTATACATATACGTATGTTTATCTTCGTCTAGTACCCATAGTACAAACTTTGCTTAGTTTGGGACTAGGTCGATTTGTGTAAGAATGTCCGCAAATATTTATTTATTTTATTTATTTAACATATAAATTTATGTTAAGAAGGGTTGTTTGCATTTATGCGTTTTGATGAACGATGTGTGTTATCAAATCACAGGAATTTTATAAGTAGGTATCACAACTAAAGTTTCTCATGACCTTTTTAGACCGGGCGTTCCATTGAATCCTCTATGCGCGGCGATTCAGCGTAATCGGCACTAAGGTACCGAACTACTTATACGGTTCAATTAATTGTTGGGATGCATGTTTTGTGTGAATGTTTATTATACAGATAGGTGATCACGTAAAGTTTCGCATGCACGTTGGGAAAACTCAACTTTCTGTAATTTTCCCATACAAATAGTGACATTTAGATCAGCCTGATCTGACGTACCTAAGTACCTACTTACAATGCGTTACCTAATCGACCTGCTGCTTTAAGGGATACCCTGTGATCAAATCCAATGGAACGCTGTCAGTTCAATGTCTGCCAAACTTCGAGTCACGTGTGTTTAAAACACGGATCATGTATCATGATTATTTCGAAAAAAAAACCGAGGTATAATCTTTCTTAATTTTGCGGTAACTATTCGCTACCGAAAATAACTAGAGGCTGCAGTTTCAAAATTCTGAACCAAACTAGAATTTCTATCACATATTAAATTTCTCGATGTGGTAAAAAAACGCGACGCCATTGCTTTTTCCGTTCTCGTTTGTGCGATTCGTTAACGTCGCGCGGCGTCTGATCATTGCATCGTCTGTTTCCACTGCAAAATGCGAGGAGAGGCGGTGACAGAAGCTTAGACGAAGCGAAAATATTCCGCTAACGAAAATAACCTGACTCAGTTTTGCAAATTATACGTATCGCGGCGAATCAGTTACAGTATACGGAGATGACAGCTGTCGTAGCATTCAAGATTCACCGCGATATGTATAATTAATATCGGTACCAACCTCAAATTGACAACTATTCACAGTTTTGAAATCTTAATTTTTAGATCACTGAAGGGCACACCTTTATCTTTTTTTAAGGATATGTATGCATAATTTTCACTCTGTAGTCAACTCTTCTCTTACTTAAGAGATAGGCTCTTGTCGGTGTAGCTCAAAGTAGCCCCTCCATCTACTCCGATCCCACGCAATCTATTTGACATCTCGATACGACCCAACAGTAGTCATAGAATACTTAAAAAAAAAGTTACTGATAAAAAACTAGTACCTACTGTACTTTCTTTTGCCATTGGTCATTAATATCTTGTTGATAGTTTCCAAATGAGCCCAATCACTACAGGTTTGTCTTGTGTAGTATAGGAGTTGCTATTGTCATCTTCTGTGTCAGGTCATCAGACCAGCTTGGCGGTGCCATGATATTGAATTGTCACCGAACTTACATAAGTACCTATGCCAAAGAACTCAATCGTATACCGTCAAGTGGCAAAAATTGTCTGAAAATTTTGAAGGACAACATACCCATATAAACTTGTTGACATGCAAACAGTAAAGGTATAAGTTAAATAAACTTTTATAAAGAAAGTATTACTTAAATCATCGTAAAACTACACTATATAATTTACTTTCAAAACATAGTTTAAACCGACTTCAATTCAATACTTGGCCAAGTCACTATCTGTGAGCTGATAACATTTGAGGAGTTCCGTCGATTCGTCAAGGATCTCAGAATTAAATTTCATTAGTTGCTACTTCAACTGAATCATGTCATAATCATTGACGTACTTTACATCTTTGAGGAGTTCCATGAGTCATCTGTGGTCTTCATCAGCAGTTCCACTTCACCAAAATTGCGACTTCCGAGGATAAATACACGAGTTATAATAGAAAATACCGAAATTACTACACGCGTGCCTATCAAATTCGAGGGTTGCCCTCAATTTTCCTGCGATCCCATCATCAGATCCTGACTTGGTGACAATGGGAAAACCTTTGGAAATAGGTCCACAATTAACGGAAAAATCGGCGAACATACGTAAAAAAAAACATACGGTGAAACATTATAACCTACTCCTTTTTTGAAGTCGGTTAAAAATGATTAACGAATGACACGTAAAGTCGTTCGGTGTAGAGAGACCAAATAGCATGAAAACAAATATTCCTACAAAACCTGATATTAAAAGAATGACATAATTTAAGTATCTTTCAATCCTTCATTTATCGATTCTTAGCTAAGAAAATCTGAAGCTACACAATAGACGTTATTTTCATATTGCAATTATTTCTCAATTTCTCATCTTGGCTAGACATTGTGAGCTAAAGAATATAGTACATTGTTGAACAAGGGGCGTATGAGGAATATTGCAAACGAGAGTCTATCAGGAGGCTTTTGATGACTCGAGTTTGCAATATTCTTACGCCCGTGTTATACACAATGTTTTTCATCACATTTGCGAGGAAATAAATAACCACAAAAGACAGAAAAACCTATGTTTTATACAAGCGCATCAATCAAATGTTGACGAAATTGACAACTTCACTTCTAGATCAGTGCGAGTGGAGGGCGGAGCTTCAATATTTCAACCAATCACAGAGCATGGAGCATGTGGTTCTTGCAGGGCATGGCCTGCTCGATTTTATTTTCCAACCAATCACAGAGCAGAATTATTGCCGTCCAGATTTGCTTAACCAATCAGATCACACACAAGCTCATTACTCCCTTGGAACCATTATTTCCCGCGGGAACAATTTAGGCCATTGTCCTTCTGTATACAGGCAAGGAATAACACCATTTATGAGCAAGTGTGATGAAAAAGAATTTATATCCGTCACGTGAAAGACAGTTTAATCTTTCTCTGGCGTTGAATGCAATTCGTATTAGGTTGGGTAAAACACACATCAAAGGCATGTTACCTAGTTGGCTATAGTTTTTGAAATAGAGCCGAGGAAAACACTCTTTGAAAATGTCGTAGGTACTTTGGTCGTATTTTACACTAGAAAGAATTATTATCGTAAAGCAAACTCAAAAATTGTATACCGCCTTAAAATTGTATTAGCTTTCAAATGATATCCACGTTCCTTATAATCCAAAAAAAATGCTAACCTCCTATCACCCTCAAAACTGCCCGTTTACTTCAATTCAATTCATTTATTGATAGAAACAATATTTAAATTGGGATTTACTTTGGACCATAAATTCCTATATCTATACCAATTTTCGGCTTCGAGCAATTTTCGGCAAGAAATCGATCTACCTAGGTCTTATGTCTAGGAAAATTCGTTTTCTCCGTATTTTCACCCGAGCTGAGCTCGGTCGCCCAGGGATTTGTATTTGTATTGCACAGAATCACGAGCTCTAACCTACCAACTAATATCAAATTCAGACGAAAAACTAAACACGGCATCGATAGAAAAATCGGCCCAGATAGCAATTTATAGGTTTCAATAGAATAAACTAGCTCCATAAAAATGATTTAGTGAAACTGCTATTTCGGGGCACAGTAATTTCTCATTGACATTTGACGAAGAGGTATGGCAAAGCGGAATGTCATCTCGCTCGTATGTGGAGCAGCCCAACTGGGGAAGAATCCAAAGACCTCCACCTTACAGAAGACCGCAGCCATAATAGCACCACTGCTTTGTAGTGTTGCTATATTTATGCATGCTATGAAGCATGTGGTGTTATATTCCTGGTGGTGAGTAAGGTCGCCAGAGCTCCCTAGGGTGCGCTGTGTTGGGAGTGAGGGACCTGCATGTCTCTATCTGCCGACACAGCGAATCCTCAAGTGAATAAAGGGTCGGCAACGCACTTGTGATTCTTCTGGAGTCACAAGTGTCTATAGGCGACGGTACCTGCTTAACATCAGGCAGGCCGTAAGCTTGTATGCCACCGTCATTGTATAAAATAAAAAAATAAAATTCTCAGGAAGGTCATACACACGATTAAGGTTCAACTTTATGTCTCCTGGGCTGTTATTCTTTACGCGCTCATGCGCCTCACCCCACCCGTCACGCCTAAGGGTGCCTTTCCACCAGAGATGTGCTATGCCATGCTTTGCTATGCTATCTAGGGTGTGACGATGAATGCTGCCCTGCCGACGGCGAGCGGGGCGGTGGTAACTTCGTGTATCTCCGTCTCTATCGCACTTATGGTTTATGGTACTCGAGCGACAGAGACGGAGATATACGAAGTTCGAGATTCGAAGTTCGTGGTAGCGCCGCCAGGTGATTGCGCTTGCGCTTCCGTTTGCACGTCACCTTTGTACTTAAGGGTATTAGGAAAACAAATAGAATCGAGTAATGCTGGCCAATATGTGCCTGTGTTCTAGTCACCAGAGTACTTTTTTTAATGGATTGATAAATTCGATCACAAAATAATACGACAATGTCGATGCCAAAACCCGTAAATAATAATCATCATCTGCCTATACAAGTCCCACTGCTGGCCAGTCCCACACGCCTTCTCTCATGGATAAGAGGGAATGGGCAATAGTGCGGGTAAATATTAATAATTTAAAAATAAAGACAAAGACGGACTTTACGGTTAAATTAAGTGTCAGTTGGCTGAGCGGGCTAACAGCGCACACTGAGCTAACCTGCGCGCACCGCGGACACGCAGGGTAGGTCGCGGTGTTATTTCCACCCGCGCACATCTCGGCTAAGCTGTGAAAGTTCGGAGGGCTCGGAATTAGCCCAGCGAAATTAGGTGACGGAATTCGACTTGTATGTGAAAATAGTCGTGGTAATATCATAATTAATATGAAAAAATGTAACTGTAAATTTAATTCCTTTCTATCTTTTCTTTCTTTTAATTTGTTTTCAATTAAGTTTCATTCTCGAGGCGTGGCTATGTTCATCATCACCATCAGCCGAAAAACGTCCACTGCTGGTCCTCCCCCAAAGAGTACCACAATGGCCGGTTCTCCGCCATCCGCACCCAGCTATGTTGTTGTTGTTGTTGTGGCTATGTTGTCAATATATAAAAGTATAGTTTATATATGATTTGAACGTTTTGTTTACAGTAACTGCCGGCCAGCTTAGCACTTAAAGTTTGCAATGTCGGAGGGCTCGGAATCAGCCCAGTGAAATTAGGTGACAGAATTCGGCTTGTATGTGGGAGGACTTATAGCCTATTCTATTTTTTTTTATGAGCATTTTGTTTGGTTACTCTATCTTGCACAATTTACCTATTATGACACTTTAAATGACAACCTGATTTTTTTTATACTATCCTAAATTACTCGAAAACAAAAGAAGATCGTGAACTGATATTAAGCATGTAGTGTTCTTAGGACCTGCTAGTACAGGATCATCAAATCCCTCGTCAGGGGCCACTCTCACTAGCTTAGCCTGCTAGACCCCTTTTCTCAGTTCCTTACCTTATTAGACCTTTGATTTCGACTATACTTCTGCACCAAATTTAAAATTTTTGGTATTCATTCGACGCAAAATTTGACCCTCTTTAATATTGTCTCGAATAAATTTTCCATCCGACGTACCGTTTTTGTGCTATATGCAAATAACTGAAAAAAAAGCAAAAATTTGGTGGTTATTGGGTTCCCAAAAGTTTAGCTCACCCCCTGAGATGGTGCAAACTCGGATTACATGCATTTAGGACCAAATAAAGGTATTAAAACGATTTCTAGCTTTATGGGAATTAATTCCTCAAAACGTCTTTTTTGGATCTAATTTTCTTGGCCTATAATACTCAGACCAATTTTTATTATGTTTAAGTATGCAGGAAAATTGTAATTGATTATTTGCTGATATAACTACATATGTGGATTTAAATTCTAATATAGTAAAGTATAGGACCGGTCATTTTGGCACTCTTTGGGGGAGGCCTTTGTCCAGCAGTGGACGTCTTTAGGGTGATATGATGATGATGATGATGATAATAAAGTATACCTACTTACTAAAACAACAACTTCGTAAGGGTATATAGGGGCGTCATAGTCATAGAGGTTCTTATAATATTAGGTATCTCGTTTGTAAAATTACCAGTGATGAATTTTGATTCATAACTTCTTCGATCATTAATTTTTTAATGATTGATTGATTGTTTCATAGGTATATGAATGAATTAATAACCCTAATCGAGATAGTGTTAAAATAACATTATTTTTTTTTTTTAGTCGTCGACAGCCCTCACTATCGGCGACGCGGCGAGTGAGCCAATTCATTTTCACCGTTCCTACACAGCCTTAACGTTCCGTTTGGCTTGCACTGGAGTCGATGACATCAGAGGGCCATAAATCATAGTGTTTTTGCTAAGAAAAAAGCGACTTTTGTAAAGTTCAAAGGAGTTTTCCTTCTGTACAAACTTGTACTATTACTTATTCTGTGACCACAATTGAAAATGATGAGAACGATAAAGTTTTGATGTTATTAGCACGTTGGAGGTTCAAAATGGGCATGAAAGCCATCTGTGCGCGCTCCGGCAAACATGCCTGACGCACTGCAGTGACGAGGTAGCTGAAGATATTGTTGTATTGGACTCACAATGCGTTATAGACTCGCTTCATACGCTAACACTCACAGAGTTCATGTGTAGAAAAATACACAGACTACTTTAGAAACATAACATAAAGGTAATGGTTTCGTTTACTAAATACTGTTCCGATATCCCTACTAGTAAAATGTAACAATGCAACCCTTTGCATTCATAGTCAAGGTACACTTTGAAACAAAATGAAAACTGATTTCCAAGCTCCATACAAGTTCTAAAGCTTTTGTTCTGAAATAGGTACCATGGTGTTGGTACCTTGGTACAGTCGCCATCACATACATAGGTACACTATAGGTGTTCAAAAATATCGGCACATGCACCCTAATGCCTTGACAATAGAGGTGTGTTCCGATGTTTGTGACGTGCTTGTTTGCTCCGATGTATGTGATGGCGACTGTACTGCAAATGTGTCCGTAGCCATGAAAATATAAAGTCATTATGTCATATTTATTTTCAGTCACTCATAATCTTTTTAATTGATCTCGTTAAGAGGGGCACGAGTTACTTGACTTAATTGTGTCCATCAGTTGTGTCATCCGCGTGGTCTCAAATTGTGTTTGTTCAGCACAACATAAACAAACGTAGCTCTGTCGTAAAATAAAATGTTGAATCATATTTTACAACATATAATGTGTATATATTTATAACACTTGTTGTGCTAGCAATCGTAAACTAGTTTAAACCACAGTCGAAAAGTGAGCCTTTTGTAGAATGTCTCGCTGTGCAAATCATTAAACCTGTTATATCCTCCTAAGGCCCACCATACGACAAAAAATGACATTGAAGTTTGAATCAACTCATGTTAGAAATAGAGTTGAATTTCGTTTGTTTCAAAAAAGACCAAAACAAAACAAATGCAACTCTATTCCCACCCAAAATGGTTTAAATTCCTTTAAGAGAATAAGTCCTTCCAGTAGGCCCATGGGCCTTAGAAGTATGAATGTGGTCAGTAAGCCATGAGTCATGACTTATTAATAATATAATTTTCCCATTATTAAAAAACTATTTTTTGGTACTAGTTTTTACTGCCGATTCTTAGTTTTTTTTGCATAGTCTTCAACTATTCGTTGAGGACATCGAATGAGCCCAAATGCCTATCTTATGCAGTTTAGGCGTTGCTATGCCATCCGCTGTCTCCACCATCAGATCAGCCCAAGCGCGAAAATATTTAATTGTCACCATGTTTTGTAAATTTAGAATGGCAACTATAATGACTTAAATAATCCCCTAAGGGGATGAAATAGGGGGTGAAAATTTGGATGGAACCCATTTAGATGAAATTTGGTATAGAGATAGTTTGAGCTGCGGAGAAGGAAAACGGAGCTTTTATCCCGAAAATAATCCTCTAGGTATTTAATCGGGGGTGAAAATTTGGATATACCCTATTTAGATGAAATTTGTTAAAGAGATAGTTGGAGTCCCGGGGAAGGACATAGTAATAGTTTTAATCCCAGAAATCAGCCTTTAAGGGGGGAAAATTGGGGGTGAACATTTGTATGGAGCTACTAGAACGGCTGCACCGATTTAGATGAAATTTGGTATAAAGACAGTTTGATTCCCGGGGATAGGTCCCGGGAAAGGATATTAGATAGATTTTGTCCCGGAAATCTTCCCCTAGGGGTGAAATAGGGAATTAGAGTTTGGATGGAATAGACATAGATTTTGTCCCAAAAATCATCCCCTATGGGAGGTGATTATTTGTATGGAGCTACTATACAACCACTGCACCCGTTTACATAAAATTGTCTCAGGAAAGCACATAGGATAGTTTTATCCCGGAAATCAATCCCTAAAGGGGAAATGGAGGTTGAAAGTTTGTATCGAGCTACGATATAAACGAGTTCTACGCGGACGAAGTTGCGGGCAGAAGGTAGTGACACAATAAGAATGCATGTTTACTACTTAGTCATAAGTCATTTATTAATAATATTACAATATAAATATTACATGTATAATCATTCTTAAATTAAATGAAATTTTTATACCTAATGTGAACATTCATTCTTATTGTGTCATTCTTATACTTATATAATATTTACTTACGAACAAAGCAAGTTAAATAAAAGCCTAATAAATCAGAATTCATGTGAAATAGACGTCATCTAGACAACATACATATATCATCAATGTCATCACTTTATCACATCATTTTACGTTTAGTTAGACACAATTTATTTAAGATTTAATTACTTAAATTAAATAGTTAGAGACGATGCTGAAAACTAACGAAAGCCACTGATAAATAGACCTCGGACATTTGTCACAATGACGTGACAATTGGGTAGTTTAGGGAGTAAATGGAGCGGTGTTAATTAGTACGAAAAAATAACGGTTTTTAACCGAATAAATTTTACTAATTCACGATATTAATTACCTAGTAAATTTAATACATTTGATCAATATTATTTTTTGTTATATTACTGCAAACCATACATTTGTACATTAAACTGGCTTTTGACGAATATGAAGTGAGCGGCCAAAAAAACCAAAGTTCCATTCAGGATATCCAAACATTAGGTCTAATGAAACATTGGGGCTAAAAGTTGTTAGGTCTAACAAGGAAGACCCAATAATAATAATAATAAGGCGTATATTTTAATGATCTGTTGAATTAAATTTAAATCATCATCCTCCTAGCGTTATTCCCGGTAGTGCCCTAAAGGGGTCCGGGGTCCGCTTTGACACCTAATCCCAAGATTTGGCATAGGCACTAGTTTTACGAAAGCGACTGCCATCTGACCTTCCAACTCACAGGGAAAACTAGACTTTATTGGGATTTGAATGAGTGTTGAATTAAATTAAAATAATATCTATCTATACATATAATAAAGCTGAAGAGGGTCGAAAGTCTGTACATGGAAGATATTCGAAAAAAAATTGGCTAGGGATACTTAAAATCGATAACAGAACACGTTCCAACAGTTTTTAGAATTTTTGTCTGTTTGTCTGTTTATCTGTTTGTCTGTTTATCTGTTTGTCTGTTTATGTGACCGCGCATCACGTGAAAACGGCTGAACCGATTAAGATGAAATTTGGTATATAGATAGTTTGAGTCCTGGGGAAGGACTTAGGGTAGTTTTTATCCTAGAAATCAACCCCTAAGGAGATGAAATGGGGGGTGGATATTTGTATAGAGCTACTTAAACCGCTGCACCGATTTGGATGAAATTTGGTATATAATTAGTTTGAGTCCCGCGGAAGGTCATAGGATAGTTTTTATCCCGAAAATCTTCCCTTTAGTGGGTAAAATGGGGGAAGTCAAAATTTGGATGTAATCCATTTTGATAAAATTTGGTTTAGAGGTAGTTTAAGTTCTATGGTTATGGTTTAAGAATTTATTTCTCCAAAAGAATACAATTCACTTATCTAGAGAAATACAGTAACATGCCTTAAAGTATAATTTAACAATGTGTACGAATGCAAAGAATACATTTCAAATAGTCTTAATATTATATAATAGTACTTATATTTATCACCGCAATATGCACAACCAAGTGGGTAGAATACAAACAAAAGTAAGTTATTTAGTATTTCTATTGTCCATCCCAAGTTCTGCGGAAGGACATTGGATAGTTTTTATTCTGGAAATCTTCCCCTAAGGGGGTGAAATGGGGGATGAAATTTTGGATGGACTCCGTTTAGACCAAATTTGGTATAGATATAGATTGAGTCCCGGAGAATGACAATAGATAGTTTGAATACCGAAATTCATCCCCAAAGGGGATGAAATAGGGGTGAAAATGTGGATAAATCCCATTTAGTTAAAATTTGGTATAGATAGGTATAGAAGGAGTCGCAGGGAAGGACAATGCATAGTTTTTATCCTGAAAAATCATCTCCTGAGAGGGTGAAATGAGAGGTGAAAAATTGGATAGAACCGATTTAGATGAAATTTGGTATGGAGATAGTTAAGAGTCCTGGGGAAGGACTTAAAATAATTATTAGTAAAAATCATCTCCTAAGGGGGTCAAATGGGGTATGAAAATATGGATGGAACCCATTTACGGTTTAGCGAGTTGGAGTCTTGGGGAAGGACATAGGATAGTTTACTCTTGAAAATCATCCCCTAAGGGGGTGTGATTGGGGGTGAAAAATTGTTTGTGACCCATTTTGATGAAATTTGGTTGAACGATAGTTTAAGTACCGGAGTATGACAACGGATAGTTTTAATCCCGAAAATCATCCCCTCAGGGATGAAATAGGGGGTAAAAATTGGGATAAAACCCATTTAGATAAAATTTGGTAAAGAGATAGAAGGAGTCCTAGGGAATGACAATGCATAGTTTTAATCCTGAAAAATCATTTCCTGAGGTGGTGAAATGAGGGTTGAAGATTTCAATAGAACCCATTTAGATAAAATTTGGTATAGAGAGAGGTCTCAGTCCAAGGAAAGAACATAGAATAATTTTTATTCCGGAACACATGAAAGGAGGAAATAAGGGGAACACAAAAGGGGGTGAAAAATGGTGGATGAAAATTTGGATTGAACCCATTTTCAGTATAGCGATAGTTAAGGAAGGGCATAGGATAGTTTTATCCCGAAAATCATCCCCTAAGGGGGTGTTATTGAGGGTGGACATTTGTTTGTGACTATTTTGATAAAATTTGGTTGAAAGATAGTTTGTGTCCTGGAACCTTTTCCAGGACATATGATAGTTTCTATTCCGGAAATCATCCCCTAAGGGGGTGAAATCGGGGTGAAAAATTGGATGTAGCCCATTTAGATGAAATTTGGTATAGAGATAGTTTGAGTCCTGGAGCATTCTCCAAGGAGGTTAAATAGGTAAAAGTACCTTATGGCGGTATTTTCGAAGATGTTTTCTAAAACGGGGTAAAAAAGACGTTTAATTGTGGCTATTTTGAAAACTATTAGATGTAACATTTTGTTCACGTATCTTTATTTTTAATATAAAATATTTAAATTACAAGTTAGTTAATTTAGTCCTACGGTTTAGTAGAAAAGGTCCTTACGGCCGTGTTATATGAAAATATGCATAATAATACTGAAAAAAGCCTACATGCATCTATTATGGTGAGGCGGGTCATAGAAACCAAGTTTGCGGCGGAGTCTATTTTGTAAAAAAAGGCGTTCGGAGTAAGCTAATCTATAAAATCATGCAACTCAGCCATAATGACCCTTTTCTTCATACAATCCATACTAATATTACAAATGCGAAAGTAATTCTGTATGTCTGTTACCTTTTCATGCATAAACCGCTTAACCGATTGAGTTGAAATTTTGTGTAGAGATACTTTGAATTCCGGGGCCTTCCCAAAGAATCCTTACTAAAGATAGTTTTTATCTGGAAATTCATCACCTAAGGGGGTGAAAAGGGGGGAGAAAGTTACGATATAAACGAGTTCCACGCGGACGAAGTCGCGGGCAAAAGCTAGTCTTAGAATAAATGTATTGTATTGTAGCCGTATTAATTATTACCGCTCCGTTAACTCCCTATACTACTCTATTGTGGCGTAATTGCGACAAAAGTACGGGGTCTGCTGATAAACATCTGTCTTTTAAATTATTAGTACACTCTGTAATCAAGACAGTCACGGCTCATCCGGGGTGTCACGAACAGCGTTATATAGCGAAATAGTTCTGATAAATATAGTAATGACTACGAATGCAGCGTTTACTGGAGACGATATCTGCAAGAAAGCAGACGTTGCGACCGGCGTGCGGACGATCACTGACAAGAAGGGGGATAAAACTTACAACTATGAAGAGGCTCTGGATTTGGCAGGTAGTGTATAAACAGAGGAATAATCACAATATCTAGGACCATACTAAATTACCAGTGATACCTGACTAAAAATGCCAGGAAACTATAGGTCCAGGAAAAAATATTAAGAGCTTTTGGAGATGCCGCCATATTTGAACTAGAAATTTACCATTCTACACCAAGAATTTTTTTTAGTTACGTCGCAATAATAAGCAAAAAATATGTATAATTTTGATAAGTTAATGTTAAGGTTTTTTTTATATAATGCATGCGGTGTTTACCTTTAAGTGATTGTTACACTTAGCAAGTAGTTATGATAATTGGATTAATGTAAACTTCAGTGTAAACAAATGTTGGTGAACCAAAATAAATAAATAAATAAAAATAAAAAATAAATAAAATAGATGGCGATGTGTTGATGACAACAATTCAGTGCTTTGAAGATCATGAAAGTAATACGGTTTTTTTTTGTGTAGATTCTTTTATTACTTTTTTATTAAATCATGAAAAAAACACAGTATTGGGGTACATGTTGTATAGACTTAGCATATGGAGCAATTGGCCTCCATGGCTTATCTGGTAGTACACACACGCATGACGCAATTCCATACGCAATCTTTTGTTGGAATTTCATATGATCATTTTGCATGTAAAAATTACTGAATTTCGTCATACAGTGACCAATTTCATTTCATCCTTCAATACCTACATGCAGCGGGACCGCATACTAATTTTAAATCAACTTATCAAAATGGTATATTGCTCCTACATTCTAGACCTAGATCACCTGTTCGTGAGGAGACACAAGTAAGAACCACTAGTCGTAATGTAGTAGTGTACCTAGTAGTAGGCACGGAACCCTTCGTTGTCCGTGGTCCTACACGCACTTGGCCACTTTTTTATACTGATGATGTGATAACTTTATATCACATCATACGATTTGCGAACACTGTAATTGGTCGTCAAACTAACATAATTCGCAAGCCTGTTTTTTTTTGTTATCAACGAGAGTACAATAAATAGTAACAGCGAAAAATATTTTTTAAGATTTTCTAACGTAGATTAACGAATAATTTACTTTTTTGTTAGGAACACGTGTAAAACTTTGAAAAGGTTATACAAGTCATTGTTTTCTCCAATAATGCAACGCATTTGATTATTCAAAATGTTACCTAGCGTTTTCTTATACTTTTGTTAATAGATTACGTCGGCAAAACTGGATACGATTTAAAAAATTATAAATGTCCTAAAAAATATGTAAGTAAGTGACGAGTTGAAGGCTTTCAAAATTTAATTTTTCATATAAATTTAACCTATTGATGAATATATTATAAATTCAAACTGTCGTTATCTTTGATAGTTTTTAACACAATTCATTTACCAAAACTCACTTGAATAATCTTTGAGGGGATTTTTTTTTTAATTCGTTTTGGATTAAAGGTACTGACGTTATCCATTGACGAAAGTTTAAGTAAATTATAGGGAAAGTTTTAACAGTTAAATGCGACACGCCGTTGAAGAAAAATACCACTTGTATAATCTTTCTCTGGATTTACAAGGGTCGCTAAGAAAACGCTGTGTCCACGTCAGAATTCACTTTCTCTTTTTACTACTAGTAGTACTTATTATATTCTAAACATTAACAAAAAATCGCGCTCTAATGAATGATCGAAGGTGCATTCTGTTTACGTACCGGACTATAAGGTATATTTTGCGTAAAGAAAGCAGAGGGGTAATCACGTAACGTTCCGAACGCGCGTCGGTACACTTTAACTGTCAATTTTCCATATAAAAAGTGACATTTAGACCTACCCGACGTTCGTACAATGCGTTACGTGATCGACCTGCGGGGTGGAGAGTTGGAGACATACATGAACATTTATCTCTTTGTCTAGAATTCTGGATATTATAGACGACCAAGCACTAGATAACATAATATTATCCGAGTACCTGATCACGCTGACTTTCAGCCACAAAATTGCAAGCTATTTTGCGTTACTTCTAACCCTTAATTTTCCAAAAAACTTGCGATGTCAAGCGTCAAGCCTCTGTAACGCAGAACAGTCTCAACGATTTTAGTCGAGAAATAAATACTTAGTCAAATACTCGTAGTTCGTAAAGCCGGCCAGATACTGATAAAGTAAAGATGAACAGCAAAATAACGTAAGCAATAATAAATAAATAAAAAGACACACCGCTACAGAGTTCTCTCGAAGTATCCTTTCACTTGGCTGGGCAGCATTCGGAAAGCTACGGCACATCTTTTCGTCCAATATTCCGCAGTGTCTGAAGATGAGAGTCTTTGACCAGTGTGTGTTGCCAGTGATGACGTATGGCACGGAAACGTGGTCGCTAACAATGGGCCTCATAAGAAGGCTCAAAGTCACTCAAAGGGCAATGGAGAGGGCGATGCTGGGAGTTTCTCTGCGCGATCGCATCAGAAATGAGGCTATCTGCAGCAGGACCAAGGTAACCGAATCGCTAAACTTAAGTGGCGTTGGGCAGGGCACATTGCACGTAGAACCGATGGCCGATGGGGCGGAAAGGTTTTTGAGTGGCGACCACCTACCTGAAGGCGCGGCGTGGGTAGGCAAGGTGGACTGATGACCTTGTATAGATTGCGGGAGTTCGCTGGATGCGGGTGGCGCAGGACCGGCCATTGTGGCACTCTTTGGGGGAGGCCTATGTCCTGCAGTGGATGTATTTTGTCTGATATGATGATGATGATCCTTTAACTTGGCAGGCAATGGGAGGTACACGTTCAGTTTGCTGGCGGTGCTCAGCCTCACGATCCTGGCGATGGCCTGCGACATGTTCGGGTTCTCCGTGGTGGTAGCCGGCAGCAGCTGCCACCTCCAGCTGACGCCGACGCAGAAGAACATACTCATGTCGATGCCTTTTCTTGGTAAGGTTCTTCGGTGGCATACTTCCACAGGCTTCCTAGCCAGTACCGTGAGGTGGAGCGGACAGAAGTTGGGCAATTGCAGCATTGTGATACAAGCGACATGGAGACGCAATCCACTGTACAGTTATAGTTTTTTATGGCGATTGTTGTTCGCCTCATAGGCAGCCTCGTTTCCGAATGTTTTCTCTGTCGGTCTTTCCCATTTGACATTATCACATAGCATCTTACTATGAGAAATTGCATTGCTACATTTGAGTTTTGCTATGTAAGATATAAACATAAATTTTACTTTATTACTTAACTATATAGTAACTGTATAGATAGGATAGAGAAATAGTAAAACATAGTATGGAAGTTGCATCTTTTTATTTAATTACGAAAATCAAAAGTATGATCCAGAGGAATATCAACTGTAGCATAAAAACTTTCTTATGATTTCTTTTTCTGATGTGATATGCATTTGAAATCTGCACGCGCCGGCACCCACCGAAAACGCTCTATATTAAACGGGCTTATGCTATGACCTCACAACTTATATTCTCGGCGCGTTTACTATGGAGTAAGTCATTAATTTGCAAATATCTCCACAACATTTGCGTTTAAGTATATACTTGTCATACAAAATATCATTTCTAATTCAATATTCTGTGTTACTGTTATGTTATTTTATCGACAAAATAATCTTTATTTATTCGTCATTTTAACGTGAGATAAAACTAATACATACAATCGTTTTTAGGGTTCCGTAGCCAAATGGCAAAAAACGGAACCCTTATAGATTCGTCATGTCCGTCTGTCTGTCCGTCCGTATGTCACAGCCTTTTTTTTCCGAAACCATAAGAGCTATACTGTTGAAACTTGGTATGTAGATGTATTTTGTGAACTGCATTAAGATTTTTACACAAAAATCGAAAAAAAAACATTAAGTTTTAGGGGTCCCCATACACAAAACTGAAACTCAAAAAAATTTTTTTCATCAAACCCTTACGTGTGGGGTTGGATAGGTCTTTAAAAATGATATTAAGGTTTTTAAGATCATTTTTTTCTAAACTGAATAGTTTGCGCGAGAGACACTTCCAAAGTGGTAAAATGTGTGTCCCCCCCCCCTGTAACTTCTAAAATAAGAGAATGATAAAACTCAAAAAAATATATGATGTACATTACCATGCAAACTTCCACCGAAAATTGGTTTGAACGAGATCTGGTAAGTAGTTTTTTTTAATACTTCATAAATCGTAAACTGCAATTTATTTAACGGAACCCTTCATGTGCGAGTCCGACTCGCACTTGGCCGCTTTTTTTTCTTTCTTTTATATGTCTACGTATATCCGCATCGATTGAGTGCAATTTATTCCAAATCGAAGTCCAACGATCCTTCTACGTAACCGAAGTATATTTTACGGATGATCGCAGGCCCAATATTCATGTCATACCCGTGGGGCTACTTCAGCGACACGCAAGGCCGACGAAAATGCATGCTGCTGGCTATGAGCATCGGCTTTGTGGCCTCCGTCGTCAGCGTGCTGTCGCCGCACTGGATCGTGCTCGCTGTACTCAAGTTCTTGAGCACCAGTTGGTAAGTTAACGGGATAACTACATGACAGAAGACATTAGCAATAGCTGATAATAATCATTGTGAACAATTTTGTCTGTGAAGAATTGCAAATAAGAAGCAATGCTTCGTGTAAAGGCTAGCAAAATACCAACGGAAAAAATGGCTTGTTGTAATAAAAATCGGCTGTGGTTGTACAAAAACTTGTTTGTGAATTATTTATTGTATAAAATCCTTTGATTACTTGCTACTACTTCAGTTTGCAAACCCATATAGGAAACAGAAACGCACAGACAGCGGTACCGGCGCGGTGCGCTGCGGCGCGGAGGAGGTACCGGTTGTTATGTTCGAGCTAATATGAAAGGATCCGCATAGAGCGGCGCGGCGCGGCGAGGTATTCTGTGCGGACCCTTTCATATTACAACCTCCGCGCCGCCACCGCTGTCTGTGCGTTTCCAGCTTAAGTGAGCTCCACGCTAACGCAAACATTTTGTGTTGCAGCTGCAGCTGCGCGCAATCTGCGACGTATGCGCTGCTGGGCGAGTCGAGCGCAGCGCGCGTGCGAGGCCGCTACATGCTCGTCATGACCAGTGTGCTCATGCTCTCACCGGCCATCTACATCGGTCAGTGGCTCATTCATACTCTGCACATAAGCAGCAATTAAATACACTGCTTCTGTTTCCTAATACGATCGCCAAACTTGTTTCAACCTACTTTGGCCAACAACTGTCATCTTGACATTAGTCGGTCCGCCTACTACGGTCACGTGCATTGGTGATAGCAGCCGTCGGTCGACTACCGTCATCTGAACACTGATGCAGCAATCGAATTAATCTAATTGCCCTTACCAATTACTTCCAGCAGGTCGATCACGTAACGCATTGTTCGTACAGTCGCCATCACATACATAGGTACACTATAGTTGTTCAAAAATATCGGCACATGCACCCTTATGCCTTGAAAATAGAGGTGTGTTCCGATGTTTGTGACGTGCTTGTTTGCTCCGATGTATGTGATGGCGACTATACGTCAGCGGGGTAATCACGTCACGTTTTGAACGCGCGTTAGGTCCAATCCAACCAAACTATCATTTTTCCATATAAAACTTGGCATTCATATCATAGAACCGATGGCCGTTGGGGCGGAAAGGTTCTCAAGTGGCGACCACGTATCGGAAGTCATTGCGTAGGTAGGCCCCCCACCCCACAAGGTGGACTGAACACCTGGTAAAGGACGCGGGAGTCCGCTGGATGCGGGTGGCGCAGGACCGGTCATTTTGGCATTCTTTGGGGGAGGCCTATGTCTAGCAGCGGACGTCTTTCGGCTGATATGATGATGATGATGAATAATGCAAGAATTGTTTTAGAACACGCCATTTTATTGAAACGATACGAGGTCTCAGCTTTAAAAAAATATATAATAGTGATCTGCTGTACCAGCGAACCGACTTCAACTTTATATTACAACATTCCCAGTTTTCAATATATATGAATTCAATATTCAATATAATAGACATGAGAAAAGTATTTTTAACATCAGAAACATCTATTTGTATTTGGACACTAATTTTCCAAGATGCGACAGCGACAACCGTAGAAAAATCGAACCAAGTGGCGGAATTCTATAATGAGAAGGGTTGCGAAATGTTTATTTATAGTAAGATAAACATTTCGCAAATATTGAACCAGTTCAATATTTGAAGAAGTATTAGATAGCACAAATCTGTAGTAAGTAGCAAATGATAAGGGAGATAAGAAAAAATCGTTAAATAAATATTTAAGTAGGTACTGAGGTAGTTTTATTTGAGGAAAAACCGGAAAAAATCTAAAGTAGCAGAATATTTACAATAAGTAAATAATAGTAATTAAACCTGATAACAATGAATTCCTATGATAATTATTTTGCCAGTTGGCATTTTTGTCACTATAGTAATAACGCGAACTCAAAGAACATAAAGCAGGAAATATTTATATGCCAAATGAATATAAACCTGGGTAACATAAACATAATACTTTACACTGCCGGCAACTTAGGTGGCATACACGGGAATATTTATTTTATTGCCTGTGGAAATATAGGTACCCAATATGTCAAGTAAAAATTGGAGCGTTGGAAGTCAGCTACCATAAACCCTGAATTAAAGGTCGACATTTTCATGCTTTCAGTGATGGGTTACTTGATCCTTAACATGGAGTTCTCTTTCGACCTGGGCTTCATTAGCTTCATGCCCTGGCGGCTTCTAGCGCTGGCACTGGCGATACCCATGGGTATCAGCGCGCTGGCGCTGAACTGCTTCTACGAGAGCCCCAAGTTCCTTGCCAACGCGGGCAGAGAGGACGAGGCGGTGGACGTATTGGGGAAAATGTGGAAGAGGAATGGTGGGAAGGGTGATTACCCGGTAAGTAACTCCTGTTTGCTAATATTGCATCTTCAGTTTCTTTCTTTTGGCCAGTTTTGATAATCTTGCTCTCATGATCTTCACAACAACGAGACGAGACAAACTGTAAAACTTTATGTAATCGACATTTCTATTGTTTGAATAGAATAGAATATAAGACACATTTATTCATGACAAATATATATAAACACATCAATCAGCATAAAAAAATCAATACCGTTGCCACGAAACGGTTCCATCTCAGCGTTTGGGACTAATAACTTTCACTTGATTCGACACGTGAACATAATCAGGTATTTTCTGGCAAAAGAAACGTTTCAGAAAAATTGTTTAATTTAACTTTAAGCTCTCGGAAATATCCTGGACTGGACCCAACCTAAGCTTTTGAAAATATTCTACAACAGGCTCATATTGCTTATCGATACCAGGAATCCGCTGGCCACGGTGGGCGACGCACGTATGTGACTTTTCGCATGTAGTGGGCCACGGGCGTAGCTCTACGGAATTGTTGACAATTAATGTGTTAACTGTCACAGGTGAAGAAGCTGATCTTAAACGAGGACTCGAATGCGCCCGCGCAGAAGCTGCCGCTACTCCAGTCCCTCTGGGAGCAGACCGCGCCTCTCTTCCGTCCGCCGCTGCTATGGCGCACGCTGCAGCTCTACTACATCACCGCGGTGCTTTACAGCGTGTATGTTTGGTTTAACTAGAAACGAATATGCAAGTTTACTGACGGGAAGCATTATCACTCATAGCTCATCATCAGTAGCTTAAGCTCTACTCGAAGTACTGACCTTTTAAAAATCATCTAATTAATTCGGTAAATATGTATTACACAGCTTTTGGTCTCACTCCTCATGTTGCACGATCCGCCGCTCTGGCATTTCCGCTATTGTTTCTTGACAGCACGCGCGGTGAGTCACCTGTGCATAAACGCGGCCTTAGTATTCTGTCTTTCCTCTGTAGACATCCAAAGTATTAAGGCCTTATACGCCTTATTGTAGATGTTCTAGTTAATCAGTGCGTAAAAAGAATATCACAGGATACCCAGCCGGTCGCAAATCACAAGCGCTGGCAAAATGACTTTATTTATATTTTTAAACAGCTCTGAATTCAAAATAATTTACTGGACAAAACCCAAAGCCTCAAATTAGGTACTTATTATAAGTTTACTTGAGGAGATTGGCGTAGTAAAATATAAATAGAAAACATAAATATTTGCGGACAATCTTACACAAATCTACCTAGTCGCAAACTAAGCAATGCTTGTACTATGGGACCTAGACGACGATATCCATACTTATATGTAGATCAATAAATACTTAAATAAATAGAAAACATCCATGACCTAGGAACAAAATACTTGTGATCACAAATAAATGCCCTTACCGGGATTCGAGTCCAGTAGGTCGATCACGTAACGCATTGTACGAACGTCGGGTAGGTCTAAATGTCACTTTTTATATGGAAAATTGACAGTTAAATTGTACCGACGCGCGTTCGGAACGTTACGTGATTACCCCTCAGGACCTCTTGCTTCGTAGAGTCGTAGTCGTCTAAATAAGCCTATACTCAGCAGTCGGTAGATACAGGCTGACTAGATAGATAGATAAAAACTTGAAGTGTAAAATCCTTGTTACAGCAACAACAGCCTGCTCATGTGGTACCCATTCATGGCGGACGCGTTCCTGGCCGGCGCCGGTGGCGCGGCGGCGCCCGGTCAGGCGGGAGGCCTCTGCAATATGATCCTTAGCTCGCAGACCAGCAAGACAGTCCAACAGGTACGATATTTACCCACTCACTTGCTTCTAGCAACTAGAGTTGCCTACTTCGCAAACCCCCAAATCGATCGTTGTAACTGTAGTTGCAAAGCGAAGTACTACTTTAAAAAAATGTGAAATCAAGTAAGCCTAAATAGAATTGGGTTCTTAAATGCTCAAGGGTTGCAAAACGCAAGGTAACCTCAGGTGGCAAATGACTAAAAATATCATCACACTTGGCCAAACTAGATAACCGGTTCAGTAAAACTGTTATTAACCCACAAAGACCTTACAGAAGACCGCTGCAGCCATAATAGCACCACTGCTTTGTAGTGTTGCTATATTATTGCATGCTATGACGTATGTGGTGTTATATACATGACGACCGCTTTAGCCTAGTTGGTAGTGACCCTGCCTACGAAGCAAGAGGTCCTGGGTTCGAATCCCGGTAAGGGCATTTATTTGTGTGATGAGCACGAATATTTGTTCCTGAGTCATGGATGTTTTCTATGTATTTAAGTATTTATTTCTCTATATAAGTATCTATATCGTCGTCTAGTACCCATAGTACAAGCTTTGCTTAGTTTGGGACTAGGTTGATTTGTGTAAGATTGTCCGCAAATATTTATTTATTTATTTATTTATTTATTTATTTATATTCCTGGTGGTGAGTAAGGTCGCCAGAGCTCCTTCGAAGTGAGGGACCTGCATGTATCTATCTGCCAACACAGCGAATCCTCAAGTGAATAAATGTTCGGCAACGCGCTTGTGATTCTTCTGGAGTCACAAGTGTCCATAGGCTACGGTACCAGCTTAACATCAGGCAGGCCGTAAGCTTGTTTGCCACCGTCGTTTTTTAATAAAAAAAAATACAAAGACACAATCAGAGCACAAACATTGACAATAGAGTAGTTTTTCCTTTTTAGCTTCTTAATCATAGCTTTTCAGTCATCGTAAAGGAAATTCTATATTATTGGTAGCTATAGTTATTGGTAGGTCAACACCAGCGTGATTTAGATCACCACAATAATTTGGACTGCCTGTTTATCCTCGCGGGGGGACCCTTCCTACGAAGCTGGGTTCAAATCCCGGTAAGGGCAAATGATTGTGTGATAAGCATGAATATTTGTTTTTGAGTCTTGGTATGGGATATACAGGGTCTCCGGTCAACAATGGACAACCTTCTAACCACGAAAGGGCACCTTATGCTAGTCCAGAAAATCTACTTTGAGGTTTAGTAAAAGTCCCCTGGTTTTCGAGATACGAAGTATTCACACTTTTCGAAGAGCGAATTGTACCAAACTTGTAGAACATTTTAAAGAAAAATGTGATTCTATTAATTAAGACCTAATTAAACAGAAATCGGCCTGGCCACCATAAAACTCTAATACACGTTCATTAGCATCACTTTTAGAGAATATTTCCGAGAATTATTAACGTCCAGATCATTAAAGTGAAATAAGGTGCAAGTGGTGCAAGTAGTGCAGCTTATTGCTTGTGGTGAAAAAAAAATGTATGAGGACCAGAGTGGCCAACTTCCTAAAAAATTGTTTATCTAATACTGATTCTAAAATGGTATAACACATGCCATTTCCATCTTTACAAATAAAGATGTTGCTATAAATGTTCACTTTTAAACACCTTGTTTTGGTACAATACGCTCTTCGAAAAGTGTGAATATCTCGAAAACCAGGGGACTTTTACTGAACCTCAAAGTCGATTTTCTGGACCAGTATAAGGTGCCATATTCGTGGTTAGAAGGTTGTCCATTATTGACCAGGGACCCTGTATATATTTTAAGTATCCATCTTCGTCTAGTATTTACTCATAACACAAGCCTTATTTAGCCTAATATGGGGCTTATACGATTTGTGTAAGATTGTCCTCTAATATTTATTAATTATTTATTTACTTATCATGCCACGCTGTGTCCAGGTCGCCTGCTCCTCCAAAGTCGATCCCGTCACAGCATTATTCAGCGTTACTCACGCCGTATCGTTTGCCCTGGTGAACGTGCTGATGTCCCGCTTCGCTACGCGCATGCGCCTCATGCTGCTGGTGCTACTGACCGTGGCCGTGTGCTCTGGCGTGGTCATCGTCGTCTCCACCAACAATGTGGTCAGCTTCGTGTTCTTCCTCGGGATCATGACTACTGGTTTGGGCATTGGGATCGTGTTTTCTTACTTCATTCAGCTGTATCCGACATCTTATCGGTGAGAGTTTAACAGCTTTGATTACTAACTAGAAATATATAAAGATCACAAAGTCACAACGTCCCTGTAAATATACGGTGACGGTCACAGTGGCTGTTAATAAGTATATGAACGGTAGTACAATCTGATAAAAAAATACAACTGTCTTTAAGAAACAAATGACAGTAATCTGTAGTTATCAATATGCCTTCCCACGACGAGTGGAGCAGACAGTAACCAGGCAATCGCAAGTTTCGTGTTGAAGTGAACGGAGACGAGATAAACTATAAGCCGTGATTCTTGTCCGCTCCGCATATCTACTCTGTGGAAAGCTTGTCCGCAGCAGTTCCTTGATTATACGTGTCTTGTTCAGCGGAATGGCGGCGTGCCTGGGGGTGATAGTGGCACGCAGCGGCTCGCTGGTCGCCATCAACATTGTCGGCTCCTACATGATGACGAGCTGCTACGCCTGCTTCTACGCATTTACGGCCTACATCTTCAGTAAGCATTCCACCCAATTATTTTATAGTTCATTCTACGAGTTTTGTTATTTACACTTCGTCTATCTATCTGTCGATGTGTTGTTGGTGAGAATGGTCGCTAACTAAATGTCTGGCCAGCTTAAGTTCTGGTTCATAGAAAAGTACTTTGTCAAATACAGTAAGGTAATCGTCCCAATGCTCAACGCGTTAATTCCAATAGTTGACACTCCACCTTTCCTTTATTATAATTCATCTACACGTAGGTACACCTAGATTGAAGGTGCCCACTATTGTGGCAGTGTTAGGCGCTAGGACAATTACCTTAACTTTACGTTGCGATAAGTACAGCTGTCTGAAAACCCCTCAGTTACTTACTGAGACGGAAAACTAGGTCTTAAAACGAAGCGCGATGAGCGCCTACTATTATAGTTCTAGCAATATCGTGTGTAATTTTATCGTGAACTTCGTTACAGGTGGTCTGGTGCTGTCGTACTTCTTACCAGCCGATGGGAAAAAGAAGACTTAAGTCTAGTTCAAGACTAACATAGACACTACACAAGACACTCATGACAGACATGAGCTTTTTGAATAGGCTCCTGAAAGTTTGTCATTCACAACATAATATTATATTATGTTTAATTAACAATATGTGAACGCTTAAAACTATAGCTTCCCTGAAGAGTTCCGACGTGGGATATCCCCGAAGTCTACCAAAACAAACCTTTAAAACCGCTCTTTGCGCCCTCGCCAATACTATGAGACTAGATTTGGCAGAGCCGCCCCAAGCTAGTATACAATAAGATAAAATCGACATACATACATACATAATATTATAATAATTTGTATTGTTTCTTGTGTATTTACCATTGTTGTACCTAAATATGTATTAAATGCATGTCCTGTTAACATGTGTAGCTAGACTGTAAGTGTTAGCCTAAGTTACAGAATATGGCTGTGGTTCATAGTTTAAGACTTTTACAATCATATAATATATAATGTTTTAAGCAGACTTAAATATTCAATTTCCTTATATTTATAAAGGTTATATGGGTGACTTATCAAAGACCAAAATAATATTTCAGCTTAATAATTAAGCACCGACTATCTACACGTCGGTGCTTAATTCGGTAGTCGATTGTTCTAAGAAAAACGTCGAGCTTTTCATCCACCGATGCCTTGTTTGTCGTCGATGGGTTATATCTAGTTCGTAAGGACTAAGGACATAAAATAAATAAAATTGACCAAAATAGACGTCACGAAACTAATCATTAAATTGAATTGATCTTCGCCAAGGGTTGTAGTTATTGACTTTGATATCAATTCGTGTAATGTGACGCATGTATTGTAGCGTTTAATTAAGACAATTCTGGGTGGAGTTGCTTTTGTTGTGGATGCGGTATTCTCGTTAGTTAGTTTCAGTAGAAGTAAAGTCAAGGAATTACATTCTAACCCACCTAAGGTTCAATATCTTATAGCAAACTGCCACCGTACCATAAGAGCTAGCTAGAGCACGTCGTTGTTTTGAAATATCGCATGTATTGTGTTATGGTAGTAACTAGGCAACAAATTAACTACGTTAAAATGGTGAACTGAACTTTTGAACGTGTTATCTCATGATTTGAATCCCTATTCCTTACTTCCACTATTTGAGCTCTTAATAGTTCACGGTTAGCGGAAAGCATTTTATTTTTTAAAATTAATAACGTGTGAAATTTTAATACAATTTTCTCGATTGACACATGTAGAAAAGCAAACGGTAACTTTTCGCAAAGAGGTTATCTGTAATGTGAAGTGACAAATAATACGTATTGACATTTCAATACTATTACTGAAATATAATTTTCGACCTAAATGCATTGCGAATGTCTAACGACAATTCATTACAAGTGTGTAAGTACATTGATTGAGGAGAGTGTTCAATCATAATTAAATATCACATATGCCAATGTAAGGGGTAAGTGGCATACATAACGAGTAGGGTAGTCCTTAAGATCCGAAAATTTTAAATTTCAGTGAGGCACCCTCATATAGTGTTCTAATACGTGAAAAAGTAATTTAAGTATTTTTATTTTTGGATACGATTTAGGGGTCGCGCTCCAATTTTGAAAGGTGTGCATTTCTCCATAGTCAGATTTATTTTTGTTTTTAATTTTTAATATTTTACTATTCTAATGAGCTACCCCTTTGGGAATCGAGGCGTGATGTATGAATGTGTGTAATTGTGTATTATTCACTAGACCTTGCATCAATGTCGATAAATTTCAGGTTGTACTAACTGACTATTTCGAAATCAAATTAAAGTAGAATATTTTACATGTGGCCTCTGTTTAGCCGCTTCTTAAGATTTAATCAAAACCAACCTTCAAAGCCAATTTGCTGGTCACGATTTCATTGACAATTATGGGGGAACAATATTCGTCTCATCCTTTTCCCTTCCTGCATCCTTTGTATTTACCGACCGAATTTAATCAAAATTCATAATAAACGGCACTCCGTCCACGATTCAGCCATTATGAAATTCCCTGCCGTCCTTTTGACGATATTAGTACGTGAGTGGTGGTTACTTAGTGGTATACTATATATTAGTACTGGTAGCTAATTGCTTTGCGCTTGGTCTAAATACCACATACTAGCACACTCATCTTAGCATGTCATATTGTGCTTCAACGGTTTTACTTTTGTTCATCGTTTTATTGTTTTACAATGCACTTGCTCTGAATGTGCCCCTTTATATGGTTGAACATGTCCACGGGAAGTGGTCGATGCCAGCACGGCGTCGCCGGGCGGGACCTGCCCGTGCGGAATGGATTTCAGGCCAAAATTCCCGCACACTATTGCGGGAATGAGATTTCGTGACAATTAAAATTTCACCTTTTTATGCATATTTTTTTATTTCCTCGCATGATGCATTGTAAAATATTGTATGATGTGTACGTGTACGTGCGGATAGCTTATTTATTTACTTTCCGCACTTGTATCATAAATATTAATATAAAATTCCAAAGTGGACCCCGAGCTGGTTAAGGGCACTCCCAGGAAAAACGCTAGGCGGATGATGATGTTATAAACGAATTGGGTAACTATTAACTAAGTATCGTACGAATTGTATATCTCCAATACCAGAGGGGTAATCACGTCACGTTCCGAACGCGCGTTAGGACAATTTACCTGACATTTTTCCATATAATAAGTGACATTTAGATATTCCTGACGCGCGTACAATGCGTTACGTGATCGACCTGCAGGTGAATACTTAGAAATTTCCATTTTTACGATTGACTCGAGTTTTTTTTGTTAAAATTGATTGGCAAAAATACCCACGTATTTTGTGCTAATCAATTTTAACAAAAACAGCCCGTAGCGTAAAACTTTCCATGGTTGAAATTGTATATCTTTCATTAATTTCCATTAATAAAGCAAAACTTGCAAATGTTAGTTCGTCCGTAGCATGTTTACTCAAAAACTCATGGAGCCCTGACTTAGTAATTCCACAAAAATAAATAAGAAACACAATGGGTATTTCTATTATAACGAATTTCAATAATAGTTTAATAGTTTTTCGTTATATTCTTTACATGAAGAAAAAAACATTCTGAAACCAATTTGAACTTATGGCACAGAATAAGTAATAGTACTACTACGTACAGAAGGTTCTCTGTTAACAAATTCCCTGTTTAGGTACGCCAAACGTGCTTAAATGTGGCCATCCCTTTCTATCGCATGCAACGCGCTGCGACCCGTGCGAACGTCTCGTACCAACGCGCGGCAACTACTAATGGGCCGCCAATTTGACGGCCGCCGGCTTAGAGCATTAAACCAACCGGAGTAGCCATTGCCAGGCGTTCCCCTCTGCCAAAGGTACGAGACCGCCGGTCATAGCGGTTATATAAAACTAGTTGCCGCGCGCTCCGCGCCATTCAATGAATCACAGTGAGCGCGGAATGACCTGAGCTAAAAATGCCGAATTGCAACGTGTTCTCGTGTAATAAGAGATCAGAAATATCTAATGTACAAAAGGATAACGTTACTTTTCATCTGTAAGAATTATTACGTTTAAATATTATCAAATAGTGCATTCAATTTGCAAAAAACTAAAAAATATTGTCAATCTAACAGTGTTCCCACTTAATGGTACTACCTCTACTTTTGGGTATTTTTTAAAGTTGACTGTATAAATGTTTAATTATAAGTTCTACTTTAAATTCGTTATTATTAACACAGTTTATCCAATAAAAATGGTACTAACCATAAATAACGTGAAATTTATAATTGTAGATGTTTAATTAATTAATGATGGATTACTGTTTGCAAATTCATTTATTCTTTTATTTTCACCATATATTTTTATTTAATGTTTTAAATATAATATGTTTAGGCTGTATTTTATTAACTATACGGAATTTACGATCGTCACTTGTTCCGTAAATATGCATTTTTAATTTGTTACTCTAGCAACACTGTACTAGGAAAGTTAGTGAAGGGACAGCACAAAAACAAATGTCGATAAACATTACAAGTATGTTAGTCTTATAATTTATTTTTCAGATTCCCAAAAGATGTAATGATTCAGGATGTCTGTATCCGAGCTTGTGGAAATCATGTGTCGTGGACTCCTAAACGAGACTAGCACTATTTGCTCCCAGCATTTTGAATGTTATTTTATAAAAGTTGCTTTTTATTCTTTGTTTCTTGTTTTATGTTATCTCCAAAAGATACAGTACAGTGTAAACCTGTCCTGCCTGAACCAAAATTCAGACCAGTTATTCATGTGGAAAAAAAATCCTGTTATCCTTTTACCGTCTGTCCAAAGATCGTATGTTACGTGCACAAAAAAAAATCCCTTTTAATAAGTACCGATCATGGCATTTCAATATGATATCCTATGGCCGCCTTCCATCTCCATCATCAGATCAGCTCGATAGTACACGATGGTATAATATCTTATATCTCGAAAACTGTACAAGATATCGAAAAACTTGATATAATAAAACTTGTGGCAAATTTAATCAGCTTTCATTTCGGTTAGAATTGTTATGTCGCTAGGACGCATAGTTTCCGAGATATAGGTGAAAAACCGAATAATGGGACTTTGAAACCCCCCCCTCCCCTCCGGCTCAAGGGTTACGGGCTAGGACTTTTGATATGTTTACCTCCTAACTAGTCCAAACAAAGTTACGAAGTCAAAAATTGTGTTCCATGCATTTCCCTCTATACCTTTTCTTGAGCATTCGTTTCCGGACCTACATGAAATATCGATAAGTTTATTATTTATTATCGACATGTTCCTCGCACTATCTATGTTTATTTCGAGCTGACGTCATCTCTTTCACGGACAGGTTGTCTGTGTATGTGTTTGTACTTGTGTGAGTATAGTTTATGCTGGTGTTTGATTATTTTGTCGTGTGCGTGTGTTGACGCTATCGGAAAAATGCATTGGAGTTAACATGATTTGTGTGCGTTGCCTCGTCCCCCGCGCCGAAAACGGCAGACTTTTTTAGATAGAAAAGTGTGCGCGTGTCGTCTCCGGTTGGTTTAATGCTCTAAGGCCGCCGGCATGTACTTGTAGCGGCGCGACGGAATCACAGAGTGAACTGCCCCTGCTTATGGCGAAAGGTTTCGTATCAAGTGAGAATACCTACAAAAATTTACATTAATTTGACGTATCATTATGCCAAATATACCTTATCAATGATTTAATGATTTGGGTTTCACCTATAGTTCAATTATATTCATGTTTTGTACACCAACACTATAATTTTAATGAAATATTGCCACGCCGCTGCTTAGGCGTTTATTATGGCTTGAGCACTGAAATGGACGGGGTCCTTATTGGATGTAATTTTTTAACCCTTTAATCCTCAACGCCTGAAACCAATTTATATGGGGTTTTACATCGGACGTTTCAGATACCTATACAAATAGGTACTCCCAATATCAAGCTATAATCGTCAGTTAAAAGCTTAAACCAATGAATTAAGTTAGCGAGCATGTGAAAAGAAACTTCACTAAACATATTAGTCTTTCCAAATCCAACGTTTGAAACGTTTTCTTAACTTTTTTGCAAGTTTAATCAGTTTTTATCTAAACCTCCGACCGTTTGAGATAAGTTTTTATCTTGGAAAAAACGAGCCTTAACTAAAACGTCGAAGTTTGTCGCTTTAACACTGTGTCACATCATGAATCACGCGGCGAATCTTTATATCGTGATTCGAGATATATATTATTATATATTTTTATTAAAGTCCATTTTTTTTTTGTAGAACCTTCAACATTAGCCATACATACCATTACTTAATATTTATCTTATAAGCACAAATTAAGACTAAGTTCCTGAATCATATCATGAATTAATTGGGTGCGTAACGATGGCTATAAATATTTTTGATATAATATTATTTGCATAACGCTTATCTGATATAATTCTTGAGTTGTATAACAACACTATATATATTTTCATTTGGTATACTTACAACTTTATAAAACGATTATTTGATATAATAATATTTAGTAGAACATACATTAAGTATAATGCATATGTGCTATATTGAACATTGGATATAATGCTCATTTCGTCTAATGTACAGTTAATACAATCAAGCCAGAGTTGCCAGAAAATGGGGGACGGGCGGGGCGAACACAACAATTGTACTATTGGCGGGTTAGGATAGGGTTCACTTGTGTCCCTTAGAGAGGAAATAGGCACCCCGCGAAGCGGGGTGACGTCGACACGCTGGCGGTTAGGTTAGGTTTACGCTCAGACCAAGAAAAAAAATAGACAGAGCATTACGAACAACCTAGTGAAGCCAGTTTTTAACCAAGCCAAATAAGTTTATCATACATAGGTACACATAAACATATTACATTTCACAATACTCGAAATAAGTGATTTTTAAAGCATTGCGACACGTGCTGGAGAGTTTTGTGCAATTTTGTTTGTACAGGTATGTGTGCGTGCGCGTATGCTAAACTTATTTGACTTTCTTGAAAACCGGCTTCTCTAGGTCAATATGCTCCGTCTATCTTTTTTTATTTAGTCTGAGCTGAGGGTTTACGTTAGGTAAGAGCGGAAAAAAGCAGTTTAGCTATGGTAAATAAAACGCAATTTGCACATAAAAATTATACCGCTTGATCATTATAGGTACAATATGAGATGTATATAAAATAAGAATTATACTCTATGATGGTTATAAGAAAAAAGCGTTATACCGAATGATAGTTATACTAAATAAAAATATACATTTTGATATTATACCAAACGTTTATTATATACTATGAATGATTCTACCCTTTGAAATTATATCAAAAATGGTTATATCCAATGAAAGTATATTATTTGTTTTTATACCAATCATTACACACCCGAATTAATTCACAGTGCAAATAAAAGTTGTGTCAAATAAGGTCAACTTAAGTCTTGTCAGCAATAGCAGCTTGGTACCGGAACAAAAACCAAACAAAATGATGATGATTCAAAAGCATGGTAAGTGGGATAAACATTATTTTATTCATAACTATTAAAATATAGCACATTAATTGTACCTAATTACCAGTATCGTGCTCTGCGTTGTCTTAACTTGTTACATAGAAAAACGCGATTTCGATTTAAAATTCAGCCTCTATTTGTAATTTACGTAAGCGTGCCTTTTTAAACATGTATATGGAAGCTTAGGCAGGCATGCACGCAGCCTCATAAATTACAGAAAAGAAGCCGATGAGAGCAGAACGACCTGTGCTATGC
Organism: Epinotia brunnichana; assembly: GCA_963854355.1. Taxonomy (NCBI): domain Eukaryota; kingdom Metazoa; phylum Arthropoda; class Insecta; order Lepidoptera; family Tortricidae; genus Epinotia; species Epinotia brunnichana. The sequence continues at coordinate 39,175,670 of OY977937.1, read as the reverse complement.
AAACGCTTGCAATTGCCTGTCTTACAGGTTGCGGGTAACTCCGAGATATCTATGAATGTTACTGGCTGGGTTACGTTTTTGAATGAGCGTTAAGTCTTATCAAGTTATCAATCGTCATTTAACATAACATTTAATTGTTGATACAACCTTTTGAGCGTTTGAAAACTTACGCAAATGCCTTAGTGCTCTGTAAGACTGTTCGAATCAGTTGTATGGTATTTTAAAGAATAAGTAATAAGTATATTATCGTTTTGGTGTCATTCCTTTCGAGTTCGACACTTTTTTTATGAACTTCTTGTTCAGAGCAGTACACTTAAAGAAGTTTGGTTAGACTTAGAAAGTCTAGTGCTACCAAATCAACTCATATAACCTTCACCCTTCGAAAAGGAGAGTGCGCTCCTGTATATATGGGGAATGAATCCTTGCCGAAAACAGACTGCGTGAAATACCTTGGCATGTCTTTGGACAGACGACTAACATGGGCCAACCATATAAAAGCAAAAAGAACTGAGGCAAACATGAGGCTTCACAACCTGTCATGGCTTATCGGGCGTAAATCGCCACTCTCACTGCATAATCTCCACTTATAATAAATCTCTAAATTAAAAAAAGAATCAGCCAGTTTGAAACTAAGCTTTGTGTGGTACGAATGTTCTCAGCATCCCATGAACGGAAAAATATGAAACATTTTATACAGGTACATTATTATTCTAGCTGCAACTTAGGATAGTTTTTATCCGACTGCGACAGTTAATTAATTTTCCGAAATATACGACTTCATTTAATTTTTCATTTATTTTTATTGAAATCAAACGCTGCTCCAACTGTCAGCTATAAGAAACGTCAAATTTTCGTCAAAATGGCGGAATTGCTTTGCCTTTCACTTATTAATAATTTAAATCCAGTCTACGATAGACCTTTACGATACACATGCCAAAAGTTAAACCATAAAAAAATATTCGATTGTGATATGAGAACTTATATGCGCAAATGTCGCATTATGGCGTAATTTTAAAAAATGTATCAACAAATTTGAACAATATAATTAACAGAAATTTGTTTTTTTTTGAATGGCAATGGCACGCGCTCTTTGCGCATTCTGCCAAAGTGCCTGCGGCGCTACCACGAAAACCGAAACTCAAAGTTCGTATAACTGCATCCCTGACACTCGAGTATTGTTAGTGCGATAGAGATACCCGAATATTTTAGAAATCCGAAATTCGTGGTAATAGCTCAGGAATCGAAACTACACCCCGTAAGCTGAGTCCGCTGGGCTATGTTTTTGTGGTTTTTAAACGTCAAACATGTTTTGCCAATCAAAACTACACCCTACTTGTTTGCCGAACCTGACGGAAAACATGTAAGATGTTTAAAAACATGGAAAACATTGGTGCAGCGGACCCGGCTGTAGGTAGACACTGAATAAAATAATAACTAATAAGCTCTTAGTATATAAGGTTATAAAGGTTAGAATATAAAGCCCATATAGACATATTGTATTGACGTATGGGGTTCAGCTAGCAACTCAAATATAGAAATTTTACAAAGATTTCAAAACATAGCCTTGAGAACCATATCGCACGCCGCTTGGTTTACCAGAAACAGCGAAATACATGAACACCTTGAGATGGAAACTGTCAAACAAGCACTCAACAACGCAATCACAAGATACAAGAACCGACTGCAAATGCATAGTAATGATCTAGCACAACAACTCCTGGATAGCTCGGAGACTGTCAACCGACTCAAGAGGTGGCAAATATTGAACCTGGACCATCGAAACTAACTCCTGGGATGATGTTCACTGGAATATCAACCATCCAAACCTGTATTGAGAAAGAACACATCAGATTATGACTAAAGAGTCGATTGCTGAAAAACTGGAGAAAAAAAAAGCCTTAGAACGGACAAGTAACGTCCTTGTAATAAACAAAGAGATAAAAAGAAAAGATGTACGAGTAGGTAGAACTTTTCTAGACAAGTAATAATGATAAATCAATATCGAGATTATTTCAATTCTTATTTATGTACTAGCGTACTAGCTGTTGCCCGCGACTTCGTCCGCGTAGAACTTATACTTAGAAAATATAATGCAAACAAACTTCTACTTACCATCTTAAGGGATGATTTCCGAGGCAAATACTATTGTATATCCTTCGAAGGGTCCCAAATTATCTCTATACTAAATTTCATCTAGGTACATGGATTTCATCCAAACTTTCACCCCCTATTTCATACCCTTAGGGAATGATTTTGGGAATAAAAACTATCTAATGTCATTCTTCGGGATCCAAACGACATTTATACCAAATTTCATCTAAACGGGATTCATCCAAATTTTCACCCCCCATTTCACCCCCTTAGGGAGTGATTTCCGGAATTACAACTATCCTATGTCCTTTCCCAGGACTCAAGCTATCTCTATACCAAATTGTATTAAAATGGGTTCCATCCGAATTTTCACCCCTAATTCCACCCCCTTAGGGGATGATTTCTGGGGTAAAAACTATCCCATGTCCTTTCCCAGGACTAAACCTATATCTACACCAAATTTCATCAAAATAGATTACATCCAAATTTTCACCCCCCCCCCCCCCCCCCCCCCCCCCGACCCCTTAGGGGATGATTTCCGGGATAAAACCTATTATATGTCCTTCCCCGGGACTCAAACTATGTATGTACCAAATTTCATCGGTGCAGCGGTTTAAGTAGCTCCATACAAATTTCCACACCCAATTTTAGCCCCTCAGATATAAAAACTACCCTTTGTCCTTCCCCGGAGCTCAAACTATCTGTATACCAAATTTCATCTAAATCGGTTCAACGGTTTAGGCGTGAAGAGGTAACAGACAGACAGACACACTTTCGCATTTATAATATTAATATGGAAGTATGGATTATTAGAATGGATAGTATGGGTTCTTTCCGCTTGTCTTCCAAATAGAGGTGTAGCTGTAGACTCACTTTAAAAGAAAGAAGAAACGAAAAACTCATTCAAATATCTCAAAAAATTACGAAGCTACAACCGTTTTAATGTCGCTTGTTAGAGTGAGAAAACGATCAGGGACCGTGACGTCACGATCCTCGAGCGCCATAGTACAAAACAATCGTTTCATTATAAAGGTGCGTTTTGCGGAAAAGAGACGCAACAAACCCCTCTTAAAACTTTATACACTTATAACTTAGTGATTTGATTACTTATACGAGTATAGCATCTTGCGTTGTTTTTTTTCGAGATAATACAACATTATGATTATTTTGTTTAGTGTCTACATCCCTATTTTCGATAAGATAAGATAAAATAAGATTTCTTTATTGTCAGAATTGTGTACCTACATTTAGTTGTTTTGGGTAAAATAAAGTCCAACAGCTTGCCCATTTCGGACGTACAATATTAAACTTAAAGCTAGTCAAATATACTAAAACAATAACAACAAAAGTATTTCCAAATAATTTTAACCATATTCACACATAATATATTAATTTAGATCTATCCGACATCCGTATTTTCTTTTAAACCACGAACTTCGGAATTCGAAAATATTCGGGTATCTCTATCTCTATCGCACTAACAAATGACAGGAATGCAGATATACGAACTTCGAGTTTCGGTTTTCGCTGTTTGGCTGAATACGGAAAGAGCGCGCGCGCGTGCCATTCAAAAAAACCAAGTTTATATTGTTCGAATTTGTTGTTACATTTGTGGAAATTACGCCTTAATTCGACATTTGCGCATATAAGTTCGCATATCAAAATCTATTAATTTTATATTTGCTTTTGATACCTATGTGTCTCGTCAATGTATATCGTAGACGGGATTAAAATTATTAATAGGCGAAAGAAAGGCAAAGAAATTCCGCCATTTTGTCCGTAGTATTTCTTTTTAGTCTGTGATTTTGACGTTTATTTTAGCTGACAGATGTGGCGGCGGTATACTTTAAGAATAATAAATGAAAAATTAAATGAAGTCGATTACGGAAAATAAATTAATGGTCGCAGTCGGATAAAAACTATCCTAAGTTGCAGCTGGAATAATAATGTACCTATATAAAATGTTTCATATTTTTCCGCCCATGGGATGCTGAGAACATTCGTACCACAGAAAGCTTAGTTTCAAACTGGCTGATTCTTTTTTTAATTTAGAGATTTATTATAAGTGGAGATTATCCACTTGAACTCGATTGTTGAAATGTACGTAAGTCGTCTATTGCTATTGTATTCCGATTGGGGTTAAGTTAAGACAACCGGTGAAATTAATGTCACTGTATCTTAGAGCTCAGGTGCGCAAAACGTGTTAGCAATCTCAAGATTAGATTCAGGGCTTAACATATTAGGCAGTGTGCTTGTTTCTCAATTCCAGTAGTCCACTTGCGGAGTCTTCTTCGTCTTCTTTTAATAGCTACAACTTAGAAACGTTGAAAAACCCCCGACATTTTCATTTCAAAGTTCAATATCTCAGACAGACAGACACACAGATAGACAGACACACAGACAGCCAGACACACAGACAGACATACACACAGACACGTCAAACTTAAAACACCCCTCTTTTTCCGTCGGGCGTTAAAAATGGATTCGGTAAGTTGGTCACTTGGTGAGTCGTCAATAATGCAGTCAACGGCAGAAGCACCGCTTAAGAAGCAAGGCGTCCACCGCCAACCGCACCCTCGACGAAAGACCATTGTCGAATCCGGTGCGGAGTCACTGTGGTTTTAGTACTTTTAGTACCTAAGCTGTCAGTTGTCATTGTCAACTGTCAGTCAAGTTCGTTGATAGAGGATTCCATATCCATAGGTGAAGTATTTTTAGTTGTGTTACAGACGTGACGTCAGTTTCAGTTATTATTTTTGTGACATTCTGGTGACAAACAAAAAAGGTCTACACGCGACGAGGGACAGTAGATACGATGTTGAATCTCGTTCCCACTTGTGCTGTTGTCTATGCTTACATCTATGTCACTCTTGTGTGCATGTGAGTAAGCCCCTCTATACTTATTATTTCTCTATGGCACTGTCTTGGCCCGGTCAATTCAGCACATATTTTTAGGGGTTAGAGTAGAGTACCTACAAAATACCGCATACTATTCGATTTTTAAGAAATAATCAACACGGGTGCAATGGGAATAATGTAAATATTTAAATATATTATTTTAAAAACATTGTATGACATGTTCAATACAAAAAGCGGGTTAATGTGCGAGTCCGAGTTCCGTAAAATAAATTGCGGTTTACGATTTATGACGTATTAAAGTAAATTACTAGATCTCGTTCAAACCAATTTTCGGTGGAAGTTCGCATGGTAATGTACCTACATCATATATTTTTTTTAGTTTTATCATTCTCTTATTTCAGAAGTTACAGGGGGGGGGGGGACACACATTTTACCACTTTGGAAGTGTCTCTCGCGTAAACTATTCAGTTTAGAAAAAATATATATTAGAAACCTTAACATCATTTTTAAAGACCTATCCATAGATCCCACACGTATGGTTTTAATGAAAATATTTTTTTGAGTTTCATTTCCTTGTATGAGGAACCCCTACAACTTAAATGTTTTTTTCGATTTTTGCTTAAAAATCTTAATGCGGTTCAGATAATACACCTATTTACTGAGTTTCAACAGTAGGTATAGCTCTTATAGTTTCGGAAAAAAGTGGCTGTGACATACAAACGGACAGACAGACAGACAGACATGACGAATCTATAAGGGTTCCGTTTTTTGTCATTTGGCTATGGAACCCTAAAAACCGATTGACATACACTACCTACCTAACTCAAATGACCTAACGTCACGGAAAGTTTTAAACCAAATTAACCACATAAGCTTGATTTCTTATCAACGCATGTTTCCATTCAACAACTGGGTCCACGTGAAAATACTAATTACCTCTTTCACGACCTGTGAACTTTTGTTTAACAGTAAAATCAAACTGATCCTGCATTTCTTTAACTTAAAACGTTCTGGACCGTCTCAGATACGCTTTCTGCAGTCCTATCCTATTCAAATGTCACACCCCTTCTATTTTAATGGCCATCCCAAACAAAGTGTCAAACGGAACATTATACCAATATGGCACTTGGTCCAATTTACTTGGCTCTTTTGGTACCCAAGGCACGTCCTACCCTGTCCTTTGAACGCATTTTGGTGGTAAAACGACTGGAGAATATCAAATAGTGGAAATAAGTAGGTATTGTCCTAGATTTTGTATAAGTATTATTGAGTTTGTTTGATGTCATAAGTCATTCCTATAAAATGTCTCTGCAGAGGGGTAATCACGTAACGTAACGTTTATATGGCAAATTGACGGTTAAATTGTACCGACGCGCATTCGGAACGTTACGTGATTACCCCTCTGAAGTAGGTAGGCATTACCTAATACTCTTTTGAAGTGTTACCATCTCAGACTTTATCGCACAGGTAGACATTTAAATATGGCGGCAGTAAACGTAAAAGTGGTTGAGTGGATTCAACGATTATTGTAAGTACATAGAGTTAAAATAGGGCTACGGAAGTATATTATATACATCTGAACATTGCCTTAGTATTTATTTCGTATTGTTGTCTGGCAAATAGCCAGAGCTTTGGCCGATACTCACTCCAAATACTCGTTATACCATGTTATAGCCCGTGGAGTGACTGATACACGTTACAAAACATAAAAACGTCATAATACGTATATCCTACTCGTTCCGTTTTGAACCTAAATAAAACCTGATAAAGTTGACATTGCAATGGACTTGATTTTGAACACAGGGCATGTGTCAGCGGCTGCGTGGTCCCAACCATTAAGTGCATGCATCAGTGTATGCAATGCAAGTAATGACTGGGTAGCAAATTCGGATATGGTGCTCAATGAAGCGTATAATCGTTTACACCCTTAAACAACTAAGCTTTGGCACTGATTATATACATAAATACTAAAACAAACCTGTGTATAAACCATTTTCCAAAACGCTAAAAATAATTTATTTGTATCGTAATAAGTAATCTTCCTAAAAACTTTTAACTCTATCTACTTCTATCTCAAAAAGGAGTTACCCTTATACAAGTTTTGCAACCTTTTTTAACACCCTTAGGGGAGGAATTTTTAAAAACGCTGAAAGTGCTTTATTTGTATTCTAATAAGTAAACTTTCTACAAAGTTTTAAGTCTCTTGCTAAAAATATTAAGTTTCCCCCATACAAAATTTGCACCCCTTTTTAACCCTCTTAGGGGCAGAATTTTCGTAAACGTTGAAAGTGATTTATTTGTATACTAATAAGTAATCTTTATACAAAGTTTTAAGTCTCTAGCTCATAAAATAAACTTTCCCCCATACAAACTTTGCACCCCTATTTAACCCCTTTAGGGATGGAATTTCCAAAAATACCTTCTTAGCCGTTGCCTACGTTGTAAAAGGTAGTTGTGGTGTAAATTTCAACGCTCTAGCCTCAGTAGTTTCGGCTGTGCGTTGATGAGTGAGTGAGTCTGGACATAGGCATTTATATTTTTGTTTCCATAATGTAGTTTATTAGTATACTTTTTGCTGCCGATCCGTACAGTTATTTTTCCTGTAGGTATCTGTTTCTTCACATGACTTATCTTTAATATATAGATTACTCTTTCCGCTTGTCTTCCAAATAGGGGAGTAGACTCAAAATTTATTATTACTTCAAAAGGAAGAAACGAAAAACCCATTAAAATATCTCAAAAAATTACGAAGCTACTACAACTGTTTTAATATCGCTTGTTAGAGTGGGAAAACGATCGGGGACCGTGACGTCACGGTCCTCGAGCGTCATAGTAATGGTCGCAACTCACTTGGGGGTTCGTGTTCGCGTTGCGTCGTTGCCTCTCTTTCATTTGCCGTAGGAAGGAAAAAGATGCAATACAAATATTTGGGCATACACCTCCAAGTGTGGTGCGACCATAAAAAAACAATCGTTTCATATGAAAGTGCGTTTTTTTCAAAATTTATTTTTTCAGATAACATGATCCATTTTGTTAGTAAAACATTACAATTACAGCTATGTGTAAGTATTGGATTAGATACATTAAAACAAATTAAGATACAATATCTGGGCGACCGAGCTGTGCTCGGGGGAAAATACGAGTAAGTTTACTTCCTATATATTTTTTAATTTTATTTTTAAAAGATGCTTATTTTCATTGGTCTTAAAAAACTCGCCTTGGAATTGAAAATTATTAAATTTAAACCCCTGACTATAAAGGAAACAACTGATACACAAAGTTATACCAACAAATGGTATTCACAATTTACTTTAAAAAAAAAGTTTAAACCGAATTCAATTCATTACTTCGCCAAGGAACATATGTACATTAACATTTCCTTCCCACTATACCTACTGCATGAACTGGTTTCCGGGAGCAAATGCGTTGATTATTACAGAAAACACCCATTCGCTATAAGTAGGCCGATAATATTTGAGGAGTTCCGTCGATTCCTCAAGGATCTCAGAATTAGCTTTGGCACTTCATTAGTTGCTACTTTAACGGAATCACAGAATATGTGACGTCTGTAGTCTTCATAATCTTATATCTTTTGTGCATTTGTCCTCTCCTTTATACCTGCTCCCAGGCTTGCTCCATCATTTCCACAAAACGGATGATGCAGTTCACCAAGAGCATCTTGAATTCCTTTGGTTGCGGGTAGCCGTTACCAAAATAGTTCATTCTTTGTCTGGCAAGGGCATAATATTAACACAATAAGTGTTCCATAGTCTCATCCTCCTCGCCACACATTATACAGTCTTAACTATCCGATAGTCCCATCTTGGCCAAGAGATCCATGACCCTGAAGTGACCTGTGAACACCCCAGATATAATTCTGAGTTGCTTCCTACTGGATTTCCAGAGTTTTCTGGTCCAGCCCGAGTCCACTCCTTCTATGAAGAGCTTAGAGTGTCTTTAGCCAGCCTCATTACTCCACTCGTGTTGGTGTTTGGTTTTGGCGTAGGCTTTAAAGGCTGATATTATGGTTCCCTACGAGAGTCTTCATAATCAGTTCCATTTCACCAAATTTGTTGTTTCCGAGGCTAAATTTATACCTACACGAGTTATAATAGAAAATACCAAAATCTATACACGCGTTTACTTATTCTGTGACGCGTGCTTAATACAATTGAGGACCTTCCTCAATTCCCCTGGATTCCATCATCTGACTGGCTTTTTGAAAACAATGGGACCAATCTGGAAGTAAATACTCGTACTTTCACTAAAATAAAAAATACGAATCGGTTCATAAATTAAATATGACGGAGTTCTGAGGTAATCAAACATTAAACATAAGAATCCTCCTTTTTTGGAAGTTATTAATAGAGTTATTAAGGAGTAGTGACACTGCTTACGAAGCTGGAGGGTCGCCGAGTTCGAATCCCGGAAAAGGGCAAATGTTTGCGTGATGGACATGAATATTTGTTTCTGAGTCTTGGATGTTTTCTATTCTAAATTATCTCCAAAACGACTTGACCTATTAAGATTTGGATTTCTGTAAGGGGTTTTTAGTGGATATAAAAACCACAGATCCCAGTCATCCCCCGATGATTGGGTACCAGGCTGGTTCGCAGGTTTTCTCCAAGAAAAAAAAGGTATAGGTATGAATTGCTCAGGGTCCAACAAAAAATAAAAATGATGGAGCAGAACTCTCTAGATAGAGTTAGGTGAGTAGATATTGCATTACACAATGCTCTTTAAAAAATAATTCAACATAAAAAAAAACTTGCGACGGATATGATTTTCAAATACTAAAATAGAGATTCTATAAACCATTTTTTTACCTACAAAGGGAAAAATTACAACCAGAAATTATAAATAATAATATTCTTAACTCAGCATTTAGAATCTTTAAAATTTAAGATTGGGTTAAGTTGTACCTGAATAATTTTTGTTGTCTATCAATTGAAATAAACAGTTAAATTTTTTTTTTTTTTTTTTTTAATCACAAATTCAAAGAAAGGCATTATTAATGCCTGAATTAAGTTTCCGATAATGATGAGCACCATCTAGCGAAGCGTTATTAGCCCAGTGGCGCCTGCGAATCGGAAACAATAACGCAGGTTAAGCAAAGATGGCAGCGGTCAGTCCTTGGATGGGTGACCGCCTGTTTGAGTGGTTACTAAAATGAGCGCTTCCGTGCTTTGGAAGGCACGCTAAGCAGTTGATCCCGGCTGCTGTCTATGACAGTAGTCGTTAAGCCGAGTTAGAGGCCTTCGGGCGGCTTAAGAATCTCTAATTACAGTCGAGTTGCCCACTCACTTGACTAATCTAACTTTTTTCAACCTAAATAACCTTATGGAAAAAAGAAGGCACAGTGCTATAAAAACATGTTTTTAATATCTATTATAATTTAAAAACAAAAAGATATATAAACAATAAAAAAACGTATGATACTACGAAAAATCATTCTCTATAAAAAATAAAGCAAAAAGAAACATTCCCTCGCTGGGATTTGAAACCCCGACCAAAGGGGTTGTAAGCCAATGTTATAACCATTCGTCTAATCAAGCGATGACAGCTGCGGTGAAATTACGTACTATATTGCACTAACAAATCTTTATGCAAGAAAATCTCGAGAAAACGAATTTTCTCGGAAACGAGACCTATCTAGATCGATTTCTCGCCCCCGTAACCACATATATTCCAAATTTCATCGAAATCGTTAGAGCCGTTTCCGAGAACGTGATTGCAAATATATATATATACAAATATTGCTCGTTTAATAGTATAGGATTCAAAACTTAAATTCTAAATTCGATTTGACAGTTCTGTTTTAATCAAACCGAATTGTATTGTGCACTCAAAACAGCCGGCTATCATTTTAAGGAAGGTATTTGTAAGCTAGGCTTGTTTATAATATCCAAACACAGCTTGGTAGTAATAGTTTTAATTATAATAATTATCACGAGACACTAGATGATTAATTTACATTGCGATGATTGTCCAACATAGCTGTCAGGCGGCTGCTGCGGTCGCGTTCCAAAACGTCGACACGAATCGTCAGGATTGAGCAGTGGTGCGTTCCGTTTCATCTTCCTTCTTTAGCGGTATCTCACAGGGACCACGACCTGACGACCACCGCGAGTAGTTCGGGATTGAGGCACGACAGGCGCAGGCGACGTGGTCGGTTGCTGCGTGTTCTCCTGCGACGGTGCTCTCTGTGGTGACGGCGCTACTGGTGGCGGCGCGACCATCTCCTGGACTGGAGTTGTAGGCCTGGCGACAGGAACAGAATCTGTGGACAAATTAGGGTTAGCAGCAGCAGGTTTCAGAAACCACGAGTTTCTTTTATATGTTGCTCCGTCCTCTGTTCTGACTTTATAGGCACGATGCCCTTCTGGCATTACAATTTCCGCTGGTACCCAGTTCTGATGACCTTGACGTAGCATTACCTTTTCCTGTCTGGTAAACTCTTTTCTCTCTTTGTTGCTGCTTGTTCTGTCCGCCTGGTCTTTCTCTTTTTTCTTCAAATGTTTAAGCTGTTTTGATACGTTTTTTACAATATGGGGTGTAAAAAGTCTTTCATTTGTTGGTAAAAGTGTTTTGGTTCTTCTGTTGAATAGTCGCTGAGCTGGGGATCTCGGTGTATTTCTATGATGCAATAATGCAAGTTGGATGTCGGTGTTATCTTCCATGCATTTTTTCATTAAATTCTTAGCTTCTTGTACATAGCGTTCTGCTAATCCATTAGAGCGTGGAAAATGAGGACTTGACATTCTGTGCTCAAAATTCCATTCATTTTTAAAGTGTCTAAATTCAAGGCAGTCATATTGCTTGCCTCCGTCTGACAAAAGCACATCGGGTATTCCAAATAATGCAAACCATGACTTTAATTCCTGTATGATGTTGTAGCTAGTTATGTTTCTTAGTTCTTTAAAGTCAAAAAATCCAGTATAACCATCTGCAATGACAATGTAGTCTTTCCCTTTCAAATGGAACAAGTCTGTAGCTACTATACTCCATGGTCTTTCAGGTGCATCTTGCATTACAATAGGTTCCATTTGATTGTCTTTCTGTATCTTCATACAAGCTTTGCAATTTTTTATATACTCAGTCAGATCTTGTGCCATGTTATGCCTAAACACATTATCTCGTGCAAGTTTTAGTGTTCCTTCTATACCCTTATGACTCAAGTGGCAATGCTTCATTACCAGGGGAATCATTGATGTTGGTACTAAAACTCTGTTATTCTTGAAGATAATGTCATTGTACACACTAAGCTCTTCTCTATAGTACCAGTACTTTTTTATGTCGTCGGGTACTTGTTCTATTTTTTCCGGCCATCCAGTTAGTATCATGTTCTTTAACTGTGCAAGTTCTTCGCATCCTTGTGTTTCTGTTTTTAACTGTTCTCGCCTTGTTTTTGTAAATGGAACAACCATGCATATTTGCAGGTTTTCTGTATTTAGTTCTTCACTGCTGAGGTTTTCACAATCTCTGCTAAGCGTGTCAGCTATAAACATCTCTGAGCCTTTTTTATAGGTTACTTTTGGATTATATGGCAGAATCTGATAAAACATTCTATGGAGTCTCGGTGGAGCCTCTGTTAGTGGTTTTTTGAAAATTGTTTCAAGGGGTTTATGGTCTGATTCAATTGTTAGATCTTTGCAGCCCCAGATATAGGTATGAAATTTCTTACAAGCCACTAGGATAGCGTTGGCTTCTTTCTCCAGCTGGCTGTAGCCTTGTTCTGTTTTAGTGAATGACTTGGCACAGTAGGCAATAGGTTTTTCATTTTGAATAAGTACTCCTCCACATGCATAGCTACTCGCATCCACTGATAGCAGTATTGGTGCTTTGGGATCATAATATCCGAGTAGCGGTGGGTTCTTCAACAGATTTTTTAGTTTCAAGAATGCCTCTTCCTGTAGATGATCCCAAACCCATTCTGTATTTTTCTGTAATAAAATTCTCAAGGGACCTGTGATATCAGCCATGTTCTTTATGAATTTTGATAGATAAGTTACGAGTCCGAGGAACCTCTGGAGTTCCTTTATATTTTCTGGTCTCTTGATCTTGGAGATAGTATCCAGTTTCTCTGGATCTGGTTTCAAGCCTTCGCTGGTCACTATGTGTCCGAGAAATTTTACTTCCTGAGTGTTGAAAACACACTTCTCTTTATTTAGTTTAAGGCCAACTTGTCTAAATTTTTCTAGTACTTTTTGTGTAGTCTTTTCCAGTTCTTCTTTGCTGGGGGCATGTATAAGCACATCATCCATTGACACTTCTGTCCTTTCTATGTCCTCAATCAGTGAACTCATGACTTGCTGAAACACCTCCGGAGCTGATGCTAAACCAAACGGCATTCGCAAGCAGGAATATCTTCCGAATGGCGTACTAAAGGTGAGGTATTCAGATGTGCGTGGTGTGACCTGTAGCTGCCAAAAGCCTTTTTTACAGTCAAGTAAGGTAAACCATTTTGACGAATGAATGCGTGCAGTGATTTCTTCAACTGTATTAAGTGGATAATACCGCCTCTTTAGATTTTTGTTTAATTCCGATGGGTCTATGCAGATTCTAATTTTATCATTTTTCTTTACTACAACCATCGGTGAAACAGCTGGTGTAGGTATAGTTACTGGTTTTATAATCTTTTGTGCGACCATGCTGTCTAATTCCTCCTTTACTTGTTGTCTTATTGTGTGTGGGATCTTCCGTGCTGGGCATATAGGCAATTTGGGATTGTCAACCAGATCAATGTCATATTTGTATTGTTTGAGACATCCTATTCCTTCAAACAAGTCATCTTTTATTGTGAGTGTGTTTATCCTCTTCACTAATTTTAAATTGACACATGTTGACTTCCCTAGCACTGGTGAAACTTCCTCATCAACAACTATATACTTGACAAGTCTTTTTTGCCCCTTAATAATGGTTTCGATTTTTACTTCTCCTAGAACAGGCATTTTGTGGTTTGAAAATGATGTTAAAAATCTTGTAGTGGATGGGCTGATGTGTGTCTCGGTCATGTCTGCTATTTTCCGGCTAATCACATTACATTGGCTGCCCGAATCAAGCTTAAAATTGACTATGGTACCTTTAGGCAATAATGCTTCTTCATACCAATCTAAGTCTTTCATATCATCTTTATCACCATACAGAGATGACACCACAAAGCCATCATCTTCATCCTCATCCTCTTGTTGCAGAGTATCTACCGTTTTTATTTTACAACATTTGGTGAGATGGTTTCGTCCTTTACATCGCTGACAAACTTTCTTGTATGCTGGACAATTTCTCCGCCTGTGAGTTGTATCACACCTACCACAATGGAATGTTTCTTCAGTATCCTGTTTTTTCTTTTTATTTGTTTCAGTAGTTATCTTATTCCGGGTTACCATGTCCACTGTAGCAGCTTGTTTCATTGTGCTCACCTGCATTTTGACTTGCTCTGCTGAGTGGCAAATGTCAATGGTCTTCTCCAGTGTGAGGTTACCTTCTGCTAGTAGTTTCTCTCTAGTAGAATCACTTTTTATACCGACAACAATTCGGTCACGGATTAAATTGCTTTCAAGTTTTTCATAGCCACAATTTTTTACCTTTGTTCTCAATTCAGTGATGTATTCGTCGAAACTTTGATTTTCTTTTTGAATTAAAGAATTGAAAACATACCTTTCATAGGTTTCGTTTATCTTGGGTGTGAAGTAAAGCGTAAACTTTGCTTTTATTTCTTTGAGTGACTTTGCCTCAGCGTCTGTTAGACTAAAAGTATCGAATATGGCTGCCGCGTCCGGACCGACGCACGACATAAACACCGCGACTTGTACTTCTGGCTCTTTCTGCAGCAGATTAGTAGCGATGGACCACCATTCGAACTGTTGAAGCCACAGCTTCCATGTCCTGGCCACATTTTCATTAGAGTTTATCGTGAAACATTTTGGTGGCGGTATATTTACGACTTCTATTGGCTTGTCGCCCATTTTTTCTTGTCCCTGGTTTCGGCACCATGTAAGCTAGGCTTGTTTATAATATCCAAACACAGCTTGGTAGTAATAGTTTTAATTATAATAATTATCACGAGACACTAGATGATTAATTTACATTGCGATGATTGTCCAACATAGCTGTCAGGCGGCTGCTGCGGTCGCGTTCCAAAACGTCGACACGAATCATCAGGATTGAGCAGTGGTGCGTTCCGTTTCAGTATTGTTGCTGCCTCGCAGTCTGCTTAAGAGTGATGCTGCTTTCTTTCGCAGGATGGCGTGAAAACCACCCGAGCGGGCTTCCGCAAATATCGCTGACGCGCTGCAGAAGCGTGGCAACCCCAATAGCGCTCTTAACCCATTGTTATATTGGACCCACAGAGCATTGTACGATTTTTGGCTATATTTGACCCAGAGGCTGCCCGCGTACATAGAAGTACAGTACACTTTGAAAAGTGTTATTTTGACAGCGTCCGAGCACTTGGCAAACCTACGAGTCAACATATTAGCTTAAACGGACAATGCTCTGCGTTCCCTCTCTATGTCCAAATCGTCCTTGAGGTCCTCTGTAACAAAGTGCCCCAGGTAATTAAATTGTTTCACCCTATTTAGCACTGTCCCGTTCAAGGTTACTGGTAGAACATTTTGAGGACACTTGTTACCGGCCTTAAAGACCATAAGTTCACTTTTCTTGCTATTGTATAGCAAGCCGTGCGCCTTAGAATAGGATTCACATATGCGGAGAAGCTGCCTTAGCGCACCCACAGAGGGAGCCAGCAGCACCATATCATCCGTATAGCTGATATTGTTGAACCTCCAACGTGACAACCAGCATGCGTGCTACTTAGCTCCCCTATGAGCGCGTCAACATATAGGTTGAAGAGACTAGGAGACGTTAGCCCGCTTTGCCTCACTCCGCACTCCAACCGATATGGTTCAGACAGCTCTCCAGCCCACTTTACCTGGTTCAGCTGATTGCCGTACCAGAATCGGAAGACGTTATTTTTAACGTCTTCCGATTACCCACCTTATGGTCTAGAGGCACTCCTGCCCTCTCCAACTTCCCCCAGAGAATGTCATAAGAGACAAGGTCAAATGCCTTGGACAGATCCAAAAGGCATGCATACACTGGCGTCTTCCTGTCCGCATAATATCTGACAGTGTGCTTCAGAGTCAAAATAGCACTCTCCGTTGAAAGGCCCGCTCGTTTTGCGGAAAAGGGACAGAACATACCCCCTCATAAAACGTTCGACACGTCTTATAACTTTTTTTGATTTTTTTGTAAATATTACTGTGATTTGGAAATAAGTGTGAAATAAACTGTATGAAATATTTGTTCTCCTTTTATTATTTCATACCTACTCGTAAATCGGATTAGTTTTAGATTTTGTAAAGCAATTTTCTGTTCATGCAGTGGGCCCAACGACGTCCCTAATCATAATTTATCGATATCGATAACGTTGGGTTCTAATATTATAGATATCGGTAACGTTAAGTACTACAACCCTACTATCGTCCTCGTTCGTTAGGTTGGTAAGTCTACTTCCGTACTAACTAGCGTTTATTTTTATTGGTATTGTGGTATTTCAAACTAGCTAAAGTTCGAATGAGTTGTCATGTCAAAATCAAATGACAATGTCACTGTCATCCAAAACCTTGTTCGAAGTCCCGTCTTCCCGTGCGCAAAGAGAATATAAGAATATAAGAATAAGAGTATTTATATTCTCTTTGCGCAGTACCATGCAGTCTTAGAAGAGTTAATACGCCTTGCATTGTGTCAACTGTGGATTTATTTTTTTATTGACAGAGATGTTTTTTTTACTTCAAAAAAGTTTATAGGCAATTTTATTTTCCCATATTCGAGACGTTGGGAGAAAAATGAGGTTTAAACCCATTAATTGTCTTGGCCCTATAATTTGTTAACCTTACTTAGCAGTTAGTAGCACAATGCCGTAGGCACCGATATATAGGCTTCCACTCGATTACTAAAATTTGTTCTCGGATGCCGGGGACTCCCATTGGCGACTTCGTTGACCTGACTTGAATACCATCCAAATTATTTCAGGTTCAGATAATAATAAGCTATATTTCGATTACAGGTAAAATATCGATTAATTTTTTTAATTTATCAAACCGATATGACATTAAAATACTGGTAAATCTCTCCTTAGAACCTTTATACAAAAAAGGGAAAAGAAATGAAGTCTGCAACTATAGGCCCATAGCACTTATCCCTGTTCTGTCTAAAATCTACGAAAAAGTTATGTTTGAAAGGCTTAGCAACTTTGCAAATAAATACTCTCTCTTGAACGAGAAACAGCATGGTTTTAGAAAAAATAAATCGACATCAACAGCTGCGTTTTCATTGCTTAAAGATGTTACAGGGAGCATAGACGAAGGACAACCTGTGTACTTTTTTTAGATATGTCTAGGGCATTTGATGTAGTACCCCATAAAAGGCTCTTGGATAAATTAGAGTTATATGCAATAAGGGGAAACGTATATCGTTGGCTGGAATCTTATCTGAATAATAGAACGCAATGTACAGAAATCGTCAAAGAAGAAGGAAATACCGTAGTCAATTACAAATCAGTCTTTAAAATCAAAAAAATTGGAGTACCACAGTGTCCCGCACCGTAACATACGACGGCGTACAAAAGTGATGATACCTTCGTGAGTGTATTCAAAGAAGAATAACCTCACAAGGATATCCTCGCTCCAGGTTCTATGGAATGTGACTCTTAAATGTATGACTTTTCTCTTGATATGATATATCTGCTTCGCAATTGTAGTATGGAATATTATATGTAATAAATTGATATTAAGACCAATAACTTGTAGTTTATGTATTTATGTGAGAATCGTTTAATAGGAACGTTGAGTCAGATTATCTGGTCAGCTGTCTCACCTTTTAATTCGTGTGTTCCCTGACCTGGCACCGTTCGCTGATCCCATGGAATTGGGTTGAATGGTCCCATCTGTTTAAAGGTGGAAATATGAATCTCTGCTAGATCCTCTAAGTACTTGTCTATGCCTTCAACGCATAGGTAAAACATTAATTGACTTATCTTTAGCATGTTATGGAGTGTCATTAACTTGGTAGCCCGCAGGCTCAGACAGAGTCGCAAGGACCTCTTTACTCATTCCCTGCCTATAGAATTGGCCAAGTCTACGTGCATTGGTGAACCCTTCGGTTCTCAAAGTTGCCGGATATTAAAACGGCGGCTCGCAAGCCTTCTTCAGATTCTTGTAGCGACAGACAATAACATTGATACTAAGTAATGGATAAGTGTATTGGATGGAAATAGATTGCTTGATCAGCTCTATGAGTTTCGCCAAGTCATCTAACTTCCACTCCATTAATAAAGACTTAAATAAGAGAATACTCTACATATTTTCAAGATACTTAGCTTTAGATATCAGGTCAGGAAACAGGCACTATAATTCACTATCCTTTATAATGACACCATCAAAACGGGAACAGAAACAAAAGAATTCTAGTGACAAAATTCAAAGCTTACCAAAGATAAACTAAAGTTTGTCCATCCGGTGTTCAGTCAATGTTGCTATATACAAATATTGAGGGTTATTTCTCGCGAACCCTCTTCGCGACACACCGGGAGGGGTATTATCGCCCCTGCTATTCTCTTTTTACATAAATGACCTTACAAATGAAATAACTTACCCATCTGTAATGTTTGCGGACGATACATCAATTATCATATCATGTACAGATGAGCAAAAGTATGAAAATGAAATAAACCTGGTATAATGTAGGACTATTAAATGGCTAGAAAATAACAACCTATCAATAAATATTAGTAAAACTAAGCAAGTTCAATTTCTTACCTGTAGAGGGAGCAAGAAAATATTAGACATTAATTATATGGGAGATCCTGTTGACAAAACCAATAATGCTAAATTCTTAGGTACACATTTAGATCAATTCTGCAATTTTAAATTACACGTAGAATATGTATGCAACAAAGTTAGTAACTTTATTTTTCCGATTCGAAAGTAAAGAGAAAAGCTCAAGAAGCTGCCCTTGTGGCTTATCATGGCTATACAATGTCTACCCTCCGGTATGGTTTGGTTATATGGGGAAACTCCACAGATATGCAAAAAGCGTTTGTAAAACAAAAAAAGCGGCCAAATGCGAGTCGGACTCGCACATGAAGGGTTCCGTTAAATAAATTGCAGTTTACGATTTATGACGTATTAAAAAAAAACTACTTACCAGATCTCGTTTAAACCAATTTTCGGTGGAAGTTTGCATGGTAATGTATATCATATATTTTTTTTAATTTTATCATTTTCTTATTTTAGAAGTTACAGGGGGGGGGGACACACATTTTATAACTTTGGAAGTGTCTCTCGCGCAAACTATTCAGTTTAGAAAAAAATTATAAAAGAAACCTCATAATAATTTTTTAAGACCTATCCAATGATACCCCACACGTAAGGGTTTGATGAAAAAAAAAAATTTGAGTTTCAGTTTTGTGTATGGGGTTTTATGCAAACTTAATGTTTTTTTTCGATTTTTGTGTAAAAATTTTAATGCGGTTCACAAAATACATCTACATACCAAGTTTCAACAGTATAGCTTCTATGGTTTCGGAAAAAAATGGCTGTGACATACGGACGGACAGACAGACGCACATGACGAATGTATAAGGGTTCCGTTCTTTGCCATTTGGCTACGGAACCCTAAAAAGTGCATCAGGGCCATTTTTTGCCTGAAACCCCGTGACTCATGCAAACCTATTTTTAAACGTAACAAACTATTATCTTTGCCTTCCCTGTACGAGATTGCTGTTTGTTCGTGAAAATATAATAACCACATCTCAAGGCAAATAAATCTACTTTACGTACCAAAGTTTCGTCTTTTTAGACGAACCAAACCAGCCGTACCCCATACGGGTTGAATATTTTACGTGTGTGTTTTACGTGTATCAAAATAACAACTGTTGTGTATTCAACAAGCTTCCAGACATAAAATAATCCCAGGGACCACACACACACAGACACACACACACACACACACACACACACACACACACACACACACACACACACACACACACACACAAACACACACACACACACACACACGCACACGCACACGCACACGCACACGCATACGCACAGGCACACGCACACGCACACGCACACGCACACGCACACGCACACGCACACGCACACGCACACGCACACGACGCACACGCACACGACGCACACGCACACGCACACGACGCACACGCACACGCACACGCACACGCACACGACGCACACGCACACGACGCACACGCACACGCACACGCACACGCACACGCACACGCACACGCACACGCACACGCACACGCACACGCACACGCACACGCACACGCACACGCACACGCACACGCACACGCACACGCACACGCACACGCATACACACACGCTTTAGTGAGGTGAAAAGATTTGTGTTACACACGGGTGCAAATTATTTGACGTCTTGTGTGTTGCAACTCTCGCTACGCTCAAGATTCTATTTTTGAACCACTCGCTTCGTTCGTGGTTCAACCCTAGAATCCATTCGCTAGCTCGTGTTTCAATTCCACACTCGCGGTCAAAATACAACTTTGCACCCTTGTATAACGAATAACTATTTTCTTGCCACGAGACACGTCGCCGTGGCGTAAGTATCAGCCCCGCTGCCCGTGACGCGTATAAATTATAGCGTAGATAAGTACCCACTTTTCCGCGAGGCCATCACAACTAACGCTGCGACGGTTCATGTGGTGGCGAGAAAAATCTACATATAATTATAATTCTTTTTAATTTCTACCAGCGGGGCTAGCACAACTGACACAACAAGCGCGACGCGAGTCGAGATAATCCACCCGCCTCTTTCTAATTTGCACAATACGAGTGAGACAGGAGTCGCTGAGTCGCGCGCGACACGACTTATTAGCAAGTTGTGCTAGACGTACAGTGCAAGTGAGACAGGAATTGATGAGTCGCGCGCGACGCGACTTACTACCAAGTTGTACAAGTACAACAGCCAGTAAATAGTAAGGTATCTATATACCTACCCAAATAAAACAAAGTCGTGTTCGTGACCATTTGTCTCCGATTTGTCTGCGCTCCTAATAGCAGAATAGGTAAATTAAATCATGGAATGAATTTTCTCACATTTTGTATGGCGATGCGAAGTTCGCGGGGTCAGCTAGTAGGTATTAAAAAGCGGCCAAGTGCGTGTCGCACTACGCACAAGGAAGGGTTCCGTGCCTACTACTAACTAATACTAACTATGTACCTACACTACAACCTACAGGGTGGAATTTCATAAACTGTACATAATAAAAGGAGAAAAATTTCAGCCAATTTCATCGGTGAAACGGTGTTTTTTTTTTTTTTCTAGTCATTAGTTTTTTTATTTCAGAATTTTGAAATTTTTTGTAAAAACTCGGGTAATACACCTAATTCAGACGTTATAACTTTTGATCCAATGGTCCTAAAATGAAAATAAAAAATGCAAAGTATTACCAAGGGACAGGTTAATAATTCTTAATAACAATAAAAAACCAACTAGAAGAGAAAATCCGCAAAAAAAATTATTGTTTTTGAAAAATGGCTACAAAAATTACGAATTTTAAAAGAAAAACACAATTTTCTGAAAAAAACGCAGATTTAGTTACCATTTTTTTTGCTTAGTATTAAACCTCACTTAATGCCGATTCTAAAACCGTTTTTAAACTGTCTCAGACTTTGAAAAATACCACGCAAATGGGTACGTAAATCAAACCATAATTTTATTAATTTTAATCCTCTTAAAATCCTTAATGACCGCTTGTTCCCAGGTAGTTGAAGGGTGTTATCGGGTTTTAGGTAGAGAAAACAATAGGAAGAAAAGTAGTCCTAAAAATTGCGTAAATAAAATCATGTATTTTAATTAAAAGTCATAAATTCGATTGATAAACCTTTATTAAAGAAAAAACTTATTCTAGTGTTGCAAAGGGCGTTCCCTGTATGGTATTAATTGTTCAAAATGACCTCCTCTTTCTTGAAGGCACAATGTGGCCCGAGCTTGAATTTGTTGCGTAGCCCGTCGAATCATTCCCGGATTATTTTTTATTTCTTGTGCTGCATTTAAAATTCTGTCGTTCAATTCTGCTTCGGTATTGACGATTCTGTGATATACCCGTTGCTTCATATCACCCCAAAGAAAATAATCCATCGGCGTCATATCAGGCGATCTTGCAGGCCATCCAACGGGGCCGTCTCGGCCGATCCACCTATTGGGATATTGCTCATTTAAAAAATGTCGAACTCTTAATGCCCAATGAGCTGGGCATCCATCCATTTGGAGAAACAGGCGTTGTCTCACATCTAACATCACATCTTCCAAAAGCTCTGGGAGCTCGTCTCTCAGTAACAGTAAAAATCTGTCGGCGTTCAAAGTATTCGGTAAGAAGACTGGTCCAATCAATTGATCGTCGAGTACCGCTGCCCAAACGTTTATGGAGAATTGGTCTTGAAAATTAGATGGTCTTACTAGGTTTGGATTATCGTGAGCCCATGTGTGTAAATTTCTGAAGTTAGTTATTCCCGTATGAGTAAATCTTGCTTCGTCCATCCATAAAATTCTTCTAGTAAATTCCGGATCCCTTCTGATATTGCCAAGTATCCAAGTCGACATAACACACCTAACGCGGGCATCGCCAATTTGCAAATTTTGTACCCGTTGATAATGAAATGGATGCAGTCCTTCCTTCTTCAAAATTTTCCAGACAGAGAATTTTGAGATTCCGTGCCTCAATGCCAAGCGTCTTAGACTCGTGGTTGGGTCCGCGTACAAGTCTCTGAGAACTGCTTCTTCTATGGCAACATCAATTATGTTTCCTGGCTCTCGGCGATCTCGGCCACCGTATCCCAGGCCAATATTGCACAACCGGCGATGAACTTCTTGAAAGTGGCGAGCAGCAGGTCTTGGAACGTTATTAGGATACTGCTCCAAATAGGCGATACACGCAGCTCTTGCAGATCCATGGCACAATCCATAATAATAGTGCATGTTGGCTATTTGTAACGGCGAAAACTCTCGTAAGCGGGGCATGATGATTCAAACTGAACAAGTACTGGAGTAATCAAAGAAGTGACGAGCAAAGACAAGCAATTGCGATTTGCGAGCAACTGAATAGTTGACCTATTGCCCAATGCCTTTATACCCCTCATGTTATCTCCACCTTCAACCCAAAAACACCCTTCAACTACCTGGGAACAAGCGGTCATTAAGGATTTTAAGAGGATTAAAATTAATAAAATTATGGTTTGATTTACGTACCCATTAGCGTGGTATTTTTCAAAGTCTGAGACAGTTTAAAAACGGTTTTAGAATCGGCATTAAGTGAGGATTAATACTAAGCAAAAAAAATGGTAACTAAATCTGCGTTTTTTTCAGATAATTGTGTTTTTCTTTTAAAATTCGTAATTTTTGTAGCCATTTTTCAAAAACAATAATTTTTTTTGCGGATTTTCTCTTCTAGTTGGTTTTTTATTGTTATTAAGAATTATTATCCTGTCCCTTGGTAATACTCTGCATTTTTTATTTTCATTTTAGGACCATTGGATCAAAAGTTATACCGTCTGAATTAGGTGTATTACCCGAGTTTTTACAAAAATTTTCAAAATTCTGTAAAAAAAAAACTAATGACTAGAAAAAAAAAAAAAACACCGTTTCACCGATGAAATTGGCTGAAATTTTTCTCCATTTATTATGTACAGTTTATGAAATTCCACCCTGTATATTAAGTAAGACTAGTGGTTCTCTCCAAACTGTGAACGTCTTGGATAATAAAATATTGTTGTCTTATTCATTCGCTTACACCCGTATATCATCGAACAAACATGTATACTCGTACGTATATACAAATAATGTACAATTGTATATAAATAAAATAAATAATAAGGAATTTGCTAGCGTCATCATTTTATCAGTAAGGGCGGGTTGCACCCCCTTACAATAACAGAGCGATCAACCTTAAATATGGCGAATTTTCAATACATACAGATTTTAACGAACATGCGCTTTTGATGCAACCCACCCTAATTCCGCTGCACAGTAGGTCAGCCTACCTGTATCTTCAGATTCTGGCTACATTCTTCGCGTGGTTACAAAGTTGCAACAAAGAAGAGTATAAGTAAAACAGTTCGCATAAATGTATCTAAAAGACTTTCAAGAAGAAAATCTTCGTTAAAATTTTACTAGCGTAGCGTAAACTACGGCAGATCGACCCCGCCGGCGCGGAGCGTCAGCTTTGCGACTAATATGTCATGGAGAAGCAGAAGACGCGCACAGGAAACTGCTGTGCAATCGCTTTAAATTGCTTGACATCAGCGGAATTCGCGTATAAATACAGCTTCGCTGGTACGAGTACCTACCTGCAGGCCGTAAGGACCTGTGCTTCGAAAAGACTTAGCTGCAGTGCCTGCAGTCTTACTACTTTTAGGCGGGCTCCATTAAGAGCCCGTTCACGTGCTCACTAGCGCCACTTGTAAATGATTGAGATGATTTAAATTTAATGATTGATACACACTGTATTTTGTATTTAAGTACCTTGTGAACGGGCTCTTAACATCTTTATTATTTAATCTTTCGTATAGTATAGCCTATGTATAATAGCATTTTATTTATGTTATGATACATGTTATATCATACTTAGGTATAATGTTATATTATTGAATCATGCTGGCTTGTCCGGACGTATCTGATATATACCTGGCTCTATGGTCGTGTCACTGTCATTGTTACTGACGATCATATTAATATCATCATACAAGAATGTATTTATTGACGTAGATCGTAATTAACAATGACAGTGACACGACCATAGAGCCAGGTATATATCAGTATCTAGGCAGGAACTGTTTTTGGTTCAGTCAATGGTTACTCACACCAATGCATGCTATGCGAACTTAGAACTTAATGCAAATCCAGTGTCTTATTGAAAACAGTGACACCTTCTTGATAGCTTGCGAACTCTTTGAAGCTGCAGCGATTGCTAGGCTTAGGCTGTCAAGGTATTTCGAAATTCGCCGTGTTGACATTATACATCCATAGCCTAGGGGTTAAGACGGCGGTATTTGGAGTCGATGAGCCGAAGTTCAAACACTGCGGCCGACGCACTTTTTGTATGTTTTAACAGAAAAGTTTTAATATCGCAGAAGAGATGGCGCCTGCTGTATGCAAGCATTAAATGCCTTCTCAATTTGGTCGAGTTGCCTGTCTATCTCAGTATGTATATTGTAGTCTTTGCACCAATGTAGTACCAACTCCCATTACAATCGGACACTTTACGCTCGAAGTTGTAGACGACGATTATGTTTACCTAGGACAGAATGTCCAGTTAGGTAGGTCGGTAAGTCGAATCCGACTCGGCTGAGCAGCGTTCGGGAAGCTACGGCACATATTTTTGTCCAATATTCCGCAGTGTCTCAGGACGAGAGTCATTGACCAGTGTGTGTTGCCACTGCCAGTGAATGACATATGGCACTGAATCGTGGTCGCTTACAATTGGCCTCATAAGAAGGCTCAAAGTCACCCAAAGGGCCAATGGAGAGGGCTATGTTGGGAGTTTATCTGCGTGATCGCATCAGAAATGAGGCTATCCGCAGCAGAACCAAAGTAACCGATATAGCCCTCCGAATCGCTAAACTTAAGTGGCAGTGGGTGGGGCACATTGCACGTAGAACTTATGGCCGTTGGGGCGGAAAGGTTCTCGAGTGGCGACCACGTACCGGAAGGCGCGGCGTTGGTAGGCCTCCCACAAGGTGGACTGATGACCTGGTAAGTGTCGCGGGAGTCCGCTGGATGCGGGTGGAGCAGGACCCGTCTCTTTGGAACTCTTTGGGGGAGGCCTATGCAGTGGACGTCTTTCGGCTGATATGATGATGATGATGATGAATGGTTACTCATTTCCCCGCGAGATGGCACTATAATACAAATTCGATTTCACTCGGCCCTTGAAGTAGGTAACTCTTTTACTCAGTTGCGTTGTTTACCGAGGTGGGTTAGTATGGTCATTATTCCTCGAGAGATGGCGTTTTACCTATCAGTATCTATTCTTCTTAATTTGTGACGCAATAGGGGCTATTTTATTTTACACACGATTATAACAGCTAATCGCTAGAACGATATTCAAATGGACTTGGGTCACTTTGGTTTTGATATAAAGAAACGACGTCTTGTCATCATTACATCTGCATATAGGTATATTGTTTAAGCTATTATAGTACTAATTGCTTGACGATTAAATCCTAGAATGGCATGCATGAATTTGAAAAACAGTTCGTGGACCCTAGATTCCACCCCCGATTTCATCCCTTCAAGGGATGATTTCCGGGATAAAAGGTATTATGTATGTTAATCCAGACTATAAACAATATGTATACTAAAATTCATCTTAATTCGTTAGGCCATTTTTGCTTGAATGAGTAACAATCATTCAAACATCTAAACATCCAAAGCTCGAAAACCTGTGAACCGATCTTGTTCAAAATACTTTTCCGTAAGATTATTTAATAAGCACTATTTCAGTGATTTTTTTCAAATTTTTCACTTCCGCCGTTCGGAAGTTAGAGGGGGGGGACACAATTTTTGTGACTTTCGGGGTGATTATCTCCGACTATATTCACTCAATCAAAAAAATTGCTGAAAAACCTTGTATTTATTTTGAAAGGCCTATCTATTGATGTGCCACATGTGGACATACAATGTTTTTTTTTTTACTTGCAGTTACATGTATGGAGTGCACCCCGAAAAAAATATTTATTTAGTGATTTCATTGCATAACTATGTAGCGGTTAACAAAATACACCTATAATCCAAATTTCAGTCAAAAACGCTTTATAGTTTTCGAGTAAAATGCCTGTGACATACGGACAGACGGACAGACGGACATGACGAAACTATAAGGGTTCCGTTTTTGCCATTTTGGCTACGGAACCCTAAAAATGAATGTTTTTTCGCGCACCCTTTCTGACACGTCACACTTTAAAAGCGTAGGTATTCATTCATATTATTCGGCAATACTCTCGAGCTCTCTCGCACTATCCGTCTCTCTCTTATTAGACCACTTAGAAAGATACGGATAGTGCGTGAGAGCTCAAGAGTATGTCGTGGCCGTCTTGTGATAGTCGTGCTGAGCTATAACTACAAACTTCGAATCTCGAACTTCGTATATCTCCGTCTCTATCGCACTTATGGTTTATGGTACTCGAGCGACAGAGACGGAGACATACGGAGTTCGAGATTCGACTTTCGTGGTAGCGCATTATATAATCTGTGCTAGTACTAAGATTGGCCGCCCTGATGCCAGTCCTGGAACTCCTGGAAGCTGTTATAGTTATAATAGACCGAGAAAGGGAGATGAATCACATTCATTCTTCAAATAACAGGACTGCTATACAGAAATGTATGGATGCTGCTTTTCACTGGATATAGGAAAAGACATGCTATCGACTATCTACTGCGTAGCGGTACGTAGCGCTACGAAAATGCTGCTACTGTAGTTTATTTACTTCGATATTACGGATGTGTCATAACAACGTTTGATAATCACGATGTATAATGTATAAATGATATGTATAATCATGATGTACAGTCGCCATCACATACATCGGAGCAAGCAAGCACGTCACAAACATCGGAACACACCTTTATTTTCAAGGCATTAGGGTGCATGTGCCGATATTTTTGAACACCTAAAGTGTACCTATGTATGTGATGGCGACTGTACATAATATTATATTATTTTTATAAACTATCTAAGTAAGCTTCTTAGTAACTTCACAAAAAAAATACAAAGATAGGTATAGGTACCTACTGCAGGTAAGTAGGCTTATAATACCTATATCTACTTAATGTTATTTAAATAACAGTAGGTAAACATACACAAATATAATACAGGTTGTAGTGTTACAACATCAAAGGAAAGTGAATTTCAGCTGTTGACAGTCGCCAGCAGCGCTTCATTTTGGCTTTGTTTCTGAATGCCCAAATGCATTTTATTGCGGAATGAAATGAGAAAACGACGCGATTATTTACATAAGAAGAGTTTATTGTTACTATGCTTTTCACTTCTCATGCTCGCAAAGTTCGCCTTTGTGCTGGATGTATGCTGCACAAAATGCCACTTTTATGCTCTAGTGCACAAAGTAAATTTGTTTTAAAGACTAAAGGCCTCCACACACCGGTCGCGGGCGCGGGTCGTGCGCGGGTCGGGAGCGGGCCCGGTGTGTGCCTTTAGATAATCGAGCCTAACAGCCACACACACAATAAAACTTCGTAGAATAAACTTGTAATTTGATTTGATTTGCTTTAATAAATTTCACATTTGTGTTTTCCATTACTATATTAATAAAATCAGATGAAATAGGAGTCAATTATTATTTTAAAACGTATTGAACCATTAAATGACTTGGTAGTATGAAGTACCTAAGTCTAACATCACGTGTCAAAAATTAAACATAAAAACTTTAAAAAGTTAAGTGACTTGAATGAGCTATTTTATTTAATTTAATTTTGCAATAAATTACTTATTTGTTATTTTCTCGCAATCGAAGTGAAAAGCAGTGTGTATAACTCGGGCATACATTATCCATTTAACCCCTCGACTTAACTACCCACCCTCGCCGGTGGCTCGGGTGGATATAAACGTCTCGGGTTAAATGGCTCGTTTTATGCGCTTGTTGTGTACAATCTACTATTGAGTCTTACAACACTGCGTGAATAGAAAACACAACAAAACTACCTACACTAATAGCCAGGTCATTTATTAGGTGAGTATTTTAAACATAGAAAACATTAATTAATTGTCTGTGTCGCCCGTTATCGCCGCCCCCGCAATCTCCAACCAAAATATATGAAACAAACCGAACTTCTATTCAGCAAGCATAAGACTTCAATCTCATTTACGTATTCTGAATTAAATGTGGTTTTACTATAGAGGCGATAAATAAAATTCACCAAAGCGGTCACGGCACGGTTCCACGGCTTTGACGTCTTAAATTTTCTTAAAATCTTTAGGAAAACCAAAATCTTCAATACAAAGCTGCGGGAAAAAATACTTTAAGTCCATTTTAATGTTTTCCTCGGGGTTCGATGAGTGCTGGAGTTTTATTTAAGCTTACAATCTACGTCATCTCCGCTCACGGCTTCCGGTTCCGTTTGTACTATTCCCTTACTTCAGTAGGCTTAAAACAGACATTGAACGGCTAGATCAGTTAATATCCATTCCATACTTAATATTATAAATTCGAAAGTAACTCTGTCTGTATGTTACCTTATCACGCTATTAAGCCGCTGATTTAGATGACATTTGGAATGGAGATAGTTTGAGACCCTGGGAAGGTCCAGAGGCGGCTTTAACTATGGCGCAGCGGTCCTATAGAAGGCGCCGAGCGCCACTCGCCGGGCGCAGCAGTCCTAGGGGGCGCGGGCGCCGGGCGCCACTCGCCGCGCGCGCCGGCCTACTAGAGGGCGCTAGGGTACCTAATGATTACACAGGGCGCTACATGGACTAGAGACAGGCGGCTTTACCTATGGTGCAGGGTATGCGTTGCACACGGCATATTGCAACCACAAGTCGTTATGACTTTGATTGTTTTTAATTATTATTAGATTAGGGATCCAACTATTAATAAAAATTATTTAGAAGTTTGTTTTTAAAAATATTAAGTAAAACATTAAGTAAAATCTATAAGTATAAAATCTATAAGTAAGAATTATAGTATTTTTCAAATGCTCAATTCGGACCCAAAAATAAGTTGACATTGACAGCGGCCATGACATGGTCACACACAGCTGACACAGCCCCACTCCACTGTGTTTAGAAAAATATTTTTTCCGGTTTTCCAGTTTTCCATTTAATATACGAGAGCTGGAATTATGGAAGCTTACGAGAATATTTTCAAATCCGTATGTCGCGTGTGCTTAAAACAAAGTAATGAAGAAAATATTGTCTCTTTAATTGACGTTTCAAGTGTCGACGGTTTGAGTTGCTTCGGAAAAGCTGTTTTAAAATTCGCTAGTGTTGACATCAAACCGTACGATGTTTTCCCCACTTCCTTGTGTGATGACTGTTTGTATTGCCTAAAACGAGCTATCCACTTTAAGCTCAAGTGCGAAACAAGTGATAAACAACTTAAGAAGCTAGCCAGCTCTTGTTTCTCTGAGACAGAAATAAAATCAAAAGTTGTGGAGTACGCTATGTTCACAAATTATTTTACCAGTGAAGATATGGAAGGGTCTCATAGTTCTGACATCAAATGTGAAGCAAAATCCCAGCTATTTATGCACAATAACGCAGGAATGGAAAATCCAGTTATGGAAATGTCTCAAGACAGTTTTAGTGATGACTTTCCAGAATCTTCTGATAGTAATGTGGCACATCAATCTTATTTCAATGAAAAGCCGACCCAGTCACATGAAGATGGAGATGTCATATTAGATCGCATTGAGAAATTAATAGGAAAATACCCAGAAATGTCATCCATGGAATTTCAGAGTTGTTTCAAAAAGCGAAGCTTTATCCGTCACAAAAAGTTGGTCAGAAGACGACAGTTACTAATGCACAACGGGTCAGAGTCTTTTACCTGCAACATTTGCCAACGAGTCTTAGCTAACAAGCATTCTTATGACAATCACATGCAGAGGCATAACGGCTGTAGATTTGTGTGTGAACACTGCGGAAAAGGATTTCCAGTACTTACAGAGCTTCAAATACACCAAGTTGCTGTCCATGGCACTGGTCCATACCTACAATGTCGCCAGTGTCCATATAAAGCTCCACGGAAGTTCAATCTTATGGAGCACGAAAGAATACACACTGGTGAACGACCATACACATGTGAGAAGTGCGGCTTGACATTCCGAAGAAGATTTGTGTGGAAGAAGCATCTGATCTACCATAATGAGAAAACAGTACAATGTAGTTTATGCCCACGTAAATTCTATTTGCGTAGTGAAATGTTAGCACATTGTAATAATGTTCATGAGAGAATGTATGTGTACTTGTGCAATAAATGTGGTGCCACTTACGCTAAGCCAGCTACAGTCAGACGACATTTGACTGAAAGGCATGGCGTTCCGAGAGAAATGCAAGGAAAGGTTGTTAGAATTAATAAAGGAAAAGGGGACTTCGCGGAGTGAAATACTAGATTCTTATCTCAACATTACTTATTCTTACGAATACTTTAATTCAAAATTTTATTACTTTTTTATTTCCAATAACTTTAGTCCAGGATAAGATTAATAAGTACTTAACTATTCTTTTAAAAGTATTATTTGCTTTGTGTCACTTGACAGTATCGTGAATTAAATCTTAAGCTAATTATAATTTTAATCACAATATAAAAGTTTCTTAACCTTGCAAGTAGAAAACATAATCTATATTTATTATCTAAATAATTATTTTTTTGGCACTGTTCGTTAGCGCCTGTAAGGATATTTGTGGATTTCAAGTCTAAATATTAATTGCCAGATTTGTGAATTTTGGTACAGCTAATTACATTTAATTAGCTCTCCCACTCTTTAATTTTTGAGCTGCTGATTCAATGTTTAATATGTTATAAAAAAAATAGTAACTGAACATAAATAAAACTGAAGAATGAATGTTTCGTTACACTCCGTACCAAAAAGGTAAAAAAGGAACCCTTATTTCATATCTTAAGACAGTTAAGACCCATAGGTCCAACCAAGCCATTGTTTGGCCATGTGCCACTAACACTTTGAAATGAAAGGCCATGTTTAATAAATACGCTAAGTGTGTGAAACATTTTTTTATTTGATTTTGTATAAATATGTACATATCATGTTTTTCCAGCTGTTGGTAGCTACTCCTTTATAAATAAATAAATACTTTACTAGAATATTAATAATTACTTTACTCCAATAGTGACTCTATTGTTAAAGTAGGTAGCAAGGTTTAGATTAAAACGACAGGTATACTGATTAACAAGGTTTTATTAGTAGTTGCAGCATACTTAGCACAACGTAAACAATTAGCAGTTACTAAGGCTTTGTTTTCTCTTTGTGCCTAGGAAAAAGAGAAGAGAATTTGTTGAAAAAAAAATGATTCTCCCATATAAGGCTCAGACTCTTAGAGCATACATAAGAGGAGTAGCCTTTCAGTAACTTACCCCTCTGTTGAACGCCTCAATGTGCAAAAAATCATAGAAAGACAATTTCACAATCGATGAATGATCATACACAAAATCGCCTCGCAAGCAAACACTGATAATAAAAATTCCCGCATGTGCTGCAAACACATTTACGTCATACCTGGCCATAAAGTAGGAATTACCGCACGCTATGCGTGCGGAAAACCCCACTTCCTGGCCAGATAGAGACGTAAAATTTTGTACTCACCACTCGCTCGGGCGTCAAATACCTGCGATCTGAGACATTCTTTGTTTAACCGCCCTGGGTAAGTAATGTACTATTAATAAACGTTTTACCACTTCAAGCTTAGAAAATGATGCTACTACATCCATTTGCAAGTAGGTAGTTTTAGTATTTTTGAATTGCTAAAATATTAATTTTATGTTAATATTTTCAACACACGTCAAATTAAACGATTATGTGATCGATTTACAATTCTTTCTTGGATACGTCGTGGCACTCCCCACGAGACTTTTTTTTCATGCTTTCATATATTTTTTTTTCTTTTTCATATTTCATATTTTATTTGGGACTGACAATGAACTTAGAAAGAGATAAATAAAGATACCTTCTGATTCAGTTGATTGATTAGCTGGTGTACGATTAATATATTTTATATTATTTTTCTGCCGAATTTTGTGGCTGAAAACAAAGAACGTAGTCTTTTGGCGGGTTTGTTTTTTAAGTTAAATGATTTAACATGTCTGTCTCTCTCTCTCTTTGCACAGGTTAAAAAGAGCCAGAGATAATTATAGTGATATGATATGTAAAGGCCTGGGAATGATTCACAACAACTTGCTATACTTAGAATGAAAAGTATGAACTGCTGTCTCATTCTAACTAAAGAAAGTTGATGTGACAATTTGTATCATCTGTAATTTGTATTGTTTTTATAACAGGCGGGAAACTAAACGTTTCGTTTAAGAAAGAAAGAAAGAAAATACATTTATTTAACGCCACAAAATTACACAATAAAAAGAACAAGCAAAATAAAAGACTTAAATACTAGGACGTTAAATAGGATCCCCACTCAGCATGAAGCCACAGCAAGGCACAGCAAGCTGAGGCGCTGATTTTTAGTGGGGACCTAACTTAAAAACTACTACTACTTAAAATTTACTAGGTATTATTTACTACGCTCTTAGTTTTTTCTGTTATGTAACGCATAAAACACAAAAAAATCACTTAAATATTAATATTATAGCTAGAAATACACCTTCTAACTATGTTTTATTTTTATTCCATGTGTAAAATACAATTTTATTATAACCAGTAGGTACTTATCGAATTTCTGCGTACAACGAAGCGCAAAAGTATAAATAGCCAAACCACTAGCTTTCGAGTGATGAATTTCAAAAATACCTATTATTGGGTTCATGCGAAAATAATCGTGACAAATTTTCGTATGCGATTATTTTCTACCGACCGCTTTTGATTTCGAGCGCTCGCAAGTCAAAAATCGGCGCCAACCAAAAATTAAAAAAATGTATGAAAAAAAAAATTGCCGCGCGGCAGCCGATTGAAACAGTGAGCGGTTGCCTGAAACAAATATAAACTGAAAAAAATATAAACAGCGTAGGTACTCACCTACGCTGTTTATATAATGAAATGCTCGCGACAATTTTTTTTCACGGTCCTTCCTATTTAGCCCCAGTCCAAGTTGGCTAAGTTCGGGTTGCATGCACGGGGCAGTTCCACAAAACTTCGTTAGCTCGAATACCGCGAGCCATCCAGTTGCCTCTTGGACACTGAAACTACGCGTCATTGCTTTAATTCTTTACCTGTTTGTGATTTTTAAAAACAGGATGATGTTTCTCAAAAGCGGCAGTAAAAGTTGTGTTAAACCTGCGGTGGGATTGTTAATTTGAACTAGGTATCCCTAAAGATTGGAAATTACACTTCAAGTTGTGGCAATTTCAGAAGTATAGTTTAAATTGCCCTCTTTGTACAGTTACAGCGAAGTGAAATGTAAGCAATGCTTGGTAGGTATAACAACTTTTGATATAAAGTTTGGTACCGTTTGGCTCTTTGGGCCCGCGAGCTGTGTCGCGGCGAGATAGACTACCCGTCTCTTTATAATCACACATCACATCACGTCATTGGCCACAGCATCTATCACAGATGATTGTTGCAGCGCTTAGGAGCCTACGGATTGCCGCATCGACGCGCGACGTTATAGTCCTAATAGCAGCGCGGCATGTCTTCCCACATCGATTGCAGACGAATTGTGAATCTGTAGGAGGTGTTAAAGCACGGCGAAGTCTTTTCTGCTTGAGGTTCACGAGCCAATCTTTCTAATCAGAACACATAGAAATCTATGTAACCGTGCGGTTACATGGGAGTATTGGCCAATGTGTATTAGCGAACGAGCGAGCGAAGCGAATGCTTCAGGAGCCGAAAATCGTTCGTATATCCGGTGTCTGTCACGCTGTCCGTTCTCTACAGGTCGCATTTCTCAACCGACTCGTGAAATTTTGTGAGCAAGTTTGTTAATGACATCGTTTTTTTGGGAAATAAAATATATATGTATATATTAGGTCCTTACCTATGAAATTGGCGGTTTTTTCACAGATATTATTTTGTACGTAATTTATTCATTTCTATTGCAACTTCCAAATTATTTTTTAATTTCATTATTAGACTATGTAACAAAGGTTTTAAATACAAAAAATAGGTTTGAATTTTTTATTTAGTGTTTCAAATTAAAGCTTGAAAACCGCCCTTTTCATGTGCTGCCGGTTAAAGTTTTTCAATTACGTATAGTTTTATGATGCGAACTATTTTTAAGGAATGAAGATATGTGTAAAGTAGCTTAAAAAATTTCTATATTCCTACCAAAATTTAGTTTGCTTTGAATTTGACATTGCTGAATAATCCGCAAAATTCAATGTATGAAAATCACAGTTTTCATAAAATTCTCCATACACACCGCCAATTTCATAGGTAAGGACCTAATATATATATATATATATATATATATATATATATATGTTTACGTAAGTCTGGCGGTTTCTACAGCTCACAGAGTCACTCACTAGTTAGGTAAGTATGAAGGTATAATTGTACTTTTACTTACCAGCATTTTGAGAATAGGCGACGAGTTATCCTAATACTATTACGGAGAAAGTTGGGTTTTCAGCTCACGTAGCAATAATTGCGTAACGCTTGGAATGGTAAAACTATTTTTGGAAGGTCCTGAGGGTTGATCACGTAATTTTCCAAACGCACGTTAGAACAACTCAACTGACATTTTCCCATAAGTACACAAAATTACATTTAGATCTATACCACACGTAGGTCACAGTCAGCATCGTATAGTTAGTAGCAGCCAAAGTAGCAAAACATATCGTAACACATCCTTAGGTACCCACTCCCACAGTAATAAAGACGTGTATCTACTTAACCACCGAAATATTTGGCTGCTACGACTGCTACTAATTATATGGTGCTGACTGTACATACTTACAATGCGTTACTTGTTATACTAGGCGTTTTCCACAAATCGACATCCAATGTGCCTATTTTGCGTTACGCAATCGACCAGCTGGATTATAAGTAAAGGCCAAATTGTAGGTTTAAGTAGGTAGGTAGGTACATAATTATTCTTTTTTTTAGGGTTCCGTACTCAAAGAGTAAAATGGGACCCTATTACTAAGACTTAGCTGTCCGTCCGTCCGTCCGTCCGTCCGTCCGTCTCTCTGTCTGTCACCAGGCTGTATCTCAAGAACCGTGATAGCTAGAGAGTTAAAATTTTTACAGATTATGTATTTCTGTTGCCGCTATAACAACAAATACTAAAAACAAAATAAAATAAATATTTTTATTGATAATGGTACGGAACCCTTCGTGCGCGAGTCCGACTCGCACTTGGCCGGTTTTTTTTAATTGTCCTCCTTAGTGCCTAGTACCTACCTTCATAAAATAGGTCCAATCTATACACTGATGAACGATTTCTTTGAATGATGAAGTTACAAAATTACAGATTCGTTTCTATACTTAACTAGCTTTTGCCCGCGACTTCGTCCGCGCGGAACTCGTTTATATCGTAACTTTCTCCCCCCTTTTCACCCCCTTAGGTGATGAATTTTCAGATAAAAACTATCTTTAGTAAGGATTCTTTGGGAAAGCCCCGGAATTCAAAGTGTCTCTACACCAAATTTCATTTCAACCAAATTAAGGAAGAAAAGTTAACAGACAGACAGAGTTACTTTCGCATTTGTAATATTAGTATGTATTGTATGAAGGAAAGGGTCATTATGGCTGAGTTGCATGATTTTATAGATTAGCTTACTCCGAACGCCTTTTTTTACAAAATAGACTCCGCCGCAAACTTGGTTTCTATGACCCGCCTCACCATAATAGAATGCATGTAGGCTTTTTTCATTATTATTTTGCATATTTTCATATCACACGGCCGTAAGGACCTTTTCTACTAAACCGTAGGATTAAATTAACTGACTTGTAATTTAAATATTTTATATTAAAAATAAAGATACGTCAACAAAATGTTACATCTAATAGTTTTCAAAATAGCCATAATAAAACGTATTTTTTACCCCGTTTTAGAAAACATCTTCGAAACTACCGCCATAAGGTACCTTTACCCTTGGAACGTCACATACATATATTTACCTATATAATGTTCCTATTCCCCAGGACTCCCAACTACCGCTTTATACCGTAAATGGGTTCCATCCAATTTTTCACCCGCTATTTCACCTCCTTAGAGGATGATTTTCGGGATAAAAACTATCCGTTGTTATGACAACGGGTAGTTTTAATCCCGAAAATCATGGAGAATGCTCCAGGACTCAAGCTATCTCTATACCAAATTTCATCTAAATGGGCTACATCCAAATTTTCACCCCCATTTCACCCCCTTAGGGGATGATTTCCGAAATAGAAACTATCATTTGTCCTTTTCCAGGACTCAAACTATCTTTTAACCAAATTTTATCAAAATGTGTCACAAACAAATTTCCACCCCCAATTACACCCTCTTAGGGGATGATTTTCGGGATAAAACTATCCTATGTGCAGCGGTTTAAGTAGCTCTATACAAATTTCCACCCCCCATTTCATCCCCTTAGGGGTAGATTTCCAGGATAAAAACTACACTAAGTCCTTCCCCAGGACTCAAACTATCTCTATACCAAATTTCATCTTAATCGGTTCAGCCGTTTTCACGTGATGCGCGGTCACATAAACAGACAAACAGATAAACAGACAAACAGATAAACAGATAAACAGATAAACAGACAAACAGACAAAAATTCTAAAAACTGTTGGAACGTGTTCTGTTATCGATTTTAAGTATCCCTAGCCAATTTTTTTCGAATATCTTCCATGTACAGACTTTCGACCCTCTTCAGCTTTATTATATGAGTAGGTAGTAATTGTATGAGCTGCCTCACCTCGATCGCTGCGCGATCGAGGCGAGGCAGCTCATACAATTCCCGTTCTACATGTGAACTGATTAATCCAACCCAACTATGTTCAAAAATACTAAAAAAGGGAAAACTAGAAGATGGGTACCAAGTCCACGTAATAGTTGTCTATTCTGACTATACGCGCTGTTACGTTTAATCCTGTATAATAAATTTTCGCATGTCTAGTCGGTATATCACTTGAGGTTATTAATATACCACTGTATTGCAAAGCGTTTGTTATTTTGACCTGATGAAGGCCATATAAACGCCATTTATCAATTGTTACTTCCACTATGTCGCCAATTTTAACTATCATTTTTTTTGTTTATTTGACTGTTATAACTTATAATAATTTTTAGTAGTCAAATTTTTATTATTTAAAATGTCAAAGGAAATTGAATGTTCTATTGAAATCGGCAGGCACATGTGATAGCTGAAAGAATTTGAATCGTCTTATATTTATACCAACTGTGATTCGCATTTATGCTTAAGATGAAGCATTCGTCTGTCTCGCACTCATCCGTTGTAAAAATAATACAAGCAACTGTTAATTGTATTAATTTCCTTTATTTGAAAAAATCTTATTTGTAATACACCAGTTTCTTAAGCAAGTTACATTTTTAAGGGCACATGTGTTACTATGGTAAATACAACTTTGAATATCCGACGACATTGAATATTTTTGATACAGAGTCTTTAAATTAGGACAATTGTTTTCTTCCAAATTATAAATATTATCGTTTCCTAATATTTCTTTTAACCACATCACTTTTTCACAACCTTTAGTGAATATATTTTTATTTTTTAGGTAATCCCATATCAAAAACTTGTAATTAAAGTAAGGCACAAAACCTTCGTCCCACAAAATGCCAATGTTTCTTTCTATCCAAGCCACCTGCGTACGCTCCTTCCTTGTCAAGTTATAGAATGGATATGGCGGTTTTATCAACAAAACAAGAACATGATTTTCACATAAAATTGCTATTTCTTTTGGTATAAATTTGTTGTTTTCACTTTTAAAACCTTGGATATCCACGACCGCATTCATGATAGTTTTCGAACTATGTTACTGAGTGGTTTATATTCAAAGAGGCAATCGTTTAGGATCAGACAGTATGCTGTAGTATTATCTGGTATGTCTTCTAACGATTCAATTTCCAAACGTACATCAACTGGTCCAGTCTTAAGTGAATCGTTTTGTCTTGAGCAGTCGATAACAAAAAGTGGCGCAATTTTCGAAAATGTTTGCAAATCCAGCAATGGTTCGATACAAGCGTTGTAATAAGACTGGCGAAAATTAGCATACATCTCATATAATATACTATATTTACCCTCATCAAACTTTAAATTAAGATTGTCATAAGGAAAGTATTGCGAATTTAAAAATAGTTTGACATTTGTTATATTACAATGATCAAATGAAGCTGAACTTCTCGTCGTATTCAATTTTCTATCAGTTTGCAGTCCTAATATAACATATCTCGGTTTCTCTAACTGTGAAGCAGTTTTAATAGACCAAGAATGCTTAGTTGTTTTAGGTAATAGCGGATATTCGTATAAATCCCAATTTCTGAACGCTATTTGTATGGGTCGATCTTTTTCTAAATGCTTTAATAGTAAGAGTCGTTCGCGATCAGAAACTCTAATATGAGGTACACGCCACTGGATTTTAGTTATATTTATATTAATATTTTCGTTTTTCTGAGCTATCATACTATTCAAAACAGAACTATTTCTATGTAATATAAGCTCATGTCTGCAATTGATGAGTATTTTATTGTAATCTTCAGCGAATCCTAATATTTTATTCAAAGGTATTATAGCAGTGAAATGAGTAGTATCATTACCCGTGGTTCCACCTAAACTCCAACCCCACAACGCTGCATTTTTACTTTCTCCTTCATTCATTGAAATATAAGATTTCATTGTAGTTGTGACTCCAGCATTTTTAATGTTATCGATTGCGACACCATTCAGCTCGTATCTGATATTTTGAAACATAAACAATATAGAATTGTTTATAAAATTGGCTTTTTTTGTTATTTTCTTCCCTGCTGCGTCCGTAGTTGTTATACTTGCGCACCCCTCAATATAAATTGAGCTAGCTGATGGTAGTACATAAACATCTTGCTGGTGTATAGGTATCCTTATTTCATCGTTTTCTTCGAAACTGTTATTGTATGGGTTATAGCTATGAATTTCATAGCTCTCAATCGAATTATCATGATGCGGTAAATCTATGATTTGCAACATTTTATACTTTAAAACCGAGAGAACGTAAAAAAATCTTATTCTTTTTTGTAATTACTTTTGTTGCTCTTACACGTCTTCTACCTTTCGACACTGTACGTGAAATATCAGGAGTTCTAGTATGAACAGGGTTTTTATCAAAAACAATCATTTTAGGTTATGGTATTTTTTTAACCTCTTAGATTAGTAACTAGAACATGCAATTTTCAGCACGTTTTATGATACAATGTGCATTGTTCTGACACGTCTTTCTATTTATTTGATCGGTGTCTGTTATGCAGCATGACGTCATATTTATTTATTTATTCTTTCCCAAAATGAAACAAGAAATTTTAAACATAAATGACCACAGTTATACAAATTGTTTCCCTGTAAATTATCATAATTGTAGTGAATTTTTTCTCCCATGTACTTGATAAACTCCTGCGGTGGTTTCAAATTACCATAGCTATCGAAGTATTCAACATAATCATTTGTTTTTCCATAGGCTACCCAATGAGTGCCAGCATTTGTAGAAGAATCTAAATTGATAACTCCACATTCCAGTTGTAATGGGAATTGCGGTAATTCATCTCTCATAAACACACCACGAAAAAAAGGTATGTTTTTAGAGTGCTTCATAATATCAATATTTGTTAACGCTCTTTTGGGTAGCCGAGTAATTAGTTTTTTTCTTTTGTAACATAAATTCCTAGCCCATTTCTGTATGGTTTAAGATGTAATCCTTTTCCAATACATAGGGCTTCCATATTCATATTATGTTTTTTAAATTCCTTCAAATTTTTTTTAGCTAACTTATAGTCGTTGACAGCTTTGGTGATTCCAGCGATACCTCCTGCTAAACTACCGGCAGCAGACAATCCCGCAAATATAGGTATTAGTGGTAAAAATCCTCCAGTTTTAGGGACCGGGATCACTCTCGGTAATTTAATAGATAAATCGTCAGATGCTAGTTCATGAGCGGCTGTATATGCTAGTTCCGTTAAAATCTTCTTGCATTTTGGCTTTAATTTTCGAATACGGTTTTTGGTATGAGAAACAATGTTATTGAATGTTTTTTTAAATCCAAAACCAGTTTTTACTTTTGAAGCTGGCGATATGTTTTTTTTCCTCATGATTATATTACAGACACTATTTTGTTTATTTTTCTTTTATATATTTTTAACTTAACCGTGTATGCGGTGGAGATGGAGTGTTTATAGTAAGACGATTCGCATACGACTGAGTTGTAATATATATTTTATTAATATATACTGTCACTAGTATTTCATCTACTTATAAACGATTGGTCATTTCTATCCAGCTATTTTCGCTTGAAGGTAACCCTAACCACTTTACAAACACCTTTCTTCCTTTAGTTCGTAAAACTTTTTCAACAAGATATATATCAGGATATAAAGTTCTTCGAATTTCGTATTCATAAAATGCTCCTAAAATTGGTCTAGCCCCGGCATCTTCTAATAAATAAGTTGTTGGGTAGGTATCTTGAACCTTAATTATTTTAAATATTTCCGAAGACCAATTAGGCGTATATCCTTTTGCGAAGCAACTCTTATATTTGCTTATTCTCACATAATCCCCTACTTGAAATCTTTTGCATTTCAATATTTTCTTAGAGTCTTTTATTTGTGCTTTAATGTATCTTTGTAATACTCTTTCTCTATTATTTTGGTTAATTGTGTACGGAGGTGCTCCTATAGTTCTATGAAATGTATGATTGTACTCATACATTTTACAATCTAGCGTTCCATCAGCCCATTTATAATTTCCTTTCAAATTAAACTCTTTATATAACTTATTTTTTAGCGTTCTTATAAAGCGTTCTACAATGGAGGCTTTTTTGGTAGAATATGTGGAATAATGATTAATATTATATTTTTTTATTACATTTGAAAAACCATTATTGTAAAACTCCTTATCCATATCTGTTTGCAAATTTTTTGGATATCGTCCTCTTGCTAAGAAAGTTTGAAATGCTGTAGACACCATTTCTTTTGTTTTTTGTTTTAGAGGAAATGCCCAAGCATATTTTGAGAAACAATCTATAATTACGAATATATATTTGTAACCCAAATTTACATTCGATAATGCTTGCATATCAATCAAATCTGCCTGCCAAAGGTCATCTATGTCTTTTAATATGACTCTTCTTCGAGGGAAGTTGACTCGAGCGTTTTTATGAATTTCATTAACGACGTCGGCTTTGCTCATAGTGCTTGTTCAATTTCCCTTCTAGTTCTTTCAATTCAATATTTTTTTCAATTTTTTTAACACGGTCTGATAAAACGCCAATTAGTTTATCAAGATGCTCAAGTGTGTTTAAAGTAACTCTTATTTTTGCGTCGATATATTCGCAAGTATTAACGTCATTGGATACTTCGGCTTCTTGTGTAACACATAAATTATGTCTTTTTATTTTAGAAAACATATTTTCTTTTACATTGTAGACGTTCATCTCTGATGTCCATTTGTATACTAAACATAATGATGATAACATCTTAGTTTTTAATCTTTTATTATACCGCATTCTTTTAACTCCTCAATAATGGATAAGATTTCATTATCATGGTTGCTGTTACCAGCACTTTTAGACGCAATCAATAGTTTTAATCTTCCTATTAATTCATTTGGGTCATCCCAATAAATATAATCTGTAGCTCTTTTATATTTTTTTAATGTAGGCAAGGAACCGCCAGTTTTCAGATTCACCAACTTTTCAGGAAAATCCTGTTTAGCATCTGAGAATAGAGGTTTAATGATCTGACAGTATTTTATTCCTTTATCTCCTTTAAACTGCCCGTTGGGATTAAAATCTCTTCTGTGGGCACTTGTAATAATAAGAAGGTTTTTGTATGTAGTTTTGTCTTTTTCTGTCACCATCTCGAGATTAGGCTTATTGCGAATTAAAAGCTCTTTTAAACCTGCTGTTAATTCGTGATTTTGGTTATTAATTGTAATCACATAATTTTTTTCTTTAGAGTTTTTATTTACTAATGATAAAGAAACAACAGTATTTCCCATCATGAGTTTATTATTTTCACTGCGGATCCCAAATGGTATATTAATATTATCATAAATGTCTAAAACGTCTTCTTTCTTAAGAGATAATAATGTGTCATTCATGTTATTTTCAGAGTTTTTACCATTGTTGTCCAAATCATAATATTCTGAATGCTTGCTTAAATCAGCTTCGAGGGGATTTTCGAAATCTTCGTATGTTATGGAAGAGATATTATCCGTGGGTATATCATTTTCGTTTTTAATACTTGTAATGTTTAAACTATGAGTTTTTTTATCATTTGCTTGTACTAATGTCTCTAGAGGGTCCGTAATAGGCTTAAATACTTTCTTTAGTTTTAGGTTAGCGGCATCTTCTTCGTCCTGCATCATCTTAATTTTCTTTTTTATGCAATTTGCTGATGTAATCAACTGTTTTTTTAGATTGGTATCCATTCTTTTAATTTCAACAACAGTGTGCTATATACGAACGCCGCAGTTCAAGTGAGTGTTTTATAAATGAAGCTGGTATTTATAAAGCATTCATAAATAAATAAACGTATCAAAGCCTAGTCTATATCTTCCTTTATCAATTTCG
The DNA here is from genome assembly GCA_963854355.1 of Epinotia brunnichana. Classification (NCBI taxonomy): domain Eukaryota; kingdom Metazoa; phylum Arthropoda; class Insecta; order Lepidoptera; family Tortricidae; genus Epinotia; species Epinotia brunnichana. Next base: position 39,132,275 of record OY977937.1, on the reverse strand, counting down.
CAATCTTTATTAATTAATAAAAAATTGAATTGATTTCTCCATATAGTACAACAAAGCTCCTTAAACTTAAGCCAATCCATATCCGTATTTATGTGATCCTTGTATATATGTTTTAAATTTGTATCATCTTGCTTAAAAATTATCAATATGTTGGCATTGTCTCTTAGCAACTGCTTTGGTATTTTGGAATACGTTTGGGATAAATAAAAGCAGTCTATTTGCCTATGTCTTCCCATAGCAAAATAGTTTCTAATGTTCATCTGATTTTCACATGCTACATCATCAAAAATTATCACTGAATTAGTTAAAGCCTCATTGGGATGAAGAACTTCATTACTTTCGTTTAGCAAGTAAAAATTTGCTCTAGGAATTCTTTGCATAACTTCTTTCAAAAAGAGATACTTCGGCTGAAAGGCTGTCTTTGAGTACAAATAAATGTGCTTAAACTTTAAACCATTTTCATGTAACAATAAACTCAACATAACATTCGTTTTACCGCAGTTGGATGGACCGCATATTATGCAACGAATAGTATCGGGTAACAAGGCACAATGTTTTACTTGTTTGTTTTTTTTTTCGACATCTATAGTATTGACCTCTAAGGTTTCGGCTTGCTTAACAAACCTCATGATGAAATGTGAAGTGAATCAGATAGAACATGTCTTTATATAGGTAACCAATAAAATTGGGACGTTAATATTAATTATGGTCACGACATATGTATCAGATTTCGCAAACTAAGTGATTACACATAAAAGCTAGATGAGACTTCATTTTATAATTAATACTAGAATGCTGCCATTTCTGCAGTGGTCGTCGAAGAAATTACTCGCGAGTCAAGTAAGTTTCTTTTTAGAATCTGCTCATATCGGTACCTAAAATTAAATTATTCTAATGTGTAAAGTGTATTTTATCGGTAAATGGAGTGAATATGGTATTAACTTATTTCAGAAAATGTCAGACCCTGTGAACTTTGACTGCCAAGAAATCAACAACAGTTTCGACATCGACAGTCGACTAATTGGTGATTTATTTTATAATATTCAAGACCAAGAGGAAGGATATATAGTTCAGCATGAGGAAAATAAAGCACCGGGGGTGAAGAAACGCAAGACTCTGAAGAATAAACCGAACAAGAAAATACCCAAAAAGTCGGAGATATTAAACAATTTATCGTATGTGTCTCGAAAAGGAAAAGAAAATGGACATCATTTGATTAAAATAACCATTTATGAACTTCTTCCTGGAGTTAAGCGCAGCGATGTTGATGATAATGTATGTCTAAGCGCACAGTATATAGTTGAAGACAAATATGATGAAATTTTGGACTATACAGAAACCGTAGTCAAGAAAATTGTGAAAAAAATAAGTGATAGTGATAGTTACAAGTTGTAAAAATGAACTTAATGCAAATAACTTGTCAATAAATATTTGATGATCTAAATTTAAATAGCCTTTTTTTTTTTTTTTTGCTGCCGTTGTAATTAACAGGTAGTTAAAGGTAAACTAGAAATATATGACTTTGCTATGTTGCGGAATTTCGCTGGAACTAATTTCTTACACTGGCAATAATTTTGATGACAGTGACATTGATATGACAGGGTGGTTATTATCAAATTCGAACTTTGAACGTTGCCAGTCAAATGATATCCTCGTCTCACTCATTAATCGAGTAACAGAGACGGTTTTACAGTTGAAATTAAGAAGTTTTGCTTCATGGTAACTGCCTTATGTCCCTGAACTGTTGCCATATAAATCAGAATAATAGTGTCTTCTTGACAACAGTCATATATTTCTGGTCTACCTTTAAAAACAGGGAAACAAAATTAAATCAAAGGCATGAAAATTCATGATAACATTTATTAAAAACAAGACTACACAATACATTTATGGGTAGATTCATAATTAAAAAATACCGCCAATACATTTAATTTAAATATGCATATCTTATCAGCTAGTCCTATAATCTACAATATATTACTATAGTGACCCCACGGTAAAGTTATAACTGCGCCGTCTATTAATTGCCTTTTATCATCATTTTTACTTAATACCAACTTATTCAGTTGCTGGGTAAACATTTTATGGTTTTTTGATTTAATAATACACATGTTGTCCCTTAACTCCTCGCTATTATACAAGCATTTTTTATATTTTTTCATATCGAGTTTTTTGGTCACGCACTTCTTTACACCTTTCGCTTTTTTTATAGATTTTGCCTCGGTATTGATACAGTATAACTTAGCTCGTAATCCAACAAACTCTGATATTACAGTGCCACCCATTTCATCTTTGAAATAACCGGGAATTTTCATGTTTGCCATCGGCATGTTGTACACATTATTAACCTCAAAATTACTTGTATCAAAGTATGGAAGCATTTCTTTCATATCCGCGTAAAAGTTGTCAGTAAAGACTAAATATAACAGACTATCTGTGTCCGTGTAACATAAACGAATATTTTGATTATACCTTTTTCTCATGACAGAATAATGAAATTGATACAAGTGCTTTTTAGCGAGCTCTAGTACGGTAAATCCAATATAAATAGGCATATCTAAAACTAATTTAGATTGCTGCATTTGAATGGCTACCAGGTTTTCCGAGAAAACTGACAAGCTTTTAAAATTCGGAGCACTGATATACTTTTCTGCGCCACAAATTTTGTTAGTTTTATTCGAAATATCTTTCCAAACATTGACCAATTTGACGTCAACTTGGTTTCTTTTATTTTGAATTGTCTTTCCATAGATGCTATTAACCTGCTTTTTAAAAAAGTTTTTTTCGAAGTCGCATTTAGCATTCTGTCTCAGTTCTGTATTTAGCGATATGTAAGGTTCTAAAAATTTTGTTTGATTAAAAGCTAAAATGCGATGAATTTTCAATAATTTTAAACCATTATTCAAACATTCTTATAAAGGACTTCTGATGGACTGTATAGCTGGAGTGATTATTTATAGGAAATATATTAAAACCAAGCCGACTCAATCTGTTTTCGACAGCAATATATTGACAACTGATAAAACAAAATAAAACATTCCAAAAGTATAAAAATAATAGACAAAAAAAGGTACAAAATAGGTTGCATCCGCAACATCCCACCCCCTAGTGTGCGAAAGCACACGAAGCTAGCCGGGCCAGCCAATAAGGAGCCCTACGCGTCTAGCCTGACCAACTTTTTGGAGGGCCGACGAAGAAGGCCTCCCTGTGTGGCTACGTCCACCACCCTGACTACGCCATCTCGGCCAGGGAAGGTTGCAGTGATGCGGCCTCTTGGCCAAGTTCCTCTTGGAAGATTTTCGTCCACGATGAGTACCAGGTCACCGATGTTTAAGTCGCGTTCCCTGTTTTCGCCTGTCTGTCGTGGTTGCATTGTAGGTAGAATCTCTTTCACCCAACGGTTCCAAAAATGGTCGGCTAACCTCAAGGCCTTCCTCCAGTCTGCTCTACGAAGAAGGTCTCGGTCGTCAAGGGTTGCAGGTAGGACTTGATTCGAGGATGTGCCAATTAGAAAGTGGAAAGGTGTCAGCGTCTCCTGGTCATCTTGACTCACAGAAACGTGACTTAGGGGCCGGGAGTTGACAATGGCCTCAGCTTCCATCAGGAGGGTCACGAGTACTTCTGCGTTAGGTGCCCTTTCGCGTAGGGTGGCGTTCAGTGCAACTTTGACGGTGCGAACTAGCCGTTCCCAGCATCCACCAAAGAAAGGAGCAGCGGGAGGAATAAAGCTCCAATTGATTCCTCGGCTGGCAGCAAAATCGTTGACATCTGTCTGATAAAACTCCCGTAATATTCGGTCACCACCAACAAAACAAGTTCCGTTGTCAGAGAATATTGTTTCGGGAGCACCTCTCCTTGCAATAAATCGACGTAAACTCATTATCGCTGAATCAGCCGTCAGGGAGTGCACAAGTTCCAAATGGACGGCTCTGGAAGTCAAGCAGGTAAATAGGGCTACGTATCGTTTTTCCTGTTTGCGTCCGATTGTGGAGTTAATCGGGCCAAAATAATCAAGTCCAGTGAAATTAAATGGGCGGCGATGGTGGGCAAGCCGCTGCGGAGGAAGGTTTCCAGTCATTGGATTCATCGGTTTTGACTTCCTGATCCGACAATACAAACATTTGCTGGCGACGCTTCGTATGGTGCTGCGCAAGGGAAGAAGCCAGTATCTCTGTCTCAGCTCATTGACGACCATCTCATTATTCGCATGTCCAGCCTTGCGATGGTAAAAGAGAACCAAAAGGCGCACGACTGGGTGATGACCATCTAACAGTATGGGCGATTTGACTTCGGTACCGACGTCTTCTACAGCCTCAATTCTGCCGACCAAACGTAGCAAATTGTCCGTTCCCATCTTGGGTGATAACTTTGCTAAGCGACTGCTCTTGGGCAATAACTCTCCTCGTTCAATCCGCAGAATTTCTTCTCCAAATGTCTCGGACTGTACTTTCTGCAGGACGTGCCTTTCTGCGGCTTGCATCAATTCCGCTGTCAGGGGTAATAGAGCGGTGGACGTAGGCGCGTTTGTACGTTGACGAACCCTAAAATCGGTGCTAGGATCAGTGTGATCAATGTGTCTAACGCGGTCCAAAAGTGAGCGAAATTTAGAAGCCGCCTGCAAAACGCGAGCAGTGGCGCGCAGTAAGCGCAACCAGTCACTAAAACGACTGAAATCCGCGGTGATAACCAGATGCCCAACCACAAGTGTAGGAGTATGCTTAAACTCTTCATGAACTGGAGGCTGGCCAGCTGGTTCCACAGGCCAATTTTCCGGAGAAGCCAGAAGAAATGAGGGGCCGGTGAACCATCGGTGGTTAGGGTTGATATGGAGAGGTTTGATTCGCGTGGCATTGTCCGCGACGTTCAAGTCAGTTGGGACCCATCTCCAGTCTTGAACGCATGAATTTTCAGTTATTTCGCCGATCCGATGGGCCACAAAGGGCTTGAACGTTCGTGCGTCACTTCTTAGCCAGCTAAGGACAGTTCTCGAATCTGTCCAAAAAAACGTCCGAATAGGCTTTTTCTTGTGAAATTCCTTGATGGTCATAGCAAGGCGTGAAGCTATTAAAGCACCCTGCAATTCTAGGCGTGGAATTGAAGTGGGCTTCAATGGCGATACTCTTGCTTTACTGGATATGAGAGCAAGCTTGACTGTACCGTCTGCGTACAAAAAACGCCAATAAGCGACAGTCGCATAGGCAAGCTCGCTCGCATCCGCAAAAACGTGTAGCTCCCTGTGCAGAGGCTCGCCGTTTACCTTAGCGTACCAACGTGGAACTCTAATATTAGATATATCTGACAGTTCTTTAAACCATTCGTTCCACCTTAATACCTGTGAAGGTGGAAAAACCGTGTCCCAGTCAATGTTGGATCTCCATGCCTCCTGAAGGAGTATACGGCCCTTGACCACTATAGGGCCAAGCAATCCTAGTGGGTCGTACACTTTCATGAGGTGGGACAAAACTTTACGCTTAGTAAAAACACCATGTAACTTGAGCCCTTCTAAACCAGTCCTAAAACCAATGGTATCCGATATAGGATCCCAAGAGACACCTAAGGCTCTGACGTTAGTTGATTCACTACCAAGAGACACTTCAGTAGGCTGTGCAGCGTGCAATTCAGTTGGAACAAGACGCAACGCTTCCTGGCTGTTAGAAATCCAACTACACATTTCAAAACAGGCGTTACGGTGGATAGTCACCACATCGGATGCCAGCTGCGCAGCTTCAGTTACCTCATCAAGACTGTCCAAAAAATCATCCATATAGGAACTGTGAATGCTTGCATTGGCTGCGTTGGGATACAAATCCTGATGTGACATTGCATTTTTATTTTTGATATACAGCGCAGTAAATGGACTGGATGACGCCCCGAAAACAACAGCTGTCATTCGATACTCTTTTATGGGAGTTGTGTTCTTTGACCTAACGTCGCGCCATAAAAAACGTAATGCGTCCCTATCTTGATCACGGATCCGTATTTGGGGAAACATCTCCTTAATATCCGCTGTCATTGCGACAGCGCCCTCTCTAAAACGCCAAAGTATGCCTAATAAGTTTTCTAAGAGATCTGGTCCTTGAAGAAGCAACGAATTTAAGGAAACGCCTTGATTCATTGCGGCTGCATCATGGACGACACGGAGTTTACGCTTTTGTGGGTGATACACCCCAAAATGAGGCAAATACCACCTTATTTCGGTATTGGTTTCACTTTGAGTTGTATCAGAAGATTCAGAAGTCGTTTTTAAGTTTATTTTATCCATGTCTGTGGTTGACATGTAGTCATGACATTTTGGTTGCACTTTATTCGGACTGACTGTACCATATTGAATGTAACCTGACGAAGTGTTATTTTTATTTGGACATTCCACTAAATTGTGTTTACTGTTGATAACATTGGTACCGTTCCTATTACTGACAGAATGACCATAATAAGTGACAGGATCACATTCTTCAGCATAACCTTTGGCAATCATATTGTCAATAAACCTTTTGTACGCTTCAGCAAAATCGGACTCTCGAAACATACGTCTTTCTAAACTTAAGAAGCGAGATAGGGCTTGCGGATAACTGTCGGGAACGCACTGAATATTATCCCGCCATGGAAGTCCTACCTCATACCTACCAGTTGGCAAACGTGTGGTAGTATTGTGTAAGATCTCAACAGCTCGAGCATCCAGTTTACTATGAAGTTTCTCATGTTTGGTAATACCCAGTGAGTCCAATTTGTACTGCTCCTTTATTAGCAGTTCTAAACGTTCATGTTCAGTAAGCTCAATACGGTCTAGGTGACAGTGGTTGACAAACTCAACCGGTTTCGTTTTACTAGAAGCCACTCCATACAATGTCCAACCAAGCCAGGTGTGACAAGCTACCGGCTCATTACGACTACCAGCGCGGATATCACGAGATATTGACAGATGCCAGTGCTCGGCACCAATCAGCACGGTTGGCATAGCGTCAGTGTACGTCAAATAATCGGTTAAATCACTCAAATAATCGTAAGACCGTGCGGTGTGTTTGGACAATGTTTGCGTGCTCAAGCTGAGTAAGGGCATGGCCCTGGCACGATTGACTAAAAACCTGTCAGATTCGTGTTTACCCTGTATGTAAAAGTCCACATAAGAAATCTTAGTAGTTTTGTGTAAGCCACCTACAGCATTGACAGTAATAACCTCCTCTGGCCCTGACACCCCGATACGGGCAGCCACTTTAGAATCAATTAACGACGCTGTACTGCCATCGTCTAGGAGTGCGAAGGTTTCGTAACTGCCAGCTGGTCCAGACACAATAACTGGTACCACTTTTAATAATGCGCTGTGTGGTTGTGTTTTGGTTGTCGTTCCAACATGTTGACTTAAAATACCTGTATTAGAAACCATGACGTTTTCTTTTGACAACTCCTGTGTAGTCTTGGAACAGCACGGCGTGTGTTTGGCATCCCTTTCAGACAAATTCGCATACCCAATATTATTGAACGCAGTACACTCAGTTTTGTTTAGCGGTGCCGTACACCCCGTATTGTTCATATTGTTTAGTTCTGTTTCACACTCATGGTTGAGCGCAGCTGTACACACTGTATTATGGAACGCCTGTGTATGGTGTGTTTGCGGTGATGTAAATGTATCCTGCCTGCCGTGTAAAAGTGGATGGTGTCGGAAAGTACAACCGTCGACACCACAAGGGTTCACTTTACATAACTTCCACTGATGTGATTTACTCTTTAGACATTTGTAGCATATTTTGTGTTCACGCAACCAACACCACCTGTTTTCAACTGATAACCTTGTGAATTCGGAACAGTTTTTTATATCATGGCACTTTTTACAATAAATGCATTCGGTTTTGTCACCTGTTTTAATATTGTCATGTGTCACAGCGTGAATATTTTCACGTTTGAATTGTTTATTGACAGGCACAATGATGTTTTGTTGTGTAGCAATAAAACCTATTTCAGGAGATAATGCGAATTTAATATAACGCTCGTGTTCACGAGTTAGAAAATCAGATAAAAGTTCTAACTTTGACATGAGAGGGTTTGACATTTCTGACGCATAGTCAGACCACCTCATCTTCATTAAAGGGTTAAATTTGCCCAAAATACTATGAAATAGCTCAGGTGAATGTAAATATTCTCGTAGACCGAGTAATTTCATAGTAGAAAGGCTGTTTCGTACCTTGTTGGCAAAAATACCAATCTCCTTAAGCTCGGCGCCAAGCCGCGGCAGCGTTTTCAACACTTGTACCTCACCAAAGACGACCATTTCCGGGCACGCAAATGTTCGCTCGAGTGCGTGCATGATCTCCTCGGGGGCAGCTGCCGTGTGGAGCAGCGAAGCGACCGCCTCACGCGCGGGTCCGCGAAGCGCGTTCTGTAAACGCGCAACGTTCTCTGCGGGGGAATGAGAAGACTCAGTACTACTAAATTGACGTTTAAATTGTAGCCATTGGGAACCATTCCCGAAGAATGTAGGGAGTTCTATGTTGGCTCTACGACCTGAAGCCAAAGCTTTTGCTGCAGCTGCAGTGTCAGCAATCGCTTTGAGTATAATTCCATCGTTTCCTGTATTGCGATGCAATTCGACAGTTGGCTCATTCGTCATGCGTAGGCAGCTACCCTGGTTTATATCGCGAACCCAAGATGCCGTCCGGGAATGAACATTACTGGCCGACTTTGCGGAACGTTCTTCGGCTTCTTGAGCGGCCAGAGCAGCTTCCATTTCTAATTGTTCTACTTGTTTTACCTGCTCAAGTAGTTTTCTTTGTCGAGCAATCTCAATTTCTTGCTCACGAATCATCAATTCTTGCTCTCGCTCCATACTTCTGCGGGCCAACTCGGCCTCCGCAGAAAGCCTCCGTGCTTTTATAGTAGCTGATGACCGCGAAGACCCTGATACGTGCGACCTGCAACTAGGAGAAACGTCAAAATGTTCGGCTGCAACAGCGGAGCCGCAGCCGCCGGTGGTGGTAGTTGCGGGACACGCGCGAACAATATCGAGAGCTGCGGGTGTTTCTGTGGCATCAGTCTTCGTGAGGCCCTGACTTTTGGACCGACCGACCCCACCCACAGCGGGTGCACCTGGTTCTGAACGTGTCGCCTTACGACTTTTAGCCGGCGTTGCCAGCTGCTTGGTTCTACTTCGCATATTCATTATAAGACGGGAGAAGGATCAAATATAAAGGACTTCTGATGGACTGTATAGCTGGAGTGATTATTTATAGGAAATATATTAAAACCAAGCCGACTCAATCTGTTTTCGACAGCAATATATTGACAACTGATAAAACAAAATAAAACATTCCAAAAGTATAAAAATAATAGACAAAAAAAGGTACAAAATAGGTTGCATCCGCAACAATTCTTTTAAGTGCTCGTAATGTATTACATATTTATATTTATTGTGCAAATTTGCTATCAGTTTACGACTCGTTTTGTTTGGAGGAACATAATTTTCTGGAGCAAATGGCAAATCTGAGTGGTGATCATGCAATTCATATGGGTATTCAAGATCTACTTCAAGTATGTACCCTCGAGGACTGTCGCAACTGACGCTTTTAACATCAAATATGTCTATTTCTTTGTCGTTTAGAAACATAAAATTGTTGGTTGGTAGGTATTGCAGCATAGCAAAACCATACAAATTGACACAATCTAAATATATTAAATATGAACTAGTTTTGGTGTCATTATAGTCCGCCAAATATATGTTATTCGCTTTTGCATGTCGTAGCGAACACTGAGCAAGACCGCCTCGAATTCCCTTTTCTATCATTTGGTACATTTCAACATCAGATATCAAATCCAGCTTTATTTTTGTATATAGCAACATCGCATCCCAGCTCAAAGCCGGACTAGAAACATAGTAACACGGATCTAAATTATAATAAGTTAGACTCATGCGCCTGAATTTTTCGAATATATCACATAATAATAACACATCACATTTTAGGTATAAATCAGTATATTCACCCAAACTTTGTATGTTAAATTCTCTCCATACTGACTTTGCGTGTTCATAATTTTCGTTTGTAATATTCTCAGCTGTTAGTTTACTATAAAAAACCTTTCGATCTGGAAGCTCATTTTCGTTGCATCGATCCCACGAGTCTATGTAGTCATAGCAATATATGCCTTTCTTGCGAAGTAATTCAAAGTGACAAGGATTAGGATAAAACTGTTTGAGGTTTTTAAAGTCATCAGGATCCAAAGTACTAGCCAATTCATCTAAACCAGAATTCAAAAAGTTAAATGAGTCGATAAATTTTAACTGCACCGGATTTTGACCCTCTATTGGTATGAATTTGGTTAATGATATGTATTTTTCCTTTGTTTTTGGAATTAAATTTATGCGACCAAGTGTATTCGATAGTTCTGTAATAAACAAGTGACAATCATAACCAGAAAAATTATGAAAGAGTATGGGTATAAACTCGCAAGACTTAGCATTTAAATTACAAAAATCATGGCCTGGACCGCGATATTTACCAGTAAAATGATCATGATCTGCTACGATACGTTCGCCGATTTGAAACGATTTTCTGCAGATATGACAAGTCGTAGCATTCTTTAAGGAATGATTTTCATCGGCAGACAATGGCGACATTTCACAGTCAACTGATAATAACTGATGCAATTTCTTTACATCTTTGGAAATAGTTTCTACAAATTTTTTGGCACAATTTGGACCGCGATATGATACATACTCATTTAGTTCCGGTTTGGATTCACAGCATATATAGTAGGCAAAACACGTCGCTTCATGCACTTGTATATTTTCAATGTGATTGGACTTGCTTTTGTCCGAATATTCTAAAAGCAAACTTTCGAAATCTCCATAAATTACTATAGGTATTCTTTGAGTCCTTTCGAAATGGCTAAATGATAGTGTACTGTCAGGTTCTGGTAACATAGTTTTTACTCTAGCGCAATTATGAGAATAAAGTTTCTGTTCTGTATCAAAGTATATAAAGCATTCCTCACATAAATTGATTTTAGACGTATGTTTAGTAAGTTGTCCACGAACAAGTTTTTCTATGTTTTTTATTAAACAGAAATGAGATTTTCCATTTTGTTCGATAAGTAACAAGTTGACGTGTGTCAATTTATGTTTCAATGTCTTATATAGAGGTCCAGACACGTCATAATTTTTTTCTAAACCATAGACGTTTATTGAGATGTTCGGATTGTTTTTTTCGAATACTTTTAAGTCGTCCAAGGCTGGTGGAAAGGACATGCCTCTAATATTGAGAAGGTTTCTAAAATGCGGATATGATGAAACTCTATTTGGATTTTTACTTGCGGGGTACATATGAGCAATGACGCTCCATAAAAAACAATAATCGTCTTTGTTTTGTATATTTAAACATGATTTAGTGTTGCGAATTTTGGCTGGCAAACTAACATATGTGCCGGCCCTTAACGGGTTGTATTTATTTATGTTTATTTCCAAATGGCTAATTGAATCAATAGTCCAGCCTGATTCTGAAAGTTCAAACTCTGAGCACTTTGTTATAAGGTTGTCAACATAACTGAAATATAGGGATAAAATATCAGTATTCCGAAAAATTTCAAAGTACTGTGTATTAAATGATTTCAATGCCTTTTCATTATTTTTTGGCTGTGTGTATGTAACAAAAAGTTCAACATTTACTTTCAAAGCAGTGTGTTTTTCTAGAGAGATTTTTATTAGTTCAAATACTGATTTAGAAATCCTATTTAAAAACTGTTCTGGGGTTGAATGGATATCATCCACAATAGAATTTACTCTATAACTTCTAATTCTATTTTTAAATGCGGTAGCTATGACCTGTACATTATCGAACTTGGTATTTATCAGACAGTTTGACTTATGAAGGTTGCTCTTTTTATGTGATGTGAAGTTAGAAGCATGAACTTTGCACTCGTCACAAAACATGTTTGTTTTTCAAGGTCTTTATTTTATTAGCACTAGCAAAGGAATAGATTTTATTGTGTAATTATTTCATTATTTTATTATTGCATTATTTCATTATTTCCTTATTTCATTTCATATATATGCTGTGAATGAAAAAATAAACATGTAAAACAGTTATAACTTTAATGTTCGGGGTTACTTACAAAATGATAAATGCGAATATATAAGTAGGGAACATTATACTAAATACTGCCGAGTATATTGGTAAGGCAAAGTATAATTCTTACACATGTTATTGAGGAGCTGGGTACATAATCGGCTGAATTTTGACAAAGTCTTGTTTCCCGGCCTGTACTAATTTCGAGACCGCTGTCCACAGCGGTGTATTGGTGTCAGTGGCCACCTTCAATGTGGTAAGAGTATTTTTCCACCGTTCTTCCGCTGGTAATCGCTCCGCTTCACGGCTATTATAGACCCGGAGTTCGACAAAGTATTCTCCTGTCTTGGTAGGATCCCTCTGAGTTGTAAATCCCGACGCGCCGCGTTGAATCAAAAAACTTCTCAATGTCGCTGCTCGAATAGGCTTATGTTGTGCCTGTTGCGCATCGTCCTGTAAGACAAAAATAACAAATTCAGTAATCAGTTTATAATCAAATCAAAGATATTGCGCTCCTATAAAAAAAAAAGACTAATTAGAAACACAGTGATTAATAAAAAAGTTCGCAAACAAGTTTTGGAAAACAAAATAGTCGTATCCCTATCTGCTCTAGATAACTTTGGATACAGAAAATATGTTCAAACAGCAAAAAAAAAACCAAGTGACGGTAGCCTTGACGCATGGGTAACTAATCGTAATGTATGGAATAAAGTAGTAATTTAAAACATTAGAACTGAATATAATTAGCACGTCCCTCCAACATTCGCGAGAAAACCTCCCACTGTACTCATCGCTAACCTAAGAATGTTGGCTATGTTTACACTATTTACTTCCTAAATAAATAAATTAGAAATCTAGGTCAGCTAGTACATACCTCAGATTCCAAGGCCTGTGCAGGACGTTTACGTTTCACTGGCGGCGATTGAGCGCACGGGATGGCTTCGTCTTCCGACTCCGAACAGCTATCCAAGGCCGATAGCTCTTTAACTTGTGATGCTGCCGGCGCCTTTGGTTTTTTCGGAGCACGTTTCTTCGCCGGTTTTTTGTCTGCTACTTTCTTCGACGTTGACGGTGTTGGCTGGACAGAGGAGGACTCATCAATCGTCCTCGAAGAATCGTCCAGCAGCTCGTCCTCCCAAAACGGATTCAGAGACCAACCAGGCCTGCGATAAAATAACAATATGTATTTGAAATGCACCAACAAATCGGAAAACAATAAACTGGCTTAATAACACGATAAGTACTATATACGTACACTTACATGGTTTCCAGTTGTATTTGCGTATATACACCAAACACCAACTCACTTTTGCTTGATTGCAGCGAACACCGAACCGGGTTGTTATTTTTTTATTTAAATTACACTCTCTGAACTGACTGTCCCGAGTCCTGGCAGTTATGAAGCTAATGGTGCGTTAATGTCCCGGCTGTCCTATTTATTATACGATATTCTAAAGTTGCGATTACAATGGCTAATAAAAGAATCATCGAAGACAGTGCAATAAAAACATATTACATAGCTGAACAAATTTAGTCCTTATGTAGACCATCTATAAACACTTCGACTGTTCTGTGCATTGATTCCGTTATAAAGATGCCCTAACATTCCAAAAAAGAAATCCATTACTTGCAAAAACGCCTTACGATATGAAAACCGAGACGTAAATTATAAAAGGAAGGTGTATGTACTCTCTACAGATCGTGAATTGTTTGCAGCGGTCATTTTTACATTGGAATGTACTATATATTGTAAGGATAACCAGTATTTCTCAAACCAAGCGCACCTTAGACTAGCTAGTAGCAAGAATCACATCGAAACCAATCAAATTACGAACGAGTTCATTTGACAGTGGACCTAGCTTAGATAAGCTACTGTAAAACCAGTACGGTTTGAGCTCAGATCTTTTTTATTAGGACTCGCATATAAATGTTAGCGTTAACCTACATAAAACAAACCCTATTATAGTTTTCTATTTTTTTTTCTAATTATATAATTATATATTTTTTAAAGGCCCTCTTGTAATTTAGTTTCTTGGGACATAATCATAATAGTTAAACGCTGGCAACTAAATGTATTCGCTGACTTCGCGCTTCGGCATGAGGTACCTAATTGACAACAATAGAAAAAAACTAATTACTACTTCGATGCAGATAAGTAAAATAAATTTTCCATCTCCTTTCAGTAATATCCTTGTGATTATTTTTAGCAGCTAGGCTCCGGCTAGAAAGGTCAATTTCCGCGCTAGTTTTATAACCAATTTGATATCGAACTATGTAAAGTAAAATGTTTAATTAGTCTGAGTAAACTGACAGATGACAGTGTAAATATTTTCGTTATTTAGACATCACTTCATAAGAGTATACATACATGTAACCGGTGATATGAAGGTTACTTTAATTCATAATATTTATATTAGGTACTCATCATATGCCTATATCTACTATCAAAAAAAATATATGCATAAATAAGAAAACTGGCTAATTAAATCGAAAATGGGTATTTGTTAAGATAATTTGCAAGTGACGGGGATATGGGCAATAGTTTGTGTTTCTCGTTAATGATTTTGATATCCGGCCAATCACTAGTGATTCTAAGATCATAGCCAATTGATCTATTTATGGCCAAATTTGATAGATGGAGTAGTGTTGGTGGTTCAACTTTTAGCGGCATCTTAAATTCTATGCGGTGCCTCTGTAGCCATTTTATTCCATGCGGCGATTTTACATAATATTGAACCAATTCTACAACACTACGACGTACTTCTCTTACACCTTCAAAGCAATAAAGATTTTTGGAATACGAAGACCGTATCCTGATGGATTTGGGCCCTCGCACTGTTTGTACAGACGACGAAAACTCAAAATTTGGATTGTTAGAGTTTCTGACAAGAAAAGTTCCAATGCTTGTGTTTTCAAGCATTCTATGAGCATCTTGCACATTCAAATTTTCATAATACCATCCGCATTGTCTCAACAAATCCATATTACTCCGTTCAGCCATAATGATCCACGCCATTAACCTCTTGACCACCGCACTACGAATGAAGTGACGTTCTCTGCACGCACCACGGAACTGGCAATCAGCATCGTGCACAATATAATATTAACAACATTCTCAATAGTTTAACAAATGAGAATTAATTTAGACAGGTCGGACGTGTTCCTGTACAATACATTTGCAATGCATCGCATGATTCATAGGTGCAGCCGGCTAAGTGTAACTTGTCGGGTGCGTATCAAATAGGCATGTTGTGAACACAAAACTAATTGTATGTTCTGCATCACTCGATCGCGAAGCGCGCGCGCGCGCGCGCGCGAAGCGATTGAGTGATGCAGAACATACAATTACTACCTACTTATATGTATAGATAGATAGATAGTAGGTAGTAGGTAAGGTAAAAGTACGTTTCACCGAACGCTTAAGACCTCGATGTACCTACGTTTATTTTTATATAAGGTCTGCGAGTTTCGTAGGGCTATGTACAAAAGTACAATTGTAATTTAGATACATTTGTCATCATTTAAATGTACCTAGAAATTAATAACATACTTATAGATATAATAAAAACGATAGATATAATAATGGCTAAATCACGGCGAGCTCTTCCCAGAGACCGAGGGCTTCATGATGGCTATTCAGGATCAGGTTATCGAGACCCGCAACTATCAGAAATTCATAATAAAAAACAGAATTTTAGATTTATGCAGGAAGTGCAATAGCCCAGGAGAAACCATTCAACACATCACCGGAGCATGCAAATCAATAGTTCAAACTGACTACAAGCACAGGCACGACCAAGTTGCCAACATAGTACATCAGAAACTAGCAATTAAATATAACTTGATTCCTCAGCCAGCCATTCCTTACTACAAGTATACGCCTGAAAATGTGCTAGAAAACCAAACCCACAGAATGTATTTTGATAGAGCCATCTTAACAGACCGAACTACACACTTCAATAGACCGGATATCACTGTAGTGGACAAAATCAATAAGACGGCTCTTTTAATTGACGTAGCAATTCCAAACACCCACAACTTACAAAGTACAATAGCTGGTAAACTTACCAAATATACCGATTTAAAGGATGAAATAACCAGAATATGGAAACTGAGAAACGTTACTATAGTACCCATCGTGTTGTCCACTAAAGGTGTCATCCCTCAACATTTGCATACCTCTATTAAAACCCTATCATTACCACCGTTTTCTTACACTGCAATGCAAAAAGCTGTAATTCTAAACACTTGTAGAATAGTCAGAAAATTCCTACAGAATGACTCTCACTCACTAACGTACAAATCCATGCACACCCATCAGTTACTCATCTTCCACCCGTCCACCACAGATCATCATCATCAAGATCTTCTCTCAAATCATCATCATCAAAATCTTCCGTCTTAATTAAAACGTAATAGGTATATGAGATGCACTTGGCTTCGGCCCGTGCTTACCATTACATCAGTATTTAGGTAAATACTGAGAAATTTAAAGAAACAAAATAATAATAATAATAATAAAGTTCTTTATTGACAGGCAATAGACCCATAAATCAAAAATTGCATAAAAAATATAATATAATAAATCATTACTGTTTGTTATTATTATTGTGACTTAATATCAATATCATTTATTGCATCCATAGTTGTACAGATCTTATAATAGGTACATGAGTTCCATATGAGCCCTGATAGGGCGTAGCAATTTATATTTAGTTTTATCTAATTACATTCCATTTATATGCTTAACATTCCTCAAAATATATTTTTTCCTTAGGCAGTTATTTTATTTATCATGCACATGCATTTCAATCTTCCTCTAATTACTATACGTACTAATAATTATACGTAGAATAATTTAACAACAAAATAGAAAAATAGATAATAAATTAGCATTATAAGAACAACTTACAATAAAATTATAAGACCAATATCACTGATATAAAAGCGTGTACAGATATTTTTGTCTTTGTTTTGTGCTTACCTACAGATATAGGTAATTGGCATTATACTTACTTGTTAATGATTAAAGTAATTCTGAAGTAAACTTCACTGAAGCGATGTCAAAGAATTTCAAGTAGAATAATGCTGCTGCCAGACAATACATACCTACCCATACAAATACAAATGTTTATTTCAGGATAAGCCCATAGAAGTGTTAGTAGGTTACAAAAACATAAAACTATTTGTTACTACTTAGGTACATTGTGGCCAGTAAAATGATAGGTATTCGGTAGGTACTTATGTCAAAACATTAACATCAAACAAAACTATTTAGTTTCCAAAGCCAAATCCAGCTCAAAAGTCGAGGAACACCATAGTTGACATTAACACATTCAGTACCTAGAATTGCTACGCTCGTAGTCGATCCCGGGG
The DNA here is from genome assembly GCA_963854355.1 of Epinotia brunnichana. NCBI lineage: Eukaryota > Metazoa > Arthropoda > Insecta > Lepidoptera > Tortricidae > Epinotia > Epinotia brunnichana. The sequence continues at coordinate 39,114,849 of OY977937.1, read as the reverse complement.
TTGGGGTCGACCTGTAGTGCCAAGCAACTACGCCGCGCTGTAGACGCCCGCTAATACGCGGGTCTTGGCAGTGAAAGTTTTCCGTATCATAAGACTATTAGGTATCACCGATATAAAGGCGTGTACCTACAGATATTATTGTCGTTAGTTTAGTACAGATCTTATTAAAATTATCACATACCGTAAATGATAGACGTATTTCAGAAGTTAAACTTTACTGAATCTACAGCGATTTTTAAATAGATACAGTCGTGCAAAAATATGTACCTTATCGATTTAATCTTCTATATAGGTATATAAAGAAACCTTAATCCGCTGACATAAGAGCCATGGCCATGGGACATATTTATGAGTAAGTTGTTGAGCCATTTAGAGCTTACTTTATACTGGATACTTCAAAGCTAGTTTAATAAGTAATACAATTGTTACTAACACCATGATCGCATGTTACAATTGTTACTAACACCATGATAGCATGTTACAATAATTGTTACTAACACCTAAATGGCTCAACAATTAAAGTCCGTGACTGTATCCATATGTTTACACTTGACTGTACCTACATAATTATAATAACCCCTGGCATTTACAAAACTTAACTGTAATTACTTTTGCGCGCCACTAGCGTATAAAATAGGTAGTCTAGACAAATGGACAGATTGAACATGACACGGGTTATTTTCGGCCAGAACTGCCACTTCGTGAAATTGCTTTTCATCGATCTGGAACTTTTCGAGTTAACGAATGGGATAGATACGATTACTTGTGCCCTCATTTTATATTAAAGAAATTTTAATTTCGACGGAAATGTTTTATCAAGAGCTGGCATTTTATGTTTAAACTAGCTGCCCGCGCAGCAACGCCCGCAACAAAGAACGCAGGCAAACACGCGGGATAAAGCAAAGCCTATGTCCATCCGGCTAATACACACACAGCTATTCATATACCTACACACTATAAAAGGTTTTTTTTTTATCGGATAAGCTATTCCTACACACAAACTTTGCAATCTAACAGACTTTGTCTCTTCCCCGGTGCTACTAAGCCGACTTCAAAAATTCTTCAACCACTAGCTTATGCCTATTTATTACCATTTTTTGCTTACATTAACACTAAATAGGTATAGATTAGTTACGTAGGTGGTAGGTATATTTAGATAGGTACATAGTTAATTCGCTGAGGCAGGCTTCGCATCATTCCTGCTGGTCGATTGCGTATCGTTTCGTACGTAGATCGAAATGTCATTTTTCGTATCTATGGTACAAGATGATAATATACCTCTGTAGGTATTTAAATCTGGAGTTGTCCAAACGCTATTTCTTAAAGTTACGCAACAACTCTTCTGGATAATTAGTACCTACCTACCTATATTATTGAATGTGCCTATCAAGAGTATCAAGTTAATTATTAGGTCAGATGAAGCGTGTCTTCGTGTAGCTATGAATTTATAAATAGGTACATAATCAATTAAACCAAAAATAGGCTCCGACTTGGCAACGCACTCACTCTACACAGAAATTAATGCATACTAATATTATAAAGAGGAAAAGTCTGTGAGATTGTAGCTTTGTAAGTTTGTAGGTAATCTCCGGTACCTACAGTTCCCGGCAAACAACTTGAACATGCGGGACGAAGTGGGGGGGGCAGCTCGCACGTACAATTCGCCTTTGCGCAGGCAAGGTCATTTCCGCACGAAGTTTGCCGTCTACTGTACTGCTTATCCGATTACTAAAACTCATTCAACTTTTTTTTTATACAACGACGGTGGCATACAAGCTTACGGCCTGCTTGATGTCAAGCAGGAACCGTAGCCTATGGACACTTGTGACTCCAGAAGAATCACAAAACCTGCAAACCTGCGGGTAGAATAAACTGTCTGGATGATTATAGGCTATAGTCCGTAAGCCCACTCCCAATACACCCTACGTCTCTTGAAAACACGATAAAATGCATGGCAGCAGGTCGAGAAAGTTGTGCGGAGCAAGAATCAGAAGATTATCGCACCTAAAATTGGCCAAAAGTTTCAATAACCTTCATTATCGGTCTTAATTTTAAACGTTGGTGATATTTGCGTCAAGTGACAAGAGGACGAGACATGTGGCATCATTTATTTTATTATTTTATTTTTAGGATCACCAACGGCTAATACATCTAAACAATACATATGGCTTAAATAAAAAAAATAAACAATTAAGATGCTTAGCCACTTATAGGTGACCATAGCTCACACAAGTGTAAAATCTAGAGTAACAAAAAAACTATCATATAAACAAGACTCGTTTATTTCCCCTTGGTCGGTAGGCGCGTAAATCTTAATCTACCCACATTACATTTATACATCTCATTCTTCCCCCCTTAAATTTACTTACTTTATTTTTATTTAATCATTGAGCCTTTTAATCGTAGAGAGAGTAAACCTAAGCATGTCAGTCCTGAAATGGCCGTAAGTACCTACTTGGCAGACGGTGCCATATATTATATGGTGTGCGTTATATTGACTTTAACTTTGCTCTTGGCCGATAAAAATGCTTATTTTTCATATTTTTCTCATTATTCAAACCTCTCTTCATCATTTTCATTCATTCATTCATTCATAAATTCACGCCTTTATTCCCAAAAGGGATAGGGAGAGCACATGAAACTTATGTTCCAGTGCCACTTTTAGCATAAACGTGGGTTTAAAAGATCGATGAAAATGTGATATCGCAGAGATAGGTTGCTAGCCCATCGACCACAACAAACTTCAACCCTGCTCCCTCAGTCGACTTTTACGACAACCACGGGAAGAAAGGGGGTGGTGAAATTCTAACCCGACGGGTCATCATTTTAATTATATTTTGTGAATATACCTTATTTACGTCATGTGACAACAGTAGGAAACATGTGGCATCATTTAGCCATTTAATCGTGAAGAGAGTAAACCTAAAGTCTGTCAGTCCTGAAATGTCCTACTTACTTAACTTGTAGTGATTTGTGATGAACTGGCCCCGTAGCATGGATATCACGGGATACGTGACAAGATAAGAGCGTCGTCTCGTTCTATCGAACGGTGTCAGCCAGGGACGGATGCTCTATCTTGTCACTTATCCATGCTACGGGGCCTGAACTGCATCAAAAACCTGTAGGGTGACCATGAGTTATACTGAAACAACAAGAAAATGTTATTTGATTGCTCTAATAGGGGTGTAGACTCAAAATTTATTTTTACTGCAAAAGAAAGAAGGCAAAAAAATATGCCTAATGACGAAAATCCCATTCGAATATCTCAAAAAATTACGAAGCTACAACCGTTTTAATGTTGCTTGTTAGAGAGAGAAAGCGCTCCGGGATCGTGACGTCACGACCGTCTAGCGTCATAGTAAATGACAATCGTTTCATATGAAGGTGCGTTTTGCGGATAAGGGACAGAACATACCTACTCTTAAAATTTTGGACACTTATATCTTTGTGATTATTTAACTTCTTGCGTTGTTTTTTTCTCCATTTGACTACATTTTTAATCCTTTTTCGAGAAAATGCAACATTATGCAATATTATCTTATTTAGTGTCTACACCCTTATTTTCACCCTAGGCAGCAGTGAGGTAGGTTAGGACTTAAAAATAATATTTCAGTTCATGACTTAGGAGTCACCCTGTATATTTTATCCCGCAGGCTCGCCTGCGTTCTTTGCAATACGCGGGCAGCTGTAGTCATAATTATACACGCTCAGTTTCATACCGCAGTTGGCACCTAGACTAAGCATAAATGCGTACGTCTGCTAGCGCAGATCGAAAACCTTGACGAAAACGTTTCCTCTTTGCTCCTTTAGGGGACGTCCCGAGCGTGTATCAAAGTGGCAGTTAACCCTTCGCCTGTCAAACATTACGACCCGACGCAGGTAGCCCAGGGGACAGCAGGCGAGGGATTAAGTCGGCCACCAGTTGCTAGCGTGGGATTCAATCTGTACAGTTAACTTGGATTTTATTGCACGTTTTATTGCAGCTTGAACTGGAGTGTAATTTTTTAGGTGGACTAATCTTAGATAATTAAGCTAAGTAGGTACATAAGTATTAAGAGCAATGCCGTAACCTACAAAAGAATTTAAACGAGATGGTAAAACCGTTTCATTTGGGATTATCAGATCCATATTAGTACCTCTCACCTTACGGATATAGAATTTATATCCGTAAGGTGAGAGGTACTAATATTACAGGTTTATATTATAAAATTTATAAACCTGTAACTGACGGGAGTTAGTATGGTGCAAATCCTTTTTCTAGAACGAATTCACTTCGCTTTGTAACAGGCACAAAAAGAATACAAGCCATTAAGTATTTCATTGTAAAGTGTAACCGCGTTTTATTTTTGTTTCACTAAGTAATCAGCAACTACTACTCGTAATACTAGTGCTCTGTAAGCTGTAAAACTCGCGAGCCTGTCTTTTTTTTTAATAACTATTTGAATTTCGAAAAAGTGACTCAACGAAAAAATACTGATTTTATAATTATCGAACCTGCTCACAAAATTTTACGAGAATCTATTGAAAAATGTGACGTGTAGAGGAGAGCAGCCGGACAGCGTGACAGTTGTACCCCTACCATGGGAATTACGTGACTCGCGTTTACATACTCTCTAGCGACTACGTAAAAGATTTGTATGACAAATGCCTAGTATAATAGAGTAGTATATCACCAATATTGGCTAAAGAGATAATTTTACGGCCCTTCTAGACCTTAAAGTTGCAATCATTTTAGGTTCCAAAGGGGCCGTAAAATTATCTCTTTTGCCACTATTGGTGATAATATTATTATATACTACTCTATTATACTAGTCATTTGGAATTAAAAGTACCAAATAAGGGTATGTTCCCACTTATATGTAAAAGTTGCTTATAAGTGATTTTAGGGCCTATTACTTCTTATTCAGTGACAATTAAGACCTGCATGCAACTTTAAGTAGCGAAATTGACTTTACCCAACCATAAGTAATAATATAGAAACAAAAATCGTTCCTTAACAACTACAAGTAACAGGATGAACTCATATACAATTTTGAGTTGTGTTTAAAGCTATAAGTCTTATCAAACACTGTTAAACCACTCATTTAGAACATAAAACTATAAGATAAGCTGAAGAATTCACTAATGTGCTGCTTGGGTTATGACATTACAGAATACGCAAATCGCGTAGGTTGAAAAATTCCCTAAAGTCAAGTTGTTTTCAAGAATCTACACTAGAAGTTAAACGACATTAAAGCATAACTTAACAGTGTGTGCGCCGATTTTCCACTGGTTTTTTCGACTCAATATGGCGGAATTCGTGCCATTTATTTGCATTTTTAAACACAAAATACGCGACAATCCGAATTTTGCGGATATATGTTGTCAATTTAAAACTCTTATTTTTATACGTTCTTTTAATTTGAGATAGGTCTCGATCGGATCTACTACCTCTTGACGGAATAATACGCTATCACGCGCCATTCTGCAAGAGAAATAGTTTACTAGTACACTCGCTACGATATTCTTTGATTTGAAAATGTCAAATTTGTGTCACAATACTACAAATCGAACGGTAAATTACGCATCGAAAACTAAACGCTAGCGACTAACGTTTTGCAGTTGTTTTCGGAGTAGGTACAAAGGCAGCATGAGTTAGTTACACAGCAATCGAAATCTATTCGAAACGCGTTTGTTCGATCCCGACTCGGGATCGAATAAACGCGCTTCGAATAGATTTCGACGAGATTTCCGAGTACAGTAATCGAACGTGTGTATACGGTTTTCGGTCCAAGTTAAAGCATAGAACTTCGTTCGCTTTGCTCCCTCTCGTTCGAAAATGTTTTTATTACCATTAGGAATACATTTCGTTTTAATTCGATCCTTGCTACTTTAACAATTAAACTCACCATTGGAGTAAAGTATTTATTATACATGGCCTTTTCATTTCGAAGGGTTTGTGGCACGTGATGGCTAAGCAATCGTATTGTTGCATCGATGGGTCTTAAGGGGCTCACAGCTCCCAATGACCTTCGATCTGTTACCGTCCGTTTTTTCGTTTTTTTTTTGGCTTACCGTATTAACAACAACGAGGTTAACCGAAATAGTATCCCATATTTACTTGAAAACTCATAGTTTTTGAGATATATAAACTAGTTTTTTGGTTAAAAATAAAAAAACTCTCTTAGGATGTTAGAACGTCAAAAAGGAACAGTTACATGTAAATTTCATATATAAAAGTGCATAAACAACATACTAATATCGAAAACAGAGCTTTTTTGGACAATGTTTGAATAAATCATAAAAAAATAAATATATATTTTTTTCCAAAACACTCTCTTGCAAAAGTAGATAAAGTATTGAAAAACCGATTAACGTTTGTGGCATAAATATATCTATTGTAATGACGGAGGAATAACAACTCAAAACTCATCAAAACTAGTCAAAAAGCGCGTGGAGCTCCTGATTCGTTCTAGAAACGGGATTCGGACTAAGTAAGTGGTAAGAAAAACGATGGTGGACGGCATTTATTTTAATTTACTCTCTATCATCATCCTAGCGTCATCATACTGAATGGACCCCTTCTCACCTAATAAAATGACTACCGTCATCCAATGGTCAGACCACAGAACACTAAATATTATAGAAGGGGTTATCAAGCTCGATTTCCATCGGGAGCGGTGTCGCCACCTCGTTAATTTTTACTCGAAGCAGATTGTTTATATCAAAATAACCATTACGTACAACCAGCACAATAAAGTGATACATTATTTACCACGATTCTCCATTCTCGGGCAATAACTATGAAAAATACAAGCGGCAGTTAAGAAGGGTTTTATAAGGCGGGGAAGACCGAAATTAATATGTCGGGTGAGAAAAATGGTAGACGGGAGGAAATTTCACGAAATTGCTAGTTGAAATAATGTCTAGTGAGTTTGGAGTTGTTTATATATTAATTTGTCTTGTCTTGGGAAAAATAAATTGCGATTTTTCCTGAAGTTGTTAGTGAAGAAACCTTGTAAGTATGTACCTACCGGAGCCTTCTTGTTTATTTGTAAATTAACTAGTATCGTCCAAACGAATGGTTTAATAAAACTATACCTACCTTAACCGTCATAGTACATTGTGATATAAGTGAGCCATGTTGATAATCACATCAAGGGGCGGGATTGTTCACGCGAGTCGCAAGTGAGCGTGATATGAAAGCCGAGGATTATACGACGTTTCATACTACGTTTTTCAACACAATTGCGAGAAAAAAATACATTTTGAAGATGAACATTTTATAGGCTCCTAAGTTATTTTCTTTAGGTGCCTATCAATAACTGCCACCAATGGTAACAGGTTTTTACTCACAGATTGCCGAGCACATACTGCTGCTGCGAGTCGAGTCAACTCGAATCGAGTTTCGATTCGAGTTAGCGGCCGAATCAACTTGACTTAATATCCGAGTTACAAATAAAACCCACCAGTGACATTGCTAGGACGAAGTCTCGAGCAAAAGCTAGTGTTTTTGTGATGTTTATTTTATATTTCCCCTAAATTTAATTTAACCATGTCAGCGTGATTTATTTACATATCTATGCCTAATAAGGAGTTCCTTGTTGACTAAACGAACAAAAAAAATGGACTGTCCCACTGTGTTGCAAATACGAGTAGGTATATAATAGTTCCTGTTTTGTAATTTTACTAATACTATGTAAGTAGATAGCAGTGGCGAAGCGTCCATACAAGCCGATTCCCACCGAGGCACCGACTTCCCTAAAATTTCTTGCTATATTTTATATTACCAAACTCGTAAATCATCAAAAAACAGCCCTCTGTTTTGCTCCGGGTTGTCCAGTGAAAATTCTCACGCGCCGCCACTGGTAGATAGTATTAGTAGGCTACGAGACGACGTGCTCATAAAATGTTCTTAAATTAAGCAAGTTACGCCGAGTAAAATACGAAGTACTCCCTTGGTGCTTATTTCGGAATTTACCGGTGGTTATCGTATTTCCGGAGAACTACGAGAAAAGCTGCATATTTAAGTACGTGTGTACGTAAACGATGTATTGTACACGTTAACCTCTTTGTTACGAGAGAGTGGATCTACATCTCGCCTCCCCATGTGAATACCAGAGTTAGTACGGAGATGAGATACAATTTATACTGAATTATTACCGTGTATTCACTTCGCTTCAGTCCCTTCGTTTTATAGCGCCTTAATAAAATAACAGAGCCCTAAGAAACTTGTTCACCTTTTCGGCCTACTTTTCGCTTTATTACAGGTGACACTTCGCGAGACTGAATATACGCCCCACGTAATAAACTGAGACAGCTTGTGGTGTTGTCGGTATCGGTACGTATATCTAATCAAAATGTTAATGATGGAAAAACTTTCTTTCTTTCTTTCATATCATAAGTAAGTAGGTACAGTTGCCATCACATACATCGGAGCAAACAAGCACTCCACGAACATCGGAACACACCTCTATTTTCAAGGTATTAGGGTGCATGTGCCGACATTTTTGAACACCTATAGTGTACCGATATATGTGATGGCAACTGTACTTATGCGTCACGAATTTTGTACCAAATTAAACACTAGTGTCTTTGTGAGCTAGTAGAAATCGAGAGAACGTCTTTTTTTTTAATTTTTTTTCATTGCGTTAATCTGAATGGACACAATATATTCTTTAACATAATTAACCTAACCTGCTCACATAATTTCACAAGCATCGTTTTAAATGCGGCCTGTTAGAGGACCTATATCCGGACTTCCGGACATACGAAATAATTTTGGCCCAAGCTGAAATGGAGACGCGACGCTCGCACGTTCAAATATCGAATTGGCGAGGAAAACATCTACTTACGTGAAAGTTTCGTATAAGTAAATAACATTTAAGAGGCTGACAAGACCTAATTTGTTGAAATTGATATTATTTAAGCAGTTTTTTAAGTTAAAACGATTGGTTCTAGCACATCAAGATAAATATAAATGTTAATATTCATCATATTTCCAAGACCGTAGACGGACTCAAAACATAATTGGACGAAATCGGCTTGATAGAAAGTAATTGCAAAGATTGGTCTTAAAATCATCTTAAACGGTTCTAAGTCCTTATTTTTTCGTCGTATGGGTCTGCAATTAAAAACATGAAGTCCACATATTCATACCTAAACCGCTAACAAGCCATATTTCACAAATAATCTACACTTTATTTTTATTTAATTATTTATTCATTATTATCTTCTAAAACCTGGCCGCCCAAGTAACACTCGCTCTCTTTTACTCCGATATAAATAGACGAACGCTTTTGTGGCTTCTAAAGTACCTATATTATGCTGGATGATTCTGAAAACTCAACAATTGATCGCCTTTTCAATACAGTATTTATGCGAAAGTAAACATATTATACATCTTTTTGAAGCTACGGTAGCCTAGTGGTTGAGGCATGCGGTTGTAAGGTCGTGGGTTCGAATCCCGGCTCGTACCAATGTGTTTTTCGGAACTTAAGTACGGAATATTTACCGTTAGCTTTTCGGTGAAGGAAAACATCGTGAGGAAACCGGTCTAATCCCAATAAGGCCTACACTGAAAAAATAGCGTCGGTTGAATTAACTAAACTCGCGTGTGTTGAATTTTATTTTGTAAAATGGACCCTTTTTGTAGTTAATATTACAATCTCTACAAAATTAAAATTACGAAACATCTCTATGTTGACATCAAAATCGGCGATTACAATTTACTTTAGTAAATGTCACAAACACGAGTGTTAAGCTTACTAATCTGTAAAGGTTACAATTACGACAGTTCAAGTTTAGTAAAAAATACTATACATGTGTGTAGGTTCTACGAAACAACAAAGTTAAAGTTAATAAACTCACAACGTTTCATTTACAAATCCTTGATGTTGATTCTACAACAAATACTTTAGTAATTATAACGTAAGTTGATACTAGATTTTACAAGACTGTACAGTTTATTTTATAACAGTCATATAGTATAGTTTACAAAACATTTCCGGTTGCCACTACAGCCGTTACTTTAGTAAATAATACTAAATCTGATAGTAAATTTTACGAGAATATTTCGTGAAAATCACAATATTGATCTTGTAACGACTTTTCAAAAGCTACAATAGATGGCATTAGCGTCGCTACAAAAATTATGTGTTAAATGAACTACAAACTGGCGTTGGATTTACTAAACCCAGGTGGTTAAAAATGTTACCTTTTCAGTTTAGTAATTAATACTCAATCAGATAATAAATTTTAAGAAACAGAATAGTTGCGTTTACGAGAAACATTTCGTGAAAATTACATTATTGGTCTTGTTAGGACTTTTCACAAGCTACAATAGATGGCATTGGCGTCGCTACAAAAATTATATGTTTAATTAACTACGAACTGGCGTTGGATTTACTAAACCCAGGTGGTTAAAAATGTTACCTTTTCAGTTTAGTAATTCATACTCAATCAGATAATAAATTTTAAGAAACAGAATAGCTGCGTTTACGAGAAACATTTCGTGAAAATCACAATATTGATCTTGTAACGACTTTTCAAAAGCTACAATAGATGGCATTAGCGTCGCCACAAAAATTATGTGTTAATTTAACTACAAACTGGCGTTGGATTTACTAAACCCAGGTGGTTAAAAACGTTACCTTTTCAGTTTAGTAATTAATACTCAATCAGATAATACATTTTAAGAAACAGAATAGTTGCGTTTACGAGAAACATTTCGTGAAAATTACATTATTGGTCTTGTAAGGGCTTTTCACAAGCTACAATAGATGGCATTGGTGTCGCTACAAAAATTATATGTTTAATTAACTACGAACTGGCGTTGGATTTACTAAACCCGGGTGGTCAAAAATGTTACCTTTTCAGTTTAGTAATTAATGCTCAATCTGATAATAAATTTTAAGAAACAGCCAAGTTGCGCTTACGAGAGATATTTCGTGAAAATTACATTATTGGTCCTGTGAGTCGTTCTATATATCAAGTTTTCTTGCTTGAGCAATAGCAATACCTTCTTTATGACATTTAATTGCGCGTTAAACCCACTCCGATAACGAGAGTCTTTATTCATGGCGATGTTTATAATTCAAGGGATCCACATACCTATCTCTGTAGTTATAGCCATATATAAGCATGAGATCGCTTATACGGAATGAAGTAACTCAATAAATTATCAATCATTTTACTTATTCTTTACCCGGCTGTGCGACGCAAAGAAGGGTACTTAATGTGTTTATCAGCTTATGTATGTACCGTAAAATGAGTTGAGTAGGGACAAAATCGAAATTCAAACCTGGAAAAAAGTAAATTATTTATGTTACACATTGATTTATATATAAAAAAGTCTTCCGGGTGAATTCATTAATTTGTGTCTTATGGATTACCAGTCCCTCAAAAGGTCAATAGTGAAACCTATGTAAATTGTGCCGTGCCTTTATTGATGTCTAGAAATATTTCACGGTTTTGTTTTTATTTCATTAGGTAGGTACTTATCTTTAATTCAAATATATTTGTCACTTATTTTATTTTAACTTTCGAATACAGTTGTAGGAGTCGAATCCTAATACGTAGGACCTACGCCGTAGGGGAAAGGCAGGTTAAAAGGTTCATCTGTGTAACCCATTGATTAGGAGCGCTAGCAAAATACTCGAAACTTCAGAACGTTTTATTAGAAAAGTCACTTTACTCGGTAAAATAATAAATTGAAAGAAAATATTTAATTAAGAATTTGATATGACTTTTCTTTATTTACTATTTTTTATTTATTTATTTTTTATTAAAAGATTTGACATTGTAACGAGATTGGTAATTGAAAGGTTCTTAATATGGTACCAATTTCCATTTTATTAGCGATTGTTAGTAGTATTAACGTCTAGCCGCCGAAATGCCTATAAAAAGGCATCCTCCTCTTCAATGGAGTATCATTTAAAATTAAAGCAGTGTTGCATTTGTTTCGTTTCGTTCGATTTAAAAACAAAACAAACTACTCTATTTGCTAAAGTAATGATTGAAATTTAATTGCCAATTTCTCGCGTATGGTGGGCCGCTAGAGGGATTTGACATTATTATTATTTAATTAATTGAGAAGTACTTCCCTAGTTCCACATTATTATACTATTTCATTATTGTATTCTAGCGTCAAGTTGACATTGTAAATTATCTTTTTTTTAATTTTGTCATGACAGTAAGTATAAATATTGACAAGATAAAACATTTATTTAACAAAACATACATAGGTACAAGTAAGCGTCCTTTCCCTCACTAGTCTATTTTTTGGTATGTGGTAATCTATAATTGCCGGCAAAAGGTATCGAAAATAGAATTGTCCTAGTTTTGGTTTTATTTTTCCCAAAAAGCATAGTCTCCTAATTTTTTGAAAAAGTAATCCTTTCTGATTCAATAAAATAAAAAAACACCATTTTCTATGAGTTATGGGTAAGGCCGTATATTTTGCCACTTTTTACCTGTGACGTTTAATGGGGTTATTTTTAATTTTATTCTATGTAACGATATGTATACTTACAAGGGCAAAGCAATTAATAATTATTTAACAGAAATTAAGTTAGAAATAAATATTTTAATTAAAAAAAAATGGTGCAATTTGCTTAAAATTTGCTTGTCCCCTTAGTCAGTTACCTGATATTCTAAAACACTGTGGGCTTCTACTTAACTTTATTGTGTGTATGATTATATTTGTAAAGTATTGTATTAATAGGCTGTCTTCAGTCCTTTTTTCAATGCTCCACTGACATTACAAGTCGGAAATTTTAGAGGAATTCCTGTTTTGTAAAAAAATTACGTTTTACGTTACATGTTTTACGTAATCAGTATCTATTATTAATTTTCTACTAAGCCACTTGGTAGTATCCAAATTCCTATCAAGGCAATACTGCCGTTGATGTATCATCATCATCATGATCATATCAGCCGAAAAACGTCCACTGCTGGACATAAGCCTCCCCCAACAACAGTATTTGTTTTCTTAGGAATTGTGAAAGATCTAGTGAGATATCGTTATTTTATTGTAAATTACATAACACTTACGTCACACTTACGTATAACTTACGTCACGCCTTAGCTGACGTTACGTTAGTATTACGTAAAACAGACAAAAGGGCTAATGCACATTGATCTTATTAGCAGTTATTAGGGTCACGTGACACACTTAGCAAGGTTAAAAAAAAAACAAGTTAAAGCAATATTACTTTTTTACTTAATATTTCTACTAAATTACCCCGTTTCCTATCAAATTTACCAGTTAGTACTAGAATAATTTTTCTTTGCCTACCAATTTTATGTTACAATTTTACATAACACTTATGTTTGGGTAACGTAAACTGCTCTTGTATTTGATAATATGAATTATCATTTTGCTTTATTTGTAATGGCATGCACCCAGCAGTGGGACATAAATAGATAATATTCAATTCAATTCAATTCAATATTATATCGGCAGTTTTATTATTCATATATATTAATTGGTACCTAAACGAATGCTTTCTATAAGTACTAATAGTTTTAATTACTTAGGTATATAGGTAACTAACATTGATGTGAGAAAGACTTGGCACCGATGTAATTAGACCGCTAGATTCCAAATTATTATAAATAATCGGAGGTCAGAGTTATTACTGGTCTGCAACGCGCAACCATGTTTATTTCAAACACCATATACCTACGAATAGCCTGAAGCCACGTCCGCTGCGCCAGGTTTTCGTGGTTTTTAAACGTCAAACATGTTTTGCCAATCAAAACAATATACCCTATTTGTTTGCCGAAACTGACGGAAAACATGTTAAATGTTTAAAAACATGGAAAACATTGGTGCAGCGGACTCGGCTTAAGAAAGATACGGTCGCGCTATACACATACAAAAAAACAATAATATATTGATATATTAGTAAGCATTTTTTTTACATCAAAAACTTCGCAAGGCAATTAAAACATGTTGCCAAACCGCCGTTTTTATTAACAGAGTTGTGTAATTTCTACGAAAGTCGTTTTGTAAGATAGAGTTTTCCCTCTCTGTCATATGCGTTCGTACGTAAGTGCGGCAGACGGAGAGGGAAAAGTTGAATTACGTTGCGAGGTTGAGCAAACTGACTGTGGGGAGTGAAGGGGGCGCGCGCGCGCAGGTAGTATCGGTGCGCGGAACAGAGATAGCGGCTTGCGGCTGTCTGTTTGTACTGTAGTGAGTGCTGAGTGTATTTCATTTGTTTATCGTAACCAGCCACGCGGCGGTGTCTTGTTGCATTTAAAATTATGTCAAGTGAATTTTCACTACGCGCGTTGTGGCGTATTTACGCCACATAGTTGTGACTATATTGTGACGTTAATGCCGTTGTTGGAACATTATCTGATGAAATGGGGGTTGTCTCCAGCGACGATTATGAATTTTCAAGGTATGTAATTTGATTTACTATTAGATGAACCTCTACAATAAGTACTTATTTAAGTTACGTTGATAGATTTTCGATGTGTTGCGATCTCAAATTATTTGTTTCTATGATCTGAGATCACGGCTATAGACTAGTCCAGTGTTATGTTATGTGTGTGTTATGCAATTCAAAATGGCGATCTGCGGCATCGTGACACGTTTTGTACGTGTTTGAACACTTCAAATTATCCAAAACTGTTGTGTGATTGTAGTGGTTATTTAAATTTAAACCATTGTAACAGATTTAATTTCAATTTTAAATATATAGTTATGAGGTGAACATATTTTTTATTAATCTATTAACTGCATGTACAGTCGCCATCAGATAAATCGGAGCGATCGCTCACAAATATCTGATACTGTTTAACAATGTGTTAGATTGCATGTTCAGAAGACACAGAAGTGTAAGTATCTCTTGGGTGTCTTATCTGACGATTATTTCTGATTTTTTTAGACAACAAGATTAAATTCTAGTTACTGGATGACATTCACGAATCTAAATTAAAAGAACTCGTGCCGAGTTTAAAAGAAAGCTTACTGAACGAAATAATTCATGTAAGTACCTTTCTGCCTATAAAAAAATCTCGAGACTGATGAATGATTGTGTTTAGTGAACGATACTATAGTAGTTTAGTGGAATTTACTAAATTGGGCTGCTAAACGGTACCAGAGTAGTTTAGTAGAATACACCTTACTATATCAAGTAAAAAATACTAAAGTGATCATGTAACATTTATAAAAAAAAAAAAATATACTAACTACGATATTGTAAAACATACAACATCGATTTCATGAACTACTCAAGAGTTTTTATATGTGTAGGTACTAGCTTCAGCTCGCGAATATGTCCGCGTGGAACTATTTTATATAGTAGCTCCATTCAAATGTCCATCCCTGAGACTCAAACTATCACTATACCAAATTTCATCTAAATCTGTTCAGCGGTTTAAGCATGAAGAGGTAATAGACCGACAGACACACAGGTAGATACACTTTCGCATTTATAATATTGGTATGGATGCGTGAGCGTGTGTGCTTGATTGTTCCTAATGATCTGTCTATCGTTTTTCTTAGTCTGAGTAGACACTGAATTCGAGTATGTAGATAATACGTTTTTGAGACCTTTGCATGCAGGCAGATTTCTTTTAGTATTTTTTACGGTCAAATTTGAATTAAAAAAAACAACTCTTATACATAAAAATATAAAGTTAACTTAGCATCGAAATCAAACTCACGAGTCCATTATTATGTTCCATTCGTTTGTCCGTCCACCGCCGCTATATAACTAAACTGATATGTTTTTAAATAATCTACCTACATATATATTATTACCCAAATTCAAATTATTAGTAGTTTTATAATACATCATTTTTATTTCCAGAATCAGGATGCAGTACCACTGTCACATCAGCAGAGATTGAACAGCACCAGTAATGGCTCAAATTTAATAAGGAGCCATTTTTTGAAATTTTAGAGAAGTGGCACAAAACGAGAGATTATCGTATGAAATACTTGGCTGATCATAGAAACAAATAATTTGAGATCGCAACACACGGCTATATACTAGTCTAGTGTAATTTTATGTGTTTGTTATGCAAATTATGCAATTCGAAATGGCGAATTACGGCAAAACATGATGACACGTGTTGTACGTTTTCAAACACTTGAAATTATCTAAAACTGTTGTGCGATTGTAGTGTTTTTTTTTTTAATTTTAAATCATTGTTGGTGGAATACGAAGTGTAAGTTCAGTTCCCGGCAAACAACTTGAACATGCGGGACGAAGTGGGGGGGCAGCTTGCACGTACAATTCGCCTTTGCGCAGGCAAGGTCATTTGTTCAAGAAGTTTGACGGCATCTGTATCTCTTGAGCGTCTTATCTCACGATTATTTCTGATTTTTTTAGTCAACGAGATCACATTCCAGTTGCTGGATGACATTCAGGAATCTGAATTGAAAGAACTCGTGCCGAGTTTAAAAGAAAGAATACTTTTCAGACGCGGACTCCATAAGCTAAACGAAATAATTCATGTAAGTACCTTTCTACCTATAAAAAAAAATCTCGAGACTGATGAATGATTGTGATTTGGTGAAGGCACAAGTGGCTAGCCAGGGACCAGTCGTCAGCCTTTTGAGTCGTTTGAGGTGTGTTGAGGAAGCCATTTTTTTTTGCTGCACATGGTCTTAACAGGTATGAAAACCATGTTTTAATGTTTTAAGAGTTATTACTTTTTGTTTATGATTGGTTTATTTATTAGTTAATCTATTAAATAACATTGTATTTTAAAATAAATATCACTATTTAACCTATAAATTGAGAGGGCTGACTACTGGATACCATTTTTTATACTGTAATGTTATCATTTTAAATACGTCTACCAAATGAAAGATTTATAAATTCTCCACAGGTGATAATGATGTAAACTCCATTTGGCCCATGTATGACAGATTTAGATGATTTTGAACCTAGAAATTATGGGTTGGGGTGTATGAAGGGGTGGCCGGTTTTTGGACTTTAAAAAATTCTCATAGTTTTTTAAAATTCTCATTTTTGTTGTATTGTCTTTTCCTATCATAAAAAATGCGTAAAGATAAGCATGTTTTATAATTTTAACTTTTTCTCTCAGATCGGTATTTACCGAGATAATTGTGTTCAAAAGTCAGTCATTTTTAACAGAAAATTTCGGTATTGGGAAATTGATGCCAATATATCACCTCATTTTTATCAAAGTATTCTATAGAACATCTACAAGAAGCATAAAATGTCAAATAAACTTTTCTCTGTTACCATCCGTTTTGGAAATATTAAATTAATAGGTATTTATGAACATTATGTATGGAGTATTTGAGACTATAAAAGCAAATTAATACCCTTTACCCTTGTAAGTAGATTATATTGACACACTTAAAATTATTATTTACAGGATACAGCATCTGAAGATACGAAAAGCTTGTGCTCAATTGATGTATGTAGCGTCAGTAGCGGAAGTAGTGCAGAGTTGAATGTCAAGAAAGTAGCAGCCCTTGAAAAATTTCATGTAAGTTTCTTTCTTTTAGTTATTTTGGCCAGTATTTTGCCTCAATAGCAACCCTCGTCAAAGATTTTCACGCTATTGCTTAGATCTCATCCATGTATCGTTTTCGCTGTGTCGTTCCTTCTTTTAATAATTGTATCTCATTTCAATAGGAACAAACTGATTTAAAATCTATTTTGAAGACAACCACTTGTGGAGAGTTATGTCTAGCTTCAGTGAACAAAAGCATTGACATGACTATAAGAAACCATATTACCAAAACTGTAGTCGAATATTACATTAAACAGTATGGTTCTATGTCAAGTCGAGATTTTGATGACATGTCCAGCCAAATAACAATACTGTTTCCTTCAGAATGCAAGGTTTTTAATTATTTCATACCTATGAGTAGAAGTAGAAGAAAGTAGAAGCCGACAGAGAATGCTTATGGAGGTCCTAAAACCGTCACACACTTATAAAACATATATATTTACAGCATGGCATCTTATGATATATTTTCCGTACTACGAGGGGCGTTAAATAAGTTCTCGGTATCGGCATGATCGACGTGATTTCTGATTCATGACAATAATTTCTGATTATTTTTCGCACTGTATCACTGTTCATGAATACAATAAATGTATGTAAAAATATTTATTAAATTAATTTAATCACATTTTGTATGCACGTAAAACAAGAAAAAGTATATTTAATAACTAAAAATTATACGATACGAATAACTTCTGTTTTTAATGACGATATACCGAGAACTTATTGAACGCCGGTCGTAGTTGGCAGAGTCGACACAGTCGAGCTGTAATATACAGGATGTATGGCATAAAATACACCGTGGGCTGGACAAGTGTTAATTGGCCCAAACGTGTTGCAAGTGACCCTACCTACAGTCTTCTAGCAGACGATATGCCATACACCCTGTATATTAATATATCATACTAAAGGTAAATGTGTTATGCGCTTATTTGTAAGTATTTATTTATATTTTATTTTATTTACTTATTTCCATACATGACCCCCAGGATGCTGTTGGAGCTTCCTCTAAGCCTGTTCAGTAGCGAGGCGATTTTCTTTTGCATATATAAGTGCCTGAAAACTGTCTGTGCGGGCCTCCGCAGCTAAAGCTAGAATCCATTTTGCATAGTACACATAGTAACGCATTTTACGTGTGTTTCCTTACTAAGTAGGTAGTTTAGCAAATTAATGCGTAGTAAAATGTAGTTTGCAGTATTCTAGTAAAAGCTTATAGATATGGCATGGAAATCAAATCATTGCCAAAGCGTTAATCTTTCATTAAATACGTACAGTTAAGGGCATAAATATGTTAACCTTATTGTATTGTATTGTTTCGTACCCAAAGGGTGGCAAACGGACTGCTATTACGACTCCACTGTCCGTCCGTCTGTCACAAAGCTGTATCTAATGAACCGTAATAGATGGAGACTTGGAATTTTCACAGAATATATATTTGTTTCTATTGCCGCTATAACAACAAATAATAAAAACCGGCCAAATACGAGTCGGACTCGCGCTCAAAGGGTTCCGTACCATTATCTATTAAAATCCTGGTAAGGGCATTTATTTGTGCGATGAGCACAAATATTTGTTCCTGAGTCACGGATGTTTTCTATGTATTTAAGAATTTATTTATATGTATAAGCATAGGTATGTTTATCGTCATCTAGTACCCATAGTACTAGCTTTGCTTAGTTTGGGACTAGGTCGATTTGTGTATAAGATTGTGAAATAAAAAATAGAAACAAAAAAAAAAAAAAACTGTTTTTTAGTATTTGTTGTTATAGCGGCAACAGAAATACATCATCTATGAAAATTTCAACTGTTTAACTATCACGGTTGATAAGATACAGACATACGGACAGACATACAGACAGACAGACAGACAGATGGACAGCGGAGTCTTAGTAATAGGGTCCCGTTTTACTGTTTGATAAATTTAAAGAGACCCTCATATTCACGAAAGGCATGTGCGTGTGCGAATAAGGACTATAATTGTACACATATGTATGCCCTTGACTGTACCTATACCTACCAGAGTGCGGCAGTTATTACTTAGGTGGGTAATAAGTAATCAATGTGACATTGTATGTTGTCATTTTAGGAGACGTATTATGTTCCAAGCCGGAAATATTCGGCTAAATCATACATTCCTGCCAGGGGGAAGTTAGTGGACAGGTACCACAACCAAAAAAGAACATTGAGAAAAAGTGGGGTTCTGAAAACTGCCCAACACGCCGTGGACAAAAGTGATACTACTGAAGGTAGGCAGGCATAGACTAAATAATAAAATAAAAAAATAGACTGATCATTACAAACAATAAAGTGTGGCCGTTTGCTTTATACACTCAAGAGCAAAAGTGTCGGGCCGGTGAAATACCGTTATATTTTATAAAACAGTGCAAGGTTGTACAGTCTTTAATGTTGTCATGATCTCAATTAAATTTTACAGTACATTACTTACCTAGGGCGGTTAAACAAAGAATGTCTCAGATCGCAGGTATTTGACGCCCGAGCCGAAGGCAAGGGCGATAAATATGCGCTCTGAGGCTTTCTTTATTACCGCCCGTGGTAAGTACAACATTTTACGTCTCTATCTGGCCAGGAAGTGGGGTTTTCCGCACGCATAGCGTGCGGTAATTCCTACTTTATGGTCAGGTATGACGTAATAGTACATTTCGATGCTAGTGCGGAAAGTATGTCATTACTCCACGAGAGCCGAGATATCTTGCCACGAGCCGTAGGCGAGTGGTAAGACTCGGGACGAGTGAAGAATGACATTTCCGCACGTGTATCGAACGACGTTTTTTAATACAGTTGCGAAAAAATAAGATAAACAACAAGTTAGAACAGTATTAAAAATTTTTTTTTTTTTGAACAACTTCATTAATTTTCAACTGTATTACAATGATGTTAAAGAATTAATAATATAAAAGTTTCAAATTCCTTACTTGTTGTTTTTCTTATTTTTTCGCAACTGTATTAAAAAACGTCGTTCGTTACACGTGGAAAAGTAAAAAGCACTAGTGCGCAAAATACAAGTTTGCGCACGATTTGCAGCTACAAAAAGTACCACATTTTGAGCAACTGAATTAAAAAAAAAATTATCTACGCACATATCATTAGTGCTCTAAAATGCGTTCAGAAACCGTCGGTAATGACCAGCATTATTACAACCAGTTTTACTATGACAACTTTCTTGTCTGTGGTAAGTAGGTAAAATCTGTACTGTAATGTTATTACAGTACAGATTTTGGTATCGTTATGAGTTTAAATTTGGAACAGCTGTCAAAACTCAAGTGGGTCTCTATTCTAGTACCTATTTATAGATATTAAAACAGTTATCGATACAAAACGTCAATTTATTATGTTTTTTCATTTTACTTTTTTAACATTTTTTTTTTCCTTTTTTTTACTTTTTCCCTTTTTTAACATTTTTACTTTTTTCCACTTTTTTAATATTTTTATTTTTTTTTAACTTTTTTTGTTACTTTTTTTACTTTTTTAGCTGTTTTTTAATTTTATCACTTTTTATCTTTTTTTCACTTTTTTGCACCTTATTTATATTTTTTTAACTTTTTGCACTTTTTAACTTTTTCTAACTTAAAAAAAAAAAAAAACTTTTTATAACTTTTTTTTTACATTTTTATTTCACTTTTTTTTTACTTTGTATCATTTTTTTTCACTTTTTTTGTTACTTTTTTAATTTTTTTTGCTGTTTTTTACTTTTATCACTTTTTTTTTTATTATTTTTTTCACTTTTTTTTTTAAGATTATTTACAGATAGCACACGTAGCAATGCAGGTCATTTTTCTACGGCTTCTGAACCCATCTTAGAGTACTTATGATATGTGTTTAGATAAAGTAGTGTATGCAGCTGTACATAATTAGGCCTTAAAACACTCGTGTGATCCTATTATTATGTATCAGTAGCATAAACTACTTTAAAAAAACCTATTGCGATTATTTAATGTTGGGTGACCCGAAACTTTTGCTCTTGAGTGTATTTGTAGGTACTAGCTTCAGCCCGCGACTCCGACCGCGTGAAACTATTTTATTTAGTAGCTTCTTTCAAATTTCCACCCACTATATCATAAAAACTAGAGATGCGTCGAATATTCGGTAAATATTCGGTATTCGGCATATTCGGCACGTTTTTCAATGTTCGTTATTCGGCCGAATTATTCGGTTCAAATGCCGAATATTTACCGAATAATTTTGCAGGTTTTTTGTCTGCAAGTTGTAAGAATGTAACATAGTCATTGTCCTGTGAAATTATTAATCTTTAGCAATTATATTTCCAGAGTCAGGATTCAGTACCACTGTCACATCAGCAGATATTGAAGAGCACCAGTTATGGCTCAAATTTAATAAGGAGCCATTTGTTGAAATTTTGGAGAAGTGGCACAAAACGAGAGATTATCGATTGAAATACTTGGCTTGTCATGAAAATACAATACATGATATACTCTCTGAATGGCCAAGTTTAAAAATAAGCTTAGGCTACAAACTGGTAGGTACCTATGCGATATTTTAAGTCATGTATATAGGCTTTTTTCCTGGGCCAGTCTTCTTTTTTAGGGTTCCTTCGTGTGGGAGTCAAACTCGAACTTAGGCGTTTTTTTTTCCTGTATGTGATAAGCCTTTACTTTTTTTTTATATATAATGTGTTATTACCAATAAATTATGTCTATGTCTATGTCTATATATTATATTCATACATCCATTTTATATACGTCGAACATAATTGATTGTTACGTAGTCATTTATATTTTTTACTAGTATGTATTTATCCTGTTTTAAAAATCAAGCTGTAGGTATCTGCGCTACTCTCTTTAATATTTGTATAGATCTGCTTTTATTTGTGTCTTGTAATTTGTGTAAAGGATTCACTGAAAATCAGCGTCGGGGTTTTCCATGCTCCGACACATGCTGAGTGGACTCCTTTTTGAGACAACCCTCAACATTGTACTTCTTTTTATTTTTTCCTAGTTTTAAGCATTTGTACTTAATGTTGTGGTTGTGTTTTTTAAATAAATCATTCATTCATTCATTCAAATGCCTAATTCGACTTATTTTCAGATTGAAACCGACTTTGATGCGACTCATCCCGACCGTGGGCTAAATTTGTTAAGGAAGTGGCCGAAGTTTATGGAAAAAGCTCTACCACATTTGAAAAAACTTAAATCAAGTGAATTAAATATACTTGAGGAAAATCCATTGGAAGGTAATAGATTTTAACATCTGTACTATATATAAAGTTGTAAAACAAAAAACATTCTCATCACACTAATATCTGCCCTTACATGGATTCGAACCCAGGACCGTCAACTTCGTACGCAGCGTCACTTCCTCAACCGGTCGTCAAATAATTGAATTTAGGTTTTTATTTTGTTTTATTATTCATTTTAGATGCCAGAGACTACATTTATTTTAAATTAATGGCTCACAAAATGCCACCAACTGTGAAAGTGCCAATAAGAGACAATGACAAAAAAAAGAAGCTTTACAAACCCAGCATCGTGGAGTCGCAGAATGCGTTCATTTTGCATGTAACGGTAGGTACATTTAATCAAATAATGTTAATTTCTAAATTTGTATTAAACTAGTAGGTACTTGTCCAATTGGGAATGGATGAAAATTTTAAAAGTGCCTGTTTTTTTTGGTGATAGGAATAACCTTCCTTAGCACCAGAAAAAAGTTGCAGTCTCTTCAGCTGCGTCATTTATTTTTGAAAAGTATCAACATTTGCCTCACGTACGTTTTGGGCTTAGAACGGCAAATAAAACACTTTGCTTGATCCGTCTCATATTACAAAAAAATATCTTAAAAATCCGTGGTAAACTGACACTGGCAATGATATTGACAGCTATATTTAAAATGTTTTTTGTAATATGAGACGGATCAACGAAATTGTCTCATTCGCCGTCCTAAACCCAAAACGTAAGTGAGGAAACTGCTTATATTTTTCAAAAATAATTGACGCAGCTGAAGAGTCATCAACTTTTTTCTGGTGGTAAGGAAGGTTATTCCTATCACCAAAAAAAACAGGCACTTCTAAAATGTTCATCCATTCCCCATTGGGATGTTTCCTGGGGAAACAATATAAGTAATAATTCTCACGTTCTGTTCTGGATTAAATTATTTCATATTCATACATTCATATAAGTAAGTCACTTAAATTTCAATGGACACGTATTTTTTGCTTTATCAAATCAATAAAAAACTGCGCGTCAATGTGCGGGAAATGGGCTAAATTGTCTCTCTGAGGATACTGACCCCGTCCTCCCTAATCCTATATTACATAGCATATGACGAAAAGTCGAGAGTTTGTCGCGTTTTCACGGCTACTATAAACGCACTGACAGCGGTGGCGGTGCGGCGCGGAGGCCGTACCGGTTGTATTGTTCGAGCTTATACGAAAGGGTCCGCACAGAATACCGCGCCACGCCGCGCCGTTCTGTGGGGAGTACGGATCCTTTCATACTAGCTTGAGCATAAGGCTAAGCACGCACTACGGATTTAGGTACTGCGGAAAATATTTTTTGATATAACTTTGCGATTTTAAAAACGTTCCGCAACTCGCCGTACCGCAGTGCGCGCGTAGCCTTACAACCGGTACCACCTCCGCGCCGCGCCTATACCGCTGTCAGTGCATTTTAGCTTAAATGATTGTAATTGAATTTTGCCCTTATCGCTATAAAGTTTGTAAGTGTGGGTGTTTGTTTACCTTTTCATGCAGAAATCATAATAAGGTCACTAATTGGCATTTTTTTTTATAGAACCAAAGTGAAATAAGAAATAAACTGGAGCAGTGCCAGAAGGTACATCTGAGCAGAGGAACTACATTCCAACCTCTTATCATCGCCGTCGGGCCGACTTCCAAGGACATACAGGACTTCTACGTGGCAGTCGAACATGTCTTATATAAAATGGATTCTCTGCTGAAAGCAGTAGACGTATGTTTCAAAGTCATACATATTCTCAACGCTCAGTACCCGACGGAAAGCATAAGTACTTGGACGTTCATTCAAAAATATTTTTATGATATTGACTGCAAGACTGATAAGAAAATTTCGTCAGTTTCGTGTTTCTTATCTGATCTTTTGTAAATTTGTCGCTTATTCACAACAGTGGATATTTTTAATTCGTTTCACAATGTTCGTCTGTTTTGTCTGCTCGAAGGTGGCAAACAACCACAAAGAACTTATTCAACATTACAGATTTAGCCACGACTTAGGTCTAGACTCGACGTATCGATGCGCACAGTCGAATTGTTTTAGAACATTTCAAAGTTTAAGATCATTTTGCCGTCATCTAGTTGGTCATTATGTTTCGACATCAAGCGTTACTTCAGTAATTTCTCCGACACCTAGTTTAGACGAACAAGATACTGATCATGTTTTCGATAACGTATATTTTAACATCTATACTGTTATAAAGTTTATGTTCTAGTATTAGCAGGACTCGCGATCTTTTGAAAATAATATGACTATGGGAACCGAGGTTGAAGTATGTTGCGGGTGATGGGCTAGCAAGCTATCACTGCATTACCACATTTTCTCCATTTTTAAAACTACAATTGCTAAGTGGCACTGAAAATAAATTTAATGTGCCCTGCCTACCCCTTTTGGGAATACAGGCGTGAGTTTATGGATCAAAATCCAGGAGGATGAAGTTGGTAAATTTCAAGTAAAGGATTTCTTGTTTTTTTTTATTGGTTTTGTTCTGGAAACCAGTTGAAATCATTGACTGCCTAATCTTTAATTGATATCTGAACGGGGCAAGTTTGAAATTCGTGGCTAATTGTGTAATGTTGAATAATTTTAAGTTTTGTAATATGTTTTGTAAGTGTTCCCGACGCCGAGTTCCGACACGACGTCTTGAATTGAATAGCATAATTCCGCTATTCCGCACCTGCCAAACTAGGCTATCGGGCCGTTCATGCAAATGGAGTCCTAAATATCACGGCCTCAGATCATAGAAATAGGGTGTCGGTAATACGAGATGCGTACCGGGGGGGTAAGGCTTCTCTAATATAGGTATTTTTTCTCTCATCACACACTTACATGCATACAACACGTGCTAGCCGGAATACAGTAACACACCCATCTGTGCGGATATCCATGCCCGCAGGTGATACAGTTCACACGTCTTACCTTAGCCCGCACTTAATCGTTTTGGAGTATAATTATGAATAAATGCAATTTGGGAGGCCCACCACCAATTTTTTTCTTTAACTTAACTTAATCTAGGCCTTGGCGTAGGGTGTGCACCGCCCCTACTGCCAAAAGGTGGCTCTGGGATCGCTCCCATAACGGGGCGATGTCTACATTTTTTTTTTTTTTTTACTTTTTTTGTTGTAGAATACCGGTTACAAGTTTAAAGTCGGGCCTTGCAACATAGGTTCCGCAACTAGTTAGTTTTAGGTTAGCGTAAGTTTACCGTAGGTCTAGATGCATTGGTTTCCAGCGACGGCCACGCGGACTCCATTGACGCCAAGGTACCCCTTACTAGTGATTCTTTGGTCGGGAATCCTATTAGGTTAATCTTATACCTTAATAGGGGCGATACATTTTTTATATTTTTTTATAGCCTGCGGTAGGATTGCTACTTTATGGCTAGGCATGACAACCCCAGTTTTTCCTTAATGTCCTTTTTGATTGTGGTACCTGTCTTCTCCCTGGAAGGAATGTATGATTTAGAGGAATATTTCAGGATCTGAAAATTATATACGTTTCTTAAACAGGCAATGTAACATTGATTAATAACCACCTTCTAACTGCCAAATCTGGTAGGTATAGGTACAATCAATGTCATAAATATGTATGCAATTATAGTCCTTATTCTATTGAAATAAGTAAAAAAAAACCGCCAAGAGCGAGTCGGTTTGACACACCTTTCTTAAATGAATGAATGTCCCCTTTAATTTATAATGTTATTGTGTTTTAGTATTTGTTGTTATAGCTGTGAAAATTTCAAGTCTATCTATTACGGTTCATTAGATACAGCTTTATGACAGACATACATACAAACGTACAAGAATTCCGAAATATTTTTTTTAACGTACCGACATAATTGTCATTTTTAAGATTCCGTACTCAAGGAGTAAAACGGGACCCTATTACTTAGACTCCGCTGTCCGTCCGTCAGTCCGTCTGTCTGTCACCAGGCTGTATCTCACTGATACCGTGATAGTTCCAGTTGAAATTTCCACAGATGGTGTATTTCTGTTGCCGCTATAACAACAAATACTAAAAACAGAATAAAATAAATATTTTTATTGACAATGGTACGGAACCCTTCGTTCGCGAGTCCAACTCGCACTTGGCCGGATTTTTTTACAACTTTATAATGGTATGGATGTTAAAATCTAAGCTTTTTTTGAAATATGGTAGCCTTGTTCATAAATATTGGCCACTTTTTTATACGAAACCTATTCTAATAGAGCGTAATTAATTTTATCATAAACCTGTATTATATAATGATTAGTTACGCTATGTCTATATGATTTATCTACGACACAGTATTGTTGTTAATTAATAAAAATGGTAGGCTTATTGTTAATTGCGTGTTTATTGTTAGTCGTTGTTATTTTATACATGCAAAAAACTGTTTGTAGAATTCCGTTAAATTTATTTAGCGTTGTAAAAATATTGTTAATTATTAGTAATTGGATTTGTAACACATTATATATTTTAGGGTCTACATAAGGCTGTACATAGAGTAATATTATATATACAGCGTGTGCATTCCATATGACCATTAAAATTAAGGGTACCTAGTCCTAATTAATATCTGCTTACACCGCTTGAAGTTATCATAAATCAAAGCGCAAGCGGTACATATATATACATATTTTAGATTTGAATTATTGTACTCGTATTGCGCTTTGCGATTTCAATAACTCAGTTGAATTATATTTGCACCACGTTTAAAATGCAAATGATATATAGATACCGGGTGATCGATTTTTGTGTTCGCATGTCACAAATTTCATAAGTATATACCTAATTGTATCACCCCTCGGTGTGCAAGTCTGGTACCAGTATATCATTACATTGTTTTATTATACCTACTTACCTTACCTTACCTTTTGAGAGTAATAAAACACTTTCTTGTTTAAATCTCGTTATTGTTTATTTTCTTGCCCACCCTGATATTTCAGACAGGTGTAGTAGGTAGTATATAATTTATTAGGGATATGATTTATCTACACCCATTTTGAAAAATCTATATACTTAGGTTTTGTGATATGGGTATAGATAAATCATATTAGTAATAAATCATATTATTAACTACTACAACTCTTTTGATTTGTTTATTATACGAATCATATTTTGGTATTTTATACTAAAGTGTGATTGGTATAATATACAAAACAACATATTTGGTTTAGTATAATATACGAAGCATACTTCAGTAAGAAATACCAAAGTATGTTTCGTAAAATATACTAGACAAAATACTATTGTTTTGTATAATATACCAGTCTTACTTTAGTCAGAAATACCAAAGTATGTTTCGTATAATATACTAGACAAAATACTATTGTTTTGTATAATATACAAGTCTTACTTTAGTCAGAAATACCAAAGTATGTTTTGTATAATATACTAGACAAAATAATATTGTTTTGTATATTATACCAGTCTTACTTTAGTCAGAAATACAAAAGAATGTTTCGTATTATATACAAGACAATAGTTTGATATAACAAAATCTGGTTTAGTAAAATTTACGCAAGTACAATATTAAAAACAACAAAAGTACCTTTTGTAAATAGCCCGTAAGTAAAGTAGTAATAATAACAAAATTAGTTCAGTAAATCGTCCAATCAGCAATCGTAAAATACACAAAAGTAATTTAGTGTAATTTAATAAAGTACACAGGGTAAATTATACTAAAGTCCAGTAATGAGTTTTACAAAACATAATGTAGATTATACGATACTCGGTATAGTTGAAAATACTATAATTGTTTAGTGAAATTTTCCCATTTACTAAATTGGGCTGCTAAACGGTACCAGAGTAGTTTAGTAGAATGCACGTGACTATATCAAGTAAAGAATACTAAAGTGATCATGTAAAATTTACGAAAAAAAAAGTTAAAAATACTAACTACGATATTGTAAAACATACAACATCGATTTCACTAACTATACTAGAGTTATTTCGTAGAAATCACCTACATGAAGTTCGTAAAATATACATTATTTAGTATCGTGATACCTACTAAAGATGTTTAGTGATATCTATGAAAGTTCAGCATGTCATACATACTTAACAAATTCTGTAATAATTACGAAACCAATTTCATGGATTTTACGTCGATAAGTAAGGTAAACTGCACTAAACATCTAATGTAAATATATCAAATACAGTTTTGTAAGAAACACAAAAGCAAACTAGTCATTCCTACTCAAGTAAATTCGTAGAAAGTCAGACAATTTAACAAAACTGGTTTTGTAAATAGTCAATCAAAGTATGTTTAGTAAAATCAACAAATATCGTGTGTAGGTCCCAAATCAACCTAAAAATTTAGTAAAACTTGTGTAAAATCAACCAAAGTATTTTTTCAGTGTAGTTTTCCCTCTGGGTTGGAAGGTCAGATGGCAGTCGCTTTCGTCAAACTAGTGCCTATGCCAATACTTGGGATTAGGTGTCAAAGCGGACCCCGGGCTCTTTTAGGGGCACAACCGGGAATAAACGCTAGGAGGATGATGAAACATAGGTATTACTTCTTTTTATTATTTCAGAAAAAAAACTTAAAACCCAATTCATGATCATCCTGTCACTGTTGCCGTGGAGCCTGACCAAATGATGTAGGAAAATGTTATTTCAAAAGATAAAATAGCGCTTAGAAACTTTTTCGAACAAGCGCAGCATGCTTCAGCTTGGGCCTAAAATTGGTTGTCTGTCCGGCCAGCATCCAGTGTCTGTCCCTCTGTGTTACTTACAGGGCCACTAGTATCTTAGACTGTATAAGGTGTATCTTCCAATCCTCCATCAAGTCTGGACATTCATGGTCACGCCACCAGAATCCTCCTGTATTATATACCTACTGTTACGTACAACAGTCTGGGTACGAAAACCTTCGTCAGTTATTATATTATTATTAAATTTATTCCTTTAAAAAGTCCTAGACTCTTAGCTTAGCACCTTTTGAAAGCAAAGTACTAAGTAGACAAGTGCTTAACAATTATACTTACTTGGATTATATTTATACTTAATACTTAACAATTATACTATTACGATAAAAAGGATTAATAGTAGATTATACACCAAGGGGATAAAAGCACTGTTTTATGTCACGGGAGCGAATTGAATCCCGAACGTAACGAAGGACTCATAATTTAACTCCTAAGCGTAGCGAGGGAGTTATAAGTTAATTCCTGAGCGAAGCGAGGGAATTAAGACTGAGTCCTGAGTGCAGTGAGGGGTTCAACCGCCCAAGACTAAAACAGTCTTATCCCCGAGGTGTATACTCTACTTTTCACACCTTATGCGAGACAAAAAAACAGGCTCAGTAGATAAATAATGTTTATTTAGCAAATTAAAAGTACATAGTAACATTAGACACGTTAGTCCAATTATGGAAAGATAAGGTAATGTTTTTATTTGTCAAAATCGTTGTAGGCTTTTAGGTATTTTTCCTTTGACTTCTCTGGCAGCAGATTGTTGACAATGCCTATGGCATCTAATTTGATAAACTCAGGAGTCAAAACACTTTCATCACTCGACATTTTCAATTTTATTTTTGAAATTAAATCTTCTATAGGCACCTACAAGAACTCGATTTGTTCGTTACGCGTGAACAAATGAAGGCGCGCGGCGTTCCAAATTCGAAAGCACAAGCCGTGGTCCTAGATTCGAAATTCGAATTTCGACCACCGCGCTCCTCCGGACCGGGGTGCACACGGAGGCAAACTTCATTTATTTTGTCAAATCAAGTAGGCCATGGCCTAGGACAAATTGTGTTTAGCAAAATTAAACTTTATGCATATAGTAATAAGAATTATGAAAAGTGAAATCATATTATTAACCAGCGGGTTATAATGAAATTCAGTACAACATTATAACCCGGCTAATACCAAGGGATTTAATTTCTTGCTTTCGGTAGGGTTTACATGACCTATAATTCGGCATTGTCGAGCATGTGGTTTGAAAAATAGTTTACACACCTCTGACCTATATCTAGTTTCGTATCAACATCAAACCTTTTTAATGACCTAGTCTAGGTAGTCATATAAACAACTTCGTAACAGTTCCCGGACACGATCGCAGGCCCTAATAGAAACATTTTGTATGTACCTTGACGTCATACGTCTGTCATCGGCACCAAAGTTTCGCTCCCTGCTTATTATGTACTTACTGACTTGTAAAACATTGACTTTTATGAATAAATATCTTGTATCATGAATCAATACCGCCGAACAACCAATACATCCACACTTATTTTTATGATACAAACTAATTGTTAACGAAAGTAAAAAATCTACTGAATGATCCCGTTTTTAAGTCGATCATAAAGCGTCCCTGTCGCACTTATTCGTCATTAGCGAGAGTAGCGAGGGACGATGAAATCGATTCTTTATGTCCGACATAAACTCAATCATGTTAGAGCTAGGCAGGTATCCTCCTGGGCCCATGATTTTGAAATTTGTATAAAATTTTGTACGCGGGGCCTTAGAGGGTATACAAGTACCTTGCAGCGAAATACGGCAGACGTGATGCACCTAAATAAGAAAACACGACCGTGTTTAATTCTCTGGATTATGAGCTTAAATGCTACTTTACGAGCAAATGTGGTGTGAATTTATTTATTTTTATTTATTTATTTAATAATTTATATCAGAAATATTATTTCTATAATTTGTTAGTAACAGTGATCTTAAAACTATGTTAGTAGGTGATTTATTAACGATGCTTGTCATTTTGCGCTTGTAACGACCTAATTCATGGCTTATTTTGTTGGGTTGATTTTGCTAATATTTTGCTTATGCCTGAGAGCCCACGGGCACATTGATATGAATAAATAAACTAGCATTATTTAAATTATTTTTCATTGCAAGTTAAAGTGGGACAATTCCACGATATAACACCCATATTTTTGACGTGATAACGTCTTATACATCGATGAACACCGGCAGTGCGCACGGAAAAGTATGACTCATTGTCCCGTTCCGCCTGAGCCGAGAGTTTGGCTGTATGACTATCACGTAAAACTATCGTCCGTAAACCGACTTTATAGACAACCAATTTTTTATTCTTACCTAAAGATAAATAAAGTAATAGTAGATTGTGTCTTAAGGGAGCAAAATTATTTATTTACTGCGAGGGCGGTATATTGAATCCTGAGTAAAGTGAAAGATTCTACAAAAGAATAAAATCATGAGCGTAACGAGGGATTCAAGTGTTTACGCCCAAGACGACAATAATTTTGCTACCGAGTCACACATACGTTTTTCACACCTTCTATGAGGAAAATTGAAATCCCTGATTGATTACTTTACTTTTTTCAGCGAGTTATATTATGGAGTTGTTAAAGCCGAAAATGTTTAATTGACACACATTTGATTGTTTCAACCTCAGAGCATAGAATACTAGAGAGAGGACAAGCCGCCGGCGGCCGGCCGTGTCGCAGCTGTTAGCTCAATGGGCATATTCTGCCATACTGTGCACGCGTGCTGATCGCAAATCGTATTTCCCAAAATGCCTGATATGATGAGCGTGTAGTTATTGTCCAATAAGCGCGTAGGTATACAAGTGTGTGTGTTCTAGATGTGTGCGTCCTTTGTCTTGTCAATTACAACTAAAAAATAACTGCAACAATCCTCTTGTCCACCCGGTACCTTCTAATTTTCACTTCAATCATTCGCCAACCCACAAAACTTACAACCTTAAAAAAATTGTAGAAGGTAAGGTTAGCGACGGGGACTTAAAAGGTGCTGCGCGAACCCTTTTTTCCTCCGATGTGCTGTCTGCGGACTCGCCCGAAACCCTCTCGGCCTTACAGACTAAACATCCTCCAGCTCCAACAACTCCTTACTTTTTAGATCCACCATCAGGGCCCGATGCCTGCCTGCTTATAACAGAGAACGATTTAATAAATGCCATAAATTCTTTTAAAACAGGTTCGGCAGCGGGCCTTGACGGGATATCACCTCAACACCTCAAAGATCTGACCTCACACTGCGTCGGTGATGCTGGCAAACGTCTTATACTCGCTCTCACAAAACTTATTAATTGTATGCTTTCCGGTAATGTTAACCCACTATTTGTTCCCATAATTTACGGTGCGAATCTAATCGCTCTCACAAAAAAAGACGGCGGTATCCGGCCCATTGCTGTTGGTTCAACGTTTCGGCGCCTGGCCTCAAAAATTTGCGTCCGTCACGTTGTATCAAAACTCCAAAAGCAATTCGAACAAATTCAACTTGGGTTCGGCACCAAAGGGGGATGCGAAGCTGCTGTTCACGCTCTTCGTACCAGCCTTATAAACGACCAGTGTGAGGTATTACTCAAAATTGATGTTAAAAACGCCTTTAATTCTGTAAATAGGGACACCCTGCTCTCTGAAGTAAACAGTCACATTCCGGAAATCTATAATTATTTATTGCACTGCTATGCAGAGCCCTCTAAATTGATGTACAAACACCACCAAATTTCTTCAGAAGTTGGTTGCCAGCAGGGTGATCCCCTCGGACCTGCCATTTTCAGCTTAGCCATTAACCCTATTATTCAAAAATTAAATTCAAAATTTAACGTTTGGTATCTAGATGACGGGACACTAGGAGGCGATGCAAACACAGTGCTCTCAGACCTTTCTGAAATAAAAAATAAATTCAGTCTTACCGGCTTGGAATTGAATTTCAACAAGTGCGAACTTTTTCTGAATTCTGATCAAGCAAACATTATCCAAAAATTTCATGCCCTAACTCCAAACATCAAGATAGTCAATAAAGACACCCTGAGCCTCCTAGGGTCACCTGTATTCGAAGAAGCCATACCCAACACCATATCCAACGCCATAACTAAATTCAATAACTGCGCCGAACGCCTCCTCGAAATAAATTCTCATTACGCCTTGACTATTCTAAAATTCTGTCTTTTCGTCCCCAAATTTACTTACTTGCTTCGCTGCTGTCCTTTTTGGAAACACCAAAACTCTCTTTTACAGATTGACCAAATTATTAAATCTTCTTTAGAATCGATTCTTAATATACAGCTAAACGAGCAAAATTGGGCCAGGCGTCCCTGCCCATCAGATTTGGTGGGTTAGGGATTCGCAAAATGTCAAGTGTTGCTTTACCAGCGTTCCTATCATCCGTACACGGCACTTCCGCTCTCGTAGGTAAAATCCTAAGGGCTAGCCCTTCAAACTATGAGACGGTGTGCCTGACGGAGGCTAGGAACGCTTGGCAATTGGCTTGTCCGGGTCAAAATTTACCCACCAATCTACACATCCAACGGAGCTGGGACGACGCACTATCAAAATTGGTATACTCTGATGCCTTAAATTATAGTTCCGGCAAGACGCGCGCCCTGCTTTTGGCTGCTGCAGAACAGGAAGCAGGTCAGTGGCTACACGCCTTTCCGTCTCCCCCAATCGGTACATTTTTAGATCCCGACACACTAAGACTAGCGGTAAGTCTTAGACTAGGTGTGAGAGTCTGTGCCCCCCACAAGTGCCCCTGCGGCACTTCCGTGGACGAGCTAGGCCACCACGGCCTTTCTTGCCGGCTAAGTGCAGGCCGCCTCTCAAGGCACGCTGCCTTGAATGATATCATCCGCCGGACTCTTGCCACCGTCAACGCGCCGGCAATTCTCGAACCCAACGGCGTTTCGCGGGACGATGGCAAGAGGCCGGACGGGATGACCTTGGTCCCATGGAAGATGGGACGTGTGCTGGTCTGGGATGCTACTTGCGTTGACACTCTGGCACCGTCTCATCTTCCCCGAACCTCGACCAGGGCTGGTGCGGCAGCAGAGGCGGCTGAAACTAAAAAAATAGCTAAGTACCAGTGTCTCGGCCCTCATGACCACTTCGTGGCATTCGGCGTTGAGACACTGGGGCCGTGGGGTCCAGGCGCCAGGACGCTTTTTAAAGAGCTGTCAAAAAAGCTCGTCGACACAACTGATGGTGACCAAAGAGCTGGCAGCTTCCTCGCTCAACGCTTAAGCATTGCGATTCAGCGAGGTAATGCTGCCAGCATCTTTGGCACGATGCCGCGGGGGCCTTATTTAGATGTTTTTTAATTTCTAAGTTTAGTTTTGAGATTTTGTAAATATTTATTTAAGTAGTTTCTTAATTCGTTTTTTATTTAGGTTTTTTATACTTAGTTTTAATTTAATTTACCATTACTTAGGTATGTCAAGTGTATTTTCATTACTTGGGCGTTGTGTGGGTTAATGAACTAACTCAATAACGAGCGTACTCAATACTAATCGGCCGGCATGTCCGATTTCCTTATATTCATACATCTGTGGTTTCAACAATCACAACTACGCTCTCCGAATTTTATAAATTTTTCTCAAGATGAGTACTTAAGTATTGAAATATAATTATATAACAATATTAACACGCTTGACCTTAATACAACGAAAAATTAACACCTACTACTTAAGTACCATAATTATGTGTGATGTCGACTGAGTTGACAGAAAACGTTTACGGGCGACGCGTCGCAGTGAACAAGCCATAATTTCATACAAAAGAGCAGCCGAAGTGGCCCAATATATCCGAGTCCATCCAAAGATATCTAACGAATCAACGAATTGCCGTTCCCAGGATTATGCTTTTCTAAAACAATCCTAGGAAATGCAGTAATATTTTTGTAAAACTTAGGTAATCATAAAACAGCGTACCTAAATAAGTTAAGTATACGTCAAAAACATACTCATAATGCATGTTTCAATATTAAACGGAAAAATATAAATATCGATGACAATTTTAAATGAATTTTGCTTATTAAATCAAGCGATTAAGATCTCTCGGTAAACCGATTCCGTTCGGGCGGAATCAGTATGTGTGGTCTGGTGGAATGATATACGAAAGAGGCGAACATATTGCAGAATATATATTTTAAGATTTTATTCGTGTAATGCTTACAAACTAGTACATCGCAGTCAGTTCTCGAAGTAAATCCAATTTCCAAATATCGTATTACCAGTGGCACGATGTACACCGCTGTAATTCAAAGCAAAATCTTGCAAAACCTATTGTAGTTTGCTCTGGCACCTGTCGAAACCACAGCTTACCGATATTAGGCTAATTTCGGGGTATAAAGGATTTATGATCATGGACTTGGAAAATAGGATCCCACATTTAAAATGATTGCCAAGACTGCATACATCATACTGCTTTCATCTGATCGGATCGCAAGTATTTTAACCAAGATATAAGATTTGTGTAGCGGGGCTGGCAAAGTTAGACCGTGTAGACCTATAGGTAGAAGAACTGATGCTACCTATAGGTAGCATCAGTTCTTCTACTCCACACGGTCTAACTTTGCCAGCCCCTCTATACAAATCATACATCTTGGTTAAAAAGCATGGTTAGGCCGTAATTCGGCCGTCCTCTAGGCCTGGAAGCCCCCAGGTGGGTGATTTTTGACTTTCAAGCGCTCGAAAATTAAATAAGAGTTAATACGATTGTAGTGTCAAAACGATATAATTGAATAGGTACAGTGAACCAATTTGGTTCTTAAGCCGTCATAGAACCTTGCCGTTGTAAATGCTATATCAATACGGGTTACTAGGATTATTGCGTCGCTATGGAGCAGTTAAAATGACAGGGTTCTACGGTGACCTAGGAATCAAATTGGTTGCCCGTGCGCTCGTAAGTCAAAAATCGCCCCCCTAAATCAAATCAAATAAGTCAAATATTATAGACCAATCTAAACCACGTTGCAGCTTTTTATGACGTCAGTTGGTACATAAAATGTAATGATGATCACCAGTCAGTCAGTCAGTGAGACAGTGATTGATATATTTTTAGTATCAATAAAATCTAAAAGCTAGCCAAACGAAGCTTTGTTGAATAAAAATGGTGGCATAGCACTTGCCACCATTTTAATTAATTTAAGGTTACTTTCTTCTTCTTCTTTCCTCCCCTTTTCCCACCTATATGGGAATCCTTGTCAATTTGCGCCAGAGTTGTCGATTCTGGGTTGTTTGTCTATCAATGTCCAGGTTCTTTCAATCTTTTTCAATATGGGAGTACCACGTGGATTTTGGTCCGGCCTCTTCCTCTTGGGTGTTCGGTAATTTGAGGTTACTTTATCTTGAAATATTAGCTCGCTAGTATTATCTAGGCAGATTTTTGAGAAACGCTGCGAGAAAAGGAAGGTAGTGAGTGCCCTTTCTTCGGCTTGTCTTGGCGGGGGCACTCCCGTGCCTATATATCGTGATATATAGGCAGTAAACTGAGGTTCTTTGAACAAAGAAAAAACTAGTTTTATGAGGTTCAAACTAAACGGCCATCCGAGTTCATCCCTGAGAGTGTGTGCAGGTGATGCCCCTATGAAATGAAATGAAATGATTTTTTTATTTCGTGCAACCATGGACACACACACTATACAGCATGTAACCTGCACACGTCTCCTTGGATTCAACCTGGACAGTGCAATGACGTGGGAGACACACATCGATGAGGTATGCGGTATGCGTGCTTTAGACTTCGGCGCCTGGCGCGCACCGCCGGGAGACCCGCAGTGAGAGAGTGCTATTTCGTGACAGTCTACTCAATCTTGACGTATGGCACGGAGTTGTGGGCCCGTGCTTCTGACTGGACTCGTGCATTCTCAATGCATTCGCGCGATGGTCAGAAAGCCGGTAAACGCCCCCGCGTGGGATATTTTCAGAGAGCTGAAGATACTGCCCCTAACGTGCTTACGTGATTTATACCTTTATTTGACGACCGCTTTAGCCTAGTTGGTAGTGACCCTGCCTACGAAGCAAGAGGTCCTGGGTTCGAATCCCGGTAAGGGCATTTATTTGTGTGATGAGCACGAATATTTGTTCCTGAGTCATGGATGTTTTCTATGTATTTAAGTATTTATTTTCTCTATATAAGTATCTATATCGTCGTCTAGTACCCATAGTACAAGCTTTGCTTAGTTTGGGACTAGGTTGACTTGTGTAAGATTGTCCGCAAATATTTATTTATTATTATTTATTTATACCTACAGATAATCGAATATATTAATTATAAAATTGTAATCATAACAACAAATACCAGTTTTTCAAAAAACTCTCTGACCACCCATCCTCTTAATAATAATAAGACAATCAGGGTTAGGGGAACGACAACCGCAGAGCGAGTACCGTGAGGTATTGCATTTTTCACCTCACTAGCTCGGAAAGGCCTTTTTGTATGTTTGTTAACTATTGAGAAAACCGCTTTTTATCCACATGTGAAGAAAGTAGACGTAGAACGTGAAAATTACTATGACGTAGAACGTTAAATGTTTATTTTTGTTTTTTGTAGGTATATTTTATGACATATTTTTGTTTAACTTTTTTAACTTTTTTTAAACTTTTTTTTTACATTTTTTTTTTTTTACTTTTTTTTATTTACTTTTTTTAAACTTTATTTTACTTTTTTTTGTTTTTTTTTTACTTATTTTTTACCCTTTTTCTTATTTTCCTTGCTGTAGTAAGGTGAAAAGATTTGTGTTATACACGGGTGAAAAGTTATTTTACGTCTCGTGTGTTTTATTTATTTTTGCATTAGGAATGTCGTTTGGTTATACGGGGTACTATAATAAGTCCAAAAAAATATCAAGGATGACACCATATATTATCTGCAGGTTATCCTTGTCGGTCCCAGTGCTTCAAAATTATTGAAATCGTTTTTTTTATTTAATAGTGTAATCTCTAAGCATAGGGATTTGACATCGATATGGTAGCATGTAAGTCATTAAATATCTTGGTAGAACAACGACACTTAATATGACAGGGTAATTATAGTGTTTTTGTTTTCCATAATTTTTTTATATTTTTGTTATAACTATTTTCAAGTTTTTTTTTAAATTTATAATGTCAAATTAATGTCGATAGTATTCCGTTTTAGTAAAAGAACCTGTGCACGCTGTTGCTTGAAGAGAATGAATTTATTCTCTAGTTTTTTTTGATATACGCTACTTAAAACTGATTACTGATTGGCTAAATAATCTATCGTTTCGTTATTAGCTCATGTTAAATGGCTCATCCTGTACATATTACTTAAACGATTACCGATTGAATATAGTAGTACTTAATATCCACTTTTTTCCGAATGAAGCTCGGTTTTAGCAGTTTGATTTAGGAGAGGATCCATTAAGGGGGTGCATTGGAAATTATCGCGTGCTTTGAAACGCCCGCCGTTCTGAATAGATTAAGAAACAATAACAATAACTGATTTAATCCAGTCATGATTGTCTAATATTTCCTCGTTAGAAAAAAAACCAAAGTTGGGTTTTTATTTTCCTTTTTTTTACTCAGCCTACTCAATTAATGCATAATTTTACGACACACTCAAGTTTATACTATAGAATTAGCAGCTTAGTCGTGGAAGCCAATGAATTACTTACGAGTATCAATCGACTCTATGACAAGGCATCGGCGGTACGCCAGAGAATCACTTGAAACGCGTCTATGGAGCGAAATTGGACATGTTCTAATGGTAGCACTGAATACGATGACCATAAGGTAAAAATACATTACTGTAAAGAACAATATACAAGGTGGAGCGATGTCCTGGTCAAGTTCAAAAGAAAGCTTGGGATGCAGGAAGGTCAAGACTGGTCATAATAGAGTTGACTTGCAAAGTGCGCCATGTCTAGGGATATCCCCATCTTCATCTCTTTGTCTTTTGAAATGAGAATGACAGAGACATGAAACAGGAGACATTTCCGTTTCGTAAGGACGTTCGACCTGCTCAGCGAATATTGTTCATTGGTGTCACCGTGATTAGCGATGTTAAGAGAATTAAGACAAGTAAAATTTTGATCAGCTGGTCGATTGCGTAACGCTTTGACTGTGCGTCAGGTCGATTGAATAGATAAATTAATAACAGTGGAGTTGCCCTAACTTACCTTTAAAAAGTTACGTGATCCACCTCTGTATTCCGTTCACACGTTACAAGTCTGCTGTTAGTCTGCACTTCTGCAGTAAATATACCTAGTAGTTATCCATTATTATTAAAAAAAAACATAAATAGCAGAGCATACATTTTAAACTTCCAAAACAGATAACAAAGTAATAAGTTTATACGTCGAACACCGAATATCTACTTACGCCCATTATCACTTAAGAGGCTTACTTTACCGGAACCGAAGTTCCAAACAATATAATCGGAGCATCTTCACTTAAGCAAAATCCGGGCAAATGGCAAGGGAGTGCCTGATAAGTGGAGAGAAGTCTATCTGGGTATATGTAACTCGACGTAGTGTGGTTTGACATCACAATGACGTTTATAACACGTGCGCACATGACGTTTATGACTGTGCCAAAGGGAGTGCATAATAGTAGTATATGTGACTATACATAACGAAGGGCATTAAATACGATTGTGGGTTTATGAAACAAGCGTCAGTGAGTTTCATAATAGGATTACACGAGTGTTTTAATTTTAATGCCTAATTATGTACAGTTACATACACTACTTTATCTGCCCACATATTATAAATCCTCAATGATGTGTTCGGGAACCATTAGAATAACCGCCATTGCACCGCCATGGTCAAGAGATGACCGACTAGATTTCAAATCATGACCATCAAATCATGGTCATGATTTGAAATCTAGTCGGCCATGGCTCCAAATGAACGATATCGATGTTATCATGATTTTTCATACATTATAATAACACTGGCACAGATAAAACGCTGATGTTACTCGTACGTGGTGGTCATTATATATGGTTTCCGAACACATTATAGAGGATTTATGATATGGGTGTAGATAAAACTCTAAATAGTAGTTTATGTGTTGTACATAATGAAGGGCATTAAACACGAGTGTGGGTTAATGAATCGAGCCTAAGGCACACTACTTTATCTATCCACATATCATAAGCCTTCATGATGCATTCAGGACCCGCATAATTATGACCGGCATCGCGGCGTTGTTTTCTTGCAGCTGTCATAGTTTTTTTTTATTCAGAGATAAACTAGAGTCGGGTCCAACTATCATTATCGTTCGATATCGTACTTACGTGCGACATTTGTCAAATTTGTATGCAAATTGACAATTCATTTCAACTTAAACGTCATCTCGACTGATATGACGTTTAGGTTATAATAGAGGTCAAATCATATTTCTTTGTTTTTCAGAGATGTTCGAAATTTGAATGAAATTATATAATCTAAATCGATGTTATTATTTAGCAATAATAACATTTCACAGATAATAAATTAGTTGTAACAAAACAGTCTATTTTTATGATGATCATAATGTACGGTTCTTGAACGCATTATGGAGGGTTTATGATATTTGGATAGATAATAGTTTATTATGATACAAGTGAGGTATGTTGATCATTACATCAGAGGCGGAATTGTCACGCGAACCGCAGGTGAGCGTGATAATAGAGCCGAGGATGTATTTATCAAAGCTCACGCGTGTCATACGACGTTTTTCAACACATTTGCGAGGAAAAAATCCTTTTCATAAAATAAACATGTTACAGGCTCCTAAGTTGTTTCCTTTAGTTATTGATGACAACAGGTTTATACTCACATATTTGTACATCTCCAAGAATGTACAGTGGCGTCAATTCTATTTATCACTTTTCTATTCACTACGAGTCAACATTTTTTAACAATAACCAAACACGCATCATCAATGTTTACAAATATTTGTGAAATTACCTATAATGGCGCGCAGCTATTTTTTTTCGTGAAGTTCGCGCAGTGCGCCCGCAGCGAGGCTTAGATGAAATCTCTAAACAGCCAATACAAAATAAAATAAATATTTTCTTATTCAATATAAATTCATGTAAAATGTTATCAAAAGTAAATAGTTTTACTAAATGAAACGTTTCTATATTATATCCAACAAGAAATAATCAATTAATCCACAAGGATTTAATTTGATTAGTCGAGTAAGAATCCATGTGCCGAGAATTAAATAAAATTTAAAAAAATAATACCCGACTCCGGACATGCGATCTGAAAAGTATTAAATAAGAAAACAAGTTACTTCTGAAATCAAAACCTGACATTCAACTCTCTCATATTTGGATGAAGCCGTGGTCGCATGCATCAACATATTATATTCAGGCTCCAAAGGCATGCGACCACGGCTTCATCCAAATATGAGAGAGTTGAATGTCAGGTTTTGATTTCAGAAGTAACTTGTTTTCTTATTTAATACTTTTCAGATCGCATGTCCGGAGTCGGGTATTATTTTTTTAAATTTTATTTTATTTTATACTTTTTAGATGTGTTCTGTAGTCGGGTTTTATTTGAAATCCTATTTTATTAAAAAAATATTGGTGATATGACTGATATGTGAGGGTAACAATGGGGTAATTTAAATAAATATTAACCTTAATTGACTAGTTATTTCATATTTTTCCTTTTTTTAATCATGTTACAATCTTGATATGTATATATTATAAAACTGTTTACATACAATCTTGATATTTATATTACAAAATTACTATCAAATGTATAGAGGACAATTAGGTATCTACTTATCACTGTTCCTTCTGAACCTCGCAGCGCACACAAGAACTCTATCAGCGAGTTGGAACTCAATTCGCCAGCAAAAGTCTTCTATATCACACCCTAAGATGGGATCGGCTGATGGGGTTTTCAGCAATGAACAGGAACATGAATTACCGCGATAAAGTAACACGATACGACTCCA
This sequence comes from Epinotia brunnichana, assembly GCA_963854355.1. Taxonomy (NCBI): domain Eukaryota; kingdom Metazoa; phylum Arthropoda; class Insecta; order Lepidoptera; family Tortricidae; genus Epinotia; species Epinotia brunnichana. The sequence goes on along the minus strand of OY977937.1, from coordinate 39,072,520 downwards.
CTAACTGTACTTTTTCATCAAAACTGAGATCTTCCACACGAACATAAGGTCTTCCATCCGCCACTAATAGCGCGTGTAGCATATCTGGCCAATTCAGGTCATTGCATGACAGAGTAACGTACCAGTGTGCTGGTCCAAGGTTACGCACCATGTCCATTAGCTCAGAATATGCCCTGTGACAGTATGAGGAAGTGCCTCGAATATTTCTCATGCATAGGTGTATGTTTTAGAATAAATCACTAAGTTGGACGCCATCTTGCTGCAATCTTCCGCAAACGGAAACATTTTGTCTCGCTTTCAGAAGCTCTACCACTGAGAGAGCGTAAAATATATATTCTGTGCTCTGAAATCGTTTGTTACTTCCCATCACACGTGATTGAAAATAGTCTAATGGACAGGTCTAATTTCATTTAGCCTATATTTCCCATCCGGAAATAGTTGAACCCTTATTACCTCCGCGATGTTCGGAATTGAAGTCACATTTAACAGAAGAAGACAGCGCAGCATTTATTGAAGGGAACCAAGTAAATGAAGCCAGTTCAGAGAGAACATTGAATATCTCTACTCGACCCCACTGCCAGAACGAAATGTAGGTGTTTTGATAAGGTATGTAGTATTGGAAAATCTTAACCATTGCACGACCTTTTGGACCCCGAGAGTGAAAGTCAAATAAAGTAATTTTTTTGATTTTGTGTAATTACTGCCACGGAAATATCATTGCAAGTAACAATGCAAGATGTGACATCGTGACAGCTCTTCCAGTCCTGCTTTAATACTAGTGTAATAGCCACCAAGTACAGTCGCTGTAGGATTCACTAAGCCTACTGCGGCGTCGCTTCCAATATCCAGTGTATAACTTTTGGATTTTGGTAGCAATGGTAATATAATACAAGGCAACAACTCATCGATAACGAGATGGTCAGGCTGTATATCTAGATTTTTGAGGCAAACCTTATGATATTTGTCACCAAACATCAACACACGGTCAATATCTGAAAATTTCCAGCCCTGTAGGGGATATAAGGATGAATGTGCGATTTCGGATGTTGCGTTGGCTGAGCATTGCTTGCCTCTGGTAGTCGAACTGAAAATATCACTGCCTTGATAGAATTAACCTGTGAGAATGAAGAGAATTGGAGATGAGTTCGATATTTCATGGTAATAAGTCTCAGTATTTACTTCTTCCTCAGCGATTTCGATGATATTCAAACAAAACGCCTGTCAAACAAAGTGATTTGCAGAATTGCCGATAGATAGCGCTAGTAGTATTCTTTTAGGCTTATATAAACTTTAATCGTCTTCCTATCGCTTTTTATACTTAAGTTTAATATGGTTTTAATATATTTGAACTCGAAATTTTCTCCTCTTTCATTTGATTCCCCACACGCTATGATAGCAAAATATTTTTTTCAAAGTCAGTCACTTATTTGTATGTGACAGCCATCATATTTCTTTTTTTCATACAAAAGGTAGCCTTTGTTACCCGGAGCATAATTTCGAATCGATTGACACCCCATTTATCAAAATCGGTTCAGTATTTAAAACGCTACAGTGGAACATACAAACATACAAACATAGACTGCTAAAAACATATCCCTTCCGTTCGGCTCTGCCGTCGTCGGGCAAAAACAAACCTGTATAACCCGGTCAAATTAAGAATGCGCCGAGTCCATACATACACCTTGCTGCAAGGTGCCAACGTGTCTTAATCGGGATATAAACATAACTACACGAGTGTCGTAATGTTATTAAACACGCGTGTTTAATACCCAGGAGCCCAAAAGCGGCACAATAAGAGGCACGTTACGAGCGAATGTGTAGAAAAATTAATTAAAGGGTTAAGTCTTACAGTCAAACGTGTTTTAATGATCAATAATAATACATTATTGCAGAGGACGGGACAAAATCAATCCATGGCCAAGAAGAGAGAAGGACGAATATTTTACGTCTGACTTAAACGCCCATCTTGCTAGCTGGACTAACGGTGTATAACTCCATTACGAAGGTGTTATATATCTTGGCTATGTAAATCAATATCAACATCTTAGTAAAGTAATAATTTGCGATTTCGTTGCCGACAGAATATTATATTTTATTATACTAATATTCCTTTATAATTGAATTGCAAGCGTGCACAAGCGAATATGTGGAGACATAACATGGCATAACTGACATATAAAGTTGCCTGCTACTCACCGCTAGGAGCAATATGATATGTCACCATTCATTCTAAACCGGAAACGCATTAATTACATTTTATCAGTGAATAATAAACGCCTGGTTTAATGAATCCTACAGTTATCCCAAAAATCTAAGTCGAATTAATTAAGAATGCCTACTTAATAACGTCTCTGTACATTTTAATAACAGGTGGGGCAGAAATGGGCATCGTCCTAAACAAATTGATAACTTAAGTAGTTTCTGAGATATTTTAACGTTGTGACAGAGAGACGGACAGAGTCGCATAAGGGTTCCTTTTTTACCTTTTTGGTACTGAGCCCTAAAAATTACAGCTTTTACGTATTTACTATTCAGCTGCGCCGCTCATAATTCTATACACAGCTGTGTATGGAATTATGAATACCTGTGCACAGGTAAAATAATTATTTAAATTGGTTCAGTGGTTCCAGAAATTACCCCCTACATACAAACATGTAAACTTACAAACTTACAATCTCACATACTTTCTTCTTTATTATTTTAATATAGGTTCTGCTTATGATGAAACAGTAAAGCGCACGAAGTTTCGTATTTGGAACAACTGTTAAAAGTAAGACACGTGTATGGAAAAAAAAAAAAAAAATTATATATACATTTTTATTTTCTGTTTAATTGACGAATATGAGGGGGGTTTAAAAATCAAAGGCTAGTAAAAAAGATCACGTAAGCTATCGTATGAAAGGGCTTGAGTTGCAATTTCTAAAACCGTTTTTATTTTTTTTCTACAATGGTTAAATTTTGATTTATTAAGGACAACGTAGAAAAAAATACCCCCCCCCCCCCTTATCTCCGAAGTTTACAAAGCGAAAATTCTGAAATAATTACATATGAGTAAGAGTAACATAAATAATACTTAGAGGAAAAATAAAACGATATCTCTATCTAGCTTATTTTTTTATTTATCAAAAATAATTTCTTAATTAAATTTGTAAGTTCCTATCAGATTATCGTTAAAGTCCCTTCTTTCAAATAAAAAATAAATAATCGAAATCGGGACGCGTGATAAAAAGCTATCGCTGATAAACAAACATATTAGGTTGTAAGTTGTTAGTACCAAAATGCAGAAGGCGCTTTGCAACGGTAACTTCTACTGTGAGCTGTTTAAGATTGTTCAAGAATGAATGGGGTCCTGACATGACGGGTATGGTGTATGAAAGTTTGTACGGAACCCTCGGTGCGCGAGTCAGACTCGTACTTGACCGGTTTTTTCTATAATGTTTTTAATTAACATTGTCAAGTGCTACCATCTTTAACATGAGTGATAAACATGTTTTTAAACTTAATTTAAAGGTGCATGCTGTTATTTCTGTAAATACTGTAGAAACGATTCCTTGTTTCACTTATTATGTTTATATTACGTAATAATGTTTACCATAAGCTATGTAAGCAACATGCTGGTTAACATGATTGTTTGATTATGTAGATTGAATATTATGCAATTAGTGTCGCAACTCGCAGTGACATCTACCCCTATTTTAACGAATAAAAAAGCTCAAAAGAAATTGCAAAACATGTTACATATAAATTGAATATTTTCGCATGAATTTTTGAATATATATATTTTTTAGAGAGGTAGGGCACAGCGGAATGTCATCTTGCTCTTATGTGGAGCAGCCCAACTCGGGAAGTACCTCCACCTTACAGAAGACCGCAGCCCTAATAGCACCACTGCTTTGTAGTGTTGCTATATTATTGCATGCATGTGGTGTTGTGTTCCTGGTGGTGAGTAAAGTCAAGTAAATTTTACTTGTAAAGCATAGGTAACAAAGATGGTACAATAGTAATATTATGCGTATCACTATGTTAAGCCATTTAGGCATACAAATTTGCAAGCAGCATGCATTACATACTTATATATAGATAGTCTTAATTTTAAATTATATTTCGCTAATTACAGTTTAAGTATTCATTGACTGAATAAAAAGCTTTACCTGTCAAGAATTTAAATAATTTTGATTTAAATTGTGGCATGTCAGTTTCTCTTATAAATTCCGATAACTTATTGTATAGTTTCGGTGCCATGCCGAAAGCACTTTTTGCTAGTAAAGCTGTTTTTAGTGGCCTTGAATTTATTTTATGTAGCTGGCGTATACTTTTAAAAACAGGAAATTGTTTGATGTTGCACTTGATATACATTATTTACTCGAAAATAATATATATTATAAACATGGCAGGGTCAATATTTTAAATTTGATAAAGTAAGGCTTGCATGAATCTGTTGGACGTAGCCCACAAACAGATCTCAAGCACTTCTTCTGAGCCCTAAACACCAATTCTCAGTCAGTGGAACTGCCCCAGAATATGACGCCGTATCTGAGTGTACAGGTTACATAGGCGTGGTAGGCGGTGAGTACTGTAGGCCGATTCACTACTTTATTCAAGTTATATAGTGCATAAGAATTTTTGACATATATTGTCAATTTGGTTCTTACTTACTTATGATCTAAGCTTAAACCTAAGAATTTTTCACATTCCGTTTCCTCAATTGTATGATTCTTATATGTCACCATTAAATTAGTCAAGTTACGAGTATTAGTCCTCTGATAAAAATTCAATACTTAAGTTTTGTCTTAAATTATATGTAAGTTGTTGTGGTTAAGCCAGTCAATTATTAGTTCTAGTGAGTTATTTATATTTGCTTATCATATTTGTGGATTTTCTCCAGTTAATATGACCGTGCTGTCACTCGCAAAAAGAACCATGGGGTGGTCAATGGACTGGGGAAGATCATTGATATAGATCAGAAACAAAAGGGGTCCCAGTATGCTCCCTGGTGGCACTCCATAACATGGTTCTCTGAACTCCGATGAAAGGGTTATTTCGCATTTTGTTTTTAAACATACATGATTAATTTGAACCGTTTGTTTCCTACCAGCTAAGTATGACTTTAGAAGGTCGTAAATATTGCCGCATTAGTATTAAGGTCGCCAGATCTCCCTAGGGTGCGCTGTGTTGGGAGTGAGGGACCTGCATGTCTCTATATGCCAACACAGTGAACCCTCAAGTGAATAAAGGGTCGGCAACGCGCTTGTGATTCTTCTGGAGTCACAAGTGTCCATAGGCGACGGTACCAGCTTAACATCAGGCAGGCCGTACGCTTGTTTGCCACCGTCGTAGTATAAAAAAATAATACCCCGTGTTTGTGTTTTGTACACACGCCTTGCTGCGAGCGAGGTACAAACGTAATTTAATCGGGATATAAAAATATTAACAAGCGAAACTCAGCTGCGAATTTCAAATATTAGCCTATGTTTCCCACGATTATGAGGAATCCATCGGCACCTCATATTTCAAAATCCATCAAGTGGTTTCGACTGTAGCCCGTGAAATATAATGTTCTTGACCACATACATAAATACATACATACGCTCGAAATGCATAACCCTCCTGAGGTAGTCAGGTGAAAACATGAGTGCCATAATGTTATAAAACACGCGTGTTTATTATCCTGAATTAGGAGCCTAAAAGCGTCGTTATTGAGAGCCACGTTACGAGGAAACATATTTTCGGTATATTCAATTATGATCCGCCTCCATGACCGTCTAAAGACCATGTTTCTTTGGTCTTGGATGTATTCAATATTTATTAAAAGGTATTACATCTTCTTATGTTTCTTTGATCTTTGCTTGAAAGGAACCTGAAAGGATTGGTATTACTGCTCAAGAAAATATGATTGTACACTTAATTTTGTACCAAGTAACGAGATGTTTGCTGTTTTGTTTGCTCGATTTTCGTGGGATTACTTAAGAGATTTAAATACTCGTTGTTTGTGCATTTCACAAAATTATATTCGTTTTTATTTTTTTCTAGTATTCTGTACGTAGAAAAGAGGTAAAGTTTGCGAGTGTGCAGCTTTTAACTCTGGCTAGGATAGGTTTAATAGGTAACAATCCCCAAAAGTTTACTATTGAAGTTTTTTTCTCTATGAAATGGAAAATTTGCTATACATACATTACATGGAACATTTGTCGGTAAAATAAGATACAACCGTCTGTCCTGAGAGCACCGTCAAACGCCCGTGTGTAACGCAATTTGTTTAGAAAATCCCATTTGGGCGACAGAAGGTCTGGTTCATATCCGGAACCGTAATGAAGGTCACAGTTTACTATAGACATAGACATAGACATAGAAAAACTTTATTCAACATCACATTTTATACAAAAGGAACACAGTGTACAAATTAGACTTAGGAATAGACAAACACACTCAAACAATATCGTACGAGGCATTTACATTTTGTGATGCCAAAAAGGGGCTAGACTCAGCATACTGTTGCAGTGAGTACCTACTGAGTACCTACACTGCAACGCTGATTTTCAGTCAGACCCTAAGGTCATAACTACTAGACACGGGTTTCGTGTCACACCCCCTGATGCTCAAAGTAAATGGGACAAGTTTGAATTTTGTTCTAGAAAAACTAAACAGAGCTGTATCTAAATTGTATGAAACGGTTTTGTTTACGGTCGCGTTCTATTGCCGTTATGAATATGAAGTACATCTACTTAAGTCACTCATCTGAGTTTTACATTGAAATTAGCTTCGAGCTTTTAGTTCGCAAGTGTTCGCAATACAAATTCTACACGCCAGACAGGTCCTCTTGTGGTAGTTTAGAATAGTTCCTCTCTTCCTGTGCGTGTTGTAGGTGATGGGCTAGTGACTTGTCACTGCAGTATCACATTTTCTACGCCTGTTATCCACAATATTGGTAATGAGAAAGATATGAAAAATAAGCATTTTTTATCGGCCAAGAGCAAAGTTAAAGACACCAAAAAAATAAATGTCCGTCGGTTTTAGGACTGACAGACTTAGGTATACTCTCTCTTTGATTAAAGGGCTCAATCATGCCTCATGTCTTCTACTGTTGTCACGTGACGTAAAAATACCTACCGTTAGAATTTGGACCGGAATTGAAGGATTTTTCAATCTTTCGGCCAATTTTAGGTGCGATAATCTTCTGATTCTTGCTCAGCACATCTTTCTCGATCTGCTGCCATGCATTTTATTGTGTTGTAATGAGACGTACTTAGATGTATTGGGAGTGTGCTTATGGACTATTACTTTTTAGGATTCCGGAAAAACTTAACCCTTATAGTTTCGTCATGTCCGTCTCTTCGTCTGTTCGTATGTCACAGGCATTTTACTCGAAACCTATAGCTTGTATTTGAATACAATTTGGAGGATAGGTGTATTTTGCTAGCCGCTACATAGTTCTGTAATAAAAAAATAATAAAAAAAAGTTTTTTAGGGGTGCTCTCCATACACGCACCTAACAGAAAGTCAAAAAAGTGTGGCACAACAATCGTTATTAGGACTTTCAAAATAAGTATAAGGTTCCTCAGCATTTTTTTTTGAGTAAGAGAATGTAGTCGGAGATAATTGCCCCGAAAGTATTTAACCCCCCGGATTCACAACACTTCAGGAGCTGCACCCCTGACTTACTCCGCATGATGATGTAATATAAAATAAGTAATAAGTGGTGAACGGTGTTGGCCACACATATTGTATTTATTTATAAGGCTAATAATTTAAGACTCCCTTGTAGTGGCTGTTTGTTAACCTAAATAAAAAAAAAAAAAAAAGTCAGCAAAATTCTCCCCTCTAATTTTCAGTGTGATTAAAAATTAAAAACAATCATGATTATTAAATTATTTCTAAAAAGATCGGTTCAAAGGTTTTCGAGATATTGCTGAAAAACTGCCTTCCCTTCCTGATAAGGACGTAAGTGCCGTAAGAATTTGTGACGATACGGCCTTTTTAATAGGCAGGGAACCCTTCGTTGTGCGTGGTCCGACACGTACTTGGCTGGTTTTATTTACTCTAAGAACAGAATAAGGAATCTTCAAAGCACCTACCTATTCGTAATATCTTTGCTAACAATTTCTCTACGATAAAAGATCCAATCCAACATCCTACTCCGTAATTCCATTTGGTCGACGCGATAAATAATGTGTCGTGACAGCCTCTAAGTGAACTAAGCTATGGCTCCTGTTATGTGTAAACATACCTGAGGGTCAATTTGAGGCAAGCAATTCACAATCTGATATGTCAGAGCAGAGCACGTGAAAGATTTAAATGGAAGGGAATTTCGAAATGTACCTATGCCTCATACTCACCCCTGAATTTTTAACGAAATTAACCAACGATTTGTTAATTTCATTTTATGCAACTAAAAGCAAGCTACTTAATTTTAACAGGTAACCGATTGCTCTCGCCAAAGTGATATTAGGGTCAATCAACTTTTTCACCCACACTTTTTCTGTCTCCTGTGTTACTTTTTACGAACTTTCAAAGCAATCTATTTCAAACCTGTGTCTATCAATCCAATTTAAATCTGAGGCATATCGTAACTGCTGGTGTAAACCATCATTATACACAATTGAGTACCTGGTTTAGAGCAGTTTCTCTAAGAAACATTACAGTTCTGTATCTTGCGTTACCGTACAAAATAGTGTGGGTCCAAAAGTTGATTGGCCCATTAAATAGTTTGGAGCAAAAAAAGGTGAAACTATGATAAAGACAATACCCAACTACAACTTGGAAAAGTTGAAACACCCCCGACGTTTTCATTTCAAAGTTCAATATCTCAAAAACGACTGAACCGATTTTGTTGATACGCAGCTAAGAATCATCTTGATCACGTCAGCTTTCGGATAAAAAAAACCGCATTCAAATCGGTCTATTCGATTAGGAGCTACGATGCCACAGACAGACACACACACATACAGACAGACAGACACACAGACAGACAGACATATACACGTCAAACTTATAATACCCCTCTTTTTCCGTCGGGGATTAACAAATGATATTTCTCTCTTTGTCACACTTATTGAGATTTCTATACGACAGTCTCGCTCAGCAGTGGTTATTTTCGCAGGCACTGTCACCCCTCTCGCACCGCACAACTACCGGAGGGTCTGACTACCTACTACTAACTACTACTTATTAACTATATCAAAGTTTCAGCGTAAATATTGAAAAGAGGAACTACCTACATACAACTGGTAACTATGAGCTCCAAGAAACTTGAAGGATAAACAATAAAATAAGGGTTTTTATTTAAATAAAAACCATATAAAAATGAACATCTTTATTACATACGTGGCCTGCTTTAATACTAAGTACAATGTAGGTATTTACAACTTTAACAATGACAATAATTATATCACATACATAATTATATTATTTACAACGATTTTATAGTGATTTTACACTTTTTAGGGAGCGGCAACTATAGATAATCACGTGGACTTTTAGGTACAAAAAATAAGGAGAATGTACCTGTAGCCATTTTGAATAAATGAATAAGTAGGTACATCAAGACCAGTAAAAAACCCTTTTGTTATACAGGGTGTGGCCTGTAATAGGAGCAAATATTCAAAGGGACGCTTCCTTAGAGCAATTGTAGTAACCCCTTGTGTCCCACTCATTTTATAATTTTTTGGTTTCGGAGATATTTTGATCTAAAGTTATGACCACCAAGTAATGTATCTTGGCACCACGACATCAAAGCACAGCAGTCAATGCGGATTTTGAGGTAACATCATGTAACCGAGTCTTAATAGTTTTTGCATTTTTGTTTTCAAAGGATATTTTTGTGATTTTTTGATTTTTGTTTCATTTTTTTTAGTGTCTTCTAAATAAAAAGTTGCTGATAGCACTCCAGAAGAGTAAAAAAAAACAACTAAACTTATTTTGAAAAAAAAATACTAAAAAACATTTTTTTTTTCAAGTTTAACCATGTGAAAATAATTGTTCACAAGATTAATAATCTACCGTTTAATTTTTTGCTCCTATTACAGGCCACACCCTGTATACCTACAGAAACACATATTGTTTGAAAGGAAAATCTCAAAACATTTTTACATTGAGTAAATTTTATAAAATTTTGCTGAGATATGATGAGGACTTTGCTAAAAAATACAATTATGCTATCAACAAAAAAAACGAACACAAATATTAATATAATTGTGTTATTTAGACCGAACATAATTTATGCGTGTTAAATTAAATGTAAAGTGGGTGCACATCGTTCTAATCCCAATAAAACAGTGTAAAATAGTACATTATTGCCGTGGCCGGGAAGGAGGCAATTGCAGGCTGAGTATTTTGTTTAAACGGACGAGCTTGCGAGTCCGTATAATAACAATACGAAGCTACCATTCCGGCTGAGGCTAATATAGTGCTTTTCTCAAAAATGGGGCAATAAAAAAGACTAAATTGAAAGCAAGCGTTATTATTAAATAAAAATTGAGGATACTATAAATCACATAAAACTTAACGTCATAATATTTTTTTTAAACAGAATCGCAAGTGTATTTTTCCACCGACAAACGCAATCTTTTTATGACACATACAAAAATGTCGCATTTGCAACAGAAAAATACGACTTGATTTGGCTGAATACGACCAGTGCCGTCTTTTATATGCCAGTTTCTACTTTTTAAATATATAGTTTGGTACTCGACAAATAAAGGAATTTATATGTAACATTCCAGGCAGCCTGCAATGTGTTTTATTTTTTAATTTTGATCTGGCCTTAAACTATACACTTTACCTTCAAATATGCTCGAGTTATGTCCACTTTGCGGGCCATTTTTGAGAAAAGATAGTTTACCAACTGTTGTGCCGCTATGATGTAAATTCTGATATATTGCACAACTATGACGTTGCTGATTGCTGAATAATGACAATGTGAACCATAGGAATAATTTTACATATTTACTTGTTGCGTGTAAAAGATTAGTGAGTGGCAATAATACCATAGACAATATAAGTATTGATACACGTTTAAAGTTCGTTTAAGGAAAAAAAAATCTTTGATGTGTAAGTGCAGACTCATAAGTTGCTGAACACCTAAGTACCTTGTCGTTTTCACTCGTATGGCAGTTTAACATGACGTTTAATGGGACACGGTACAAATGTGTTAAGCCCCTAGTGAGGTGATATACTTTTTTGTTGCAAGTGACAGAGGTAGCACTATCACAGGCACGATATCATATACGATGTGTTACTAAAAGCTCTTATATCCAGCAATTGTGTCTATGTCACATATATATGTTTGTTTATTATTTGTTATTTTCATATATTGTTAGGTAGTTTAGGTACACATTGATGAGACAACAAATTACATTTTTTAATTAATAAAATAACAAAACAATGGGCTTGTGACCTTAAATTTGTTTACGATGCCATTCGAACCAGTTTTTGTAGATAAACAAATGTTTGTATGGAAGCAACTACATTTAAAGGACATAAATACCCAAAAAATCTAGTTAAAGAAGGACCACGCTGACAGCAGCCGAAACGCTTCATACTGATTGGCTTTAAAGTATGACGTCACACCGTGCAATTTGTACTAACCGTTGCATGGAAAATGAAGTAAATTGCTGTTTCGGTCGCGAAATACTGCGTTTAGGTCCATAGTTGCCATACAAATTTGTTTCTATAAAATCGTAAGGATTCTATTGGTACCTTTAAATTTACTCTTGGACAATAAATAAAAAAAACATTTTTTTCTAAACTTTTAAGGTTCATATCTTTTTATGATTTGAATTATATTTTGTAATTTATACTTTATTACAATCATTTGATGGTTAACTATCCATTTAGCAACACGACGTTATCAATTTTAACACCACGCAACAAGCCTATTGTACTTGTATAAAACAATATACAATATTTCAATGTAGCGGCGGTGTGTCTGAGCGGACTGACACAGTATTCAAACGTGTCACATCACTAGAGACATGTGTCAGGATTGACGTCTTAGCGGCGGAGGACTGTTAGCTTATCTTTGCGCGCGGCGTGCATATGTGAGCGTGCGCTTATTATTGCCACTGTGTGGGAGCGTGCGCCTGTCACGCCATAGTATAAAGAGGGGTTTGTAGGAAGATAACATACTTTGCCTATGGTCACGCCGTGTACTACACAAACCAAACCCGCACGCAGCTGTATGTGTGCGTGTGCTTGTAACTACAAGTGCACGCACGCATACAGCCACGTTCAAAGATGAGCACATTCACTGCTCGCTGTCAACAAATTCGTAAGGCTACGCTCGTAGTCCATGCCGTGGTTTTCCATGAAGTAGAGGAAAGCGACTACGAACAGAGCGCCAGCTAGGGTTCTTATTGTTCTTACGTAGCAGTGAATGTGTGAAGCTGTCTGTCTGTGTTGCGCCCCACACCTCAGTCAGCCGCGTGGCTTTAAAGCGACAGGTTATGTGCGGCATTTTCATTTCATTTTCATTTGATTTCATTTCATTACAGGTTTAAAAAAATCAAGCCCACCGATATCAATATCACCGCGGAACTTTTGCGAAATACATTTAATGATTACAGCTAGGACGATATTATATATAGGTACCTACCAATGACTCGATCTAAATAAAAATGACTATAAAAGCATTACTTCCATTCATTTAAGATTGCAAATTCTTACTGATGTGCCGGCAAGATTATTTAAGACCGGAAATGTTTTGGTGGAAATCATGTATTTTCACATCCGCATTTGGCTGAGTCGGTGCGGTATCAGTAAGCTGTCAGTCAAGTCAGTACAAATTATATACAGCGCGCCTACATTTAAATAAGTGGAGCAGTACTGCATGCATACCTCACCTCTTCCGCGCAATATAATACTAGTGCGCAAATGTAATATCTACTGACAGGACGACATTAGTAAGGTTTCGTAAAGTACAAAATACGGAGAAAGCACAAGCGCTTATTGAAAACTTATTCCAAAGCTCGGTAACAACGGTTGTTAGTACCAATGTTCTTGGAAACGGTATATCAACAATTCGTGTCACAACTAAATAATCCGCTTAGATCGCAACTTGCCGTCTCTTGCAACAGAATTTAAACAAATTGCTAGATTAAAGATTGGTAAGTGAACAACTTCACATCATTTCAACATTGTAATGCTCAACATTTCCTTCTTACAATAACTAACCTTAAATCAGGTTTTTAATACTTTGACCAGTCAAGCGTAATAACCAGCCGAATGTACATTATATATTTATACCTCCCTGTTTTTACAAATACAGTGTAAAATTTTAACATTGATACTTAAGTATAACTATATTTTAATGATGACATTTTTACATGGACACAGTAAAATAATAAACACTTTTTGGGCGAATTTTCTAGCGTTTGAACCGCTCGATTCTAAAGTCATTGTCGGCTCAAGATTATTTCAGCAGACTAGAGGTAAAACATACCGCAGGAACTTTAATCAAAAAAGACTAACCAAAGGTATTGGCGTACATTTACATCAAAAGTGGACTCTGACTCGTCTCTTTTAATTGCTGTCGACAATGACGACAAAAACGCCTGAAAAACGCCTTAATTTCGCCCTCATAAAGTTAATTGCATTTTAATCATTCCTATATTAAAACGTTTTTGCGTGAATGTTCCTTATTTAAAAAAAAATGTTCCTAATGAATACTGAATAAAACTTTGAATAATAATTACTAATTGAGGCTGATTGATACTAATTGACGCTATCTATAAATCCTCTATTTACGGTAAATAGAGGATTTATAGATAGCGTATACCCAAGCGACGATGGTAAATTAACCTTGCTAAATTGAGTAGTATCAAAAGACTAATAATATTCTTGACGTCTAGAATGTCGTTCGGTGACGTCATGGTCACGTGATGGTCACGTGAGTTTCCATCACGTGTAATATCAAGCTTGTGACAAACAAAAAAAGCGTATACCTACGCGCCGAGGGACAGGAGATTTGACATTGTATCTCGTTCCCACTTGTGGTATTGTCTATGCTTACAACCTTGTCACTCACATGAGTATGTGTGTGTGAGTCCCTGTATTATGTTCTCCCTCTATGGCATTTACAATACCACTACATCACACTGAAATTAAAAAATCTACCATGAAAAGAGAACCGTCTAGCTTTCATTTCTAAGGGCTTCATTTCAAGGATTTAGTGCCTTTTAATTAATATTATTCTTTATAATTAATAGCGCTTTAATCCTATGAAATGCAGACAGTGTGACTAAGTGGTTGGCCAAATTTGAATAATTACATTAAATCAGTAAAATTAATCTAGATAAGCAGAGTAAACTGCTAAGTTCAGTGAATAGACACTCAACACAAAATTCTCTTGAAACCAATACTCAAAGCTTAGAAACTGTATAAAAAGGTGAACAATCCGTCAAAGTCAAATTCCTATCCGGCATAACCTACCCAACGTTCGCATTAAAGAAAGGACCATTATAATAAAAAAAACAGATCTGCATGCAATGCTTCTCGTTGTCAAACTAATGACTCTTAACTCTCGATTCACGCAAAAACGAACCGTACTAAGAAAGGTTTTAGATAAGATATTAAGGTTAGCTACGGTCTGCAGAGGCAGTTAAGCTTACGATTGTCACCGTAGGGAGAGGTTTAATATCGTTAGTGCTGGTAATAGGAAGCCGTGGCCCAGGATGTAGTAACTCGGCGATGAAGATTGCATGGCCGCGGGGTTCTCACCTGTAACAATAATGTAATATTACATTTAGAAATCTAAGGCTCAGTTTTCAGGTTAACCTTTTCTTGACATATATATGAAACACATTTTTTAATGCTCTTTCTGTCTTATTTTTGCAGACCATTATTTTTGCACTTCAAGGCGCTGATGCAGACTTGATCTCCAGATATTTTTTTAAGTTGTCAATAAAAGGGTTAAAATTTGATTTAATATGAAAATTTACAGTTGTATAGTTTATGGCCACTAAACCCATTTATTTGATTACAAATTCTATGATTTGTTTTGGAACAGAACATCCACTTTAAGTACGGTCTTCAAATCAGCATTTAGAGAATGGAACTTTTAGTTGATTAAATCAATCAGTAAGTACTGCTATTTGTATGGAGATAGTAAAAACATATTCAACACTCGTAAATAACGCTGTATACCAAGTTAAAGCAGATATAGTCGAAGGTCAATCTTACATTGACATTCCGCATTCCGCTTTGATCAGTATCAATGCGCTTGGAAGCGCACAACACATTGCATGCCAATACGATATCGATGTGTCGACTCAAATATACCTGTAGATATATGCCAGAGTCAAAGTTTAGCAGGCATGCTAAATATTCAGATTATTTCCGGAAATGGCAAAAACAACCAAACCTTTTTTCTACTTTTCGCAATGAAGTATTAATATATTCGTTTCCTGCGAGGTTTCTAGGGTTAAATGTACACTGAGTAAGTATTGAAGAATATTAACCTTTTGAAGAAAAGTTTTTTTGAACAAGAACCACAAAAGCGTTTTAAGTAAATTGACCGTTTTCAAAAGCACGACAGCCTTTGTCGGGCACAACGGAGAAGGTTTTTACGAATTAAAAAAGGTTTAATGTTTTTCTGATGAAAAAGTTGAGTGAAGAAAAGCGCTTGATCGTTGATTTCTATAGATATGTACACTGAATTTTGCGAAAGAATATTAACGGTAGACGTTTTGTAATAAATGAAATATCATAAATCATAAGTAATGTTAGAAAATAGAGTCAAAAGTATTTGACAATAAATATTAAATACTAAGCATTAGAAACGTAATATTTTAGTTCACATTGCCTTACGTATGCCATTTTTTTTAAATAAAAAAAATCTAAAACATAAGTGGGCATTCTTAATTATTTCAGCGGTTTTATTATTGACTTCGATGCCCGCGCGGCTTCATCCGCGTTTTGTAGAGAACGCAGCCAAAACTACGACATAAATAGAGTCCTTTCTTTACACATATGAAATATTTTTTGAAAATGGGATATGTGGTTAACTACCCAAAACATACAAACTTATAAACATACAAAGCTACAATCTTATAGAATTTTCCTCTTTATAATATAAGTATAGATATTATTATTATATATATTATTATATCCTTTATTTCATTTCGTTCTTAGATTAGGTTTTTACAATATTCATATAAAAAGTAAAATATAAAACTATACATACAAAACATAAAATCATTATAAAAACCTAACCTAGGGTGCCGCCGGCAGCGAGGCGGGGCCTAAGCCACCGGTGGTCAGGGCGACAGAGACAGGAACCTCCTGACTATCCGCGCAGTATCCAGGAGTACCGCCTTCTGTATCTGGCCCTTGATCCAGCCATCTAGCGAGAGTCTCTTGAGGTGATGGTCGAGACTCTTCGCTATTAAACCGTTCGCCGAAACGACTATCGGGACGATGATCGTCGAATCAACATCCCACATGGCAGTTACCTCGTGTGCCAGGTCTAGGTACTTACTGGCTTTGTCCTTCTCGGCCTTCGCGAGGTTCCAGCACCGCCTGGCGTTTCGATCGATCTGTCAGCACGATATCAGGCCTATTGGCAAGAATAGTCCTGTCCGTGATGAGAGATCGATCCCAATAGAGCGTGGCACGACCATTTTCGAGAACTGGCGCAGGTGTGTACTTATACTATAAAAGGCACTTCAGAGACCACAAGACCGTATAGCAGAGCAAGTTGCTGGTGAATAATTCTGGCTACAAGGTTATGTCTGTGCAAATACTCGCCGTTAGCAAGATGACCATAACCGGAGATAATATTTTATTATTATATTTATTAACCAAAGATATAAAAAACTTATTCTAAAACATGTCCCTGCAAAACTGTTTGAACAGTTTGCCTGCAGGTAAGTCTCTTTTATGCTTAATATACATATCATAATAATAACATCGTTTTTAATCCTATTTTATACTTAAATGCTAACTTATTAATCTTGTTATAAATATGAGTGTGATATGATAACGCTTGCTTGCAAAATAAGCAAGCAAGCAGTTACTTAAGTGTAGGTATGCAGTAGGTGTTTTTTTAGTGCTTTTTTAAATTTATGTTTATTTGGTTCATTTCGGATGTCTTCGGGTAAAGTATTTAAGAAGTACGGAAGTCTCTTGGCTAAAGTACGGTCTCCAAAATAGTTATCAACCCGGGGTACTTCATACTTACCCGCGGACACCGACCTTGTGCTATGTTTGTGTTCTATCGGTATTGGGCTATGTACTCGATTGCTATGATTGTTAACTGCTAAAAGGTATTTATGTTTTAGGCTAACCGGAAGTATTTTACAGATTTTAAATAATTTTGAATAATCGCCCTTGCAACTGTTTTTTGTTTTTTTATTTACTAGTAATTTTAAGAATCTAATTTGCAATGCTTCAAGTTTGTCTATGTAAGATTTGAATGTAAGTCCATAGCAATCAAGGGCATATCCCAGCACCGAGTCTACTATAGCAAAGTACAGACATTTTAGTATATTGCTTGGTACTTTAAAGCTAAGGTGGTAAAATTTTCCTAGGAGTAATCTTAATTTACTACAAATATAGTTAATATGTTGTAGCCAGGAAAATGTAACATCAACCTTGACGCCAAGATATGTAACACAGTCTACCTTTTCAATATGTTTGCATTGGCAATTATTTAAACTATTATGAAGACAAGTAAAACTATGGGTATACATAAGTGGTGAGGTTTCAGCTATTGACAAATAAGGTGATTGAATGATGAGGAATTTGGTCTTATCTGTATTTAACACTATACCATTATCATGGGACCATTTAACGACTGCGTCTATGTCCTGTTGAACCAATCGACAAGTTTCTGAAAGGTTGGTTCCGGCAAGTAGGGTGCATAGATCGTCTGCAAACATGTGCGCGGAACAGTGACGCAGTACTCCACACAGACTGTTAACGTGCATGAGGTAGCACACAGGTCCGCACACGGAGCCCTGGGGGACCCCGCAGCGCACCCGCGTCTCGTCGCTTAAGCCGTCGCCTATCTTGACGCGATATGAACGTGATGTGAGGTAGTCCCGGAACCAGCAGTTCAGCGGCTGCCCCACACCACATTCGTCCATGCCCTTTAAAAGAGTGTCGGTTTCCAAGGTGTCGAATGCTTTTTTAAAATCATAAAATATGGCTACAACAAATTTCTTATCTCCTAGGTACGTATTTATCTCATCGGTGAATCTTGATAAAAGGGTAACAGTGCTTTTATCTTTTTGGAAACCATGTTGACAGTCGTTAAGTACTTTATTTTTTTGAAGAAAAGAATTAATTTGGTTTATGATACTTTTTTCGATCACCTTGTCAATGCTAGATAGAATGGATATAGGTCTATAATTGGAAAGTACTTTACGGTCGCCTTTTTTATGGATTGGACGGACTAAGGATTCTTTTAACTTGTTAGGATATTTATGTTGGGCTACTGATAAATTGATTAACCGAGCTATGACTGGACTCACCTTATCCATCACTAGTTTCAAGTCGGACATGCGTACAAGATCGCTCCCCGGTGCTTTATTTTTGTTCATTTGGCGAATGACGCGTTCAATATCCTTGCTACGCACGGGTTGCCATCTTATATACACGTCCGGTTTATTTACATAACTATTACGGTCTAGCCATTTTTCGTTACATATATGTTTGATCTGTTCGATCTCATCAGAGAAGTTAAGTGCGAACTTGTCACAAGTGTCTTTAATACTGCCTTGGTTTTCTACGTTACTAAGGACGGAACTATCTAAAGATTGTTTATTATTACCTAACAGACTATTTATTTTATCCCAAACTTTCTTAATATTATTATTGCAATTTAATATACTTTGCTTATCATAATCATTCCTACATTTAAAGGTAGCTTTATTACATCTATTTCTATACCTAGTATAATTAAGCCTCTTTGACATATTTTTTGGTTCGTTACTCCATACTAAAAATAACCTATCACGTTCTGAGATCATTTTTTTCAAATTATCAGTTATCCAATTCTTACAGTTTCTATTGTAGGAATTATCGCTTACAACTATAGTCTTATAACAATCCTTATAAATATTTTGGAACAGAAGAGTGAACGCTTCGTACAGTTTAATCGGGCATTGCATATTTAATAGGTCGTCAAAATTAGTCGCTAACAATTTTTCTCTTACTAGGCTATTATCAAGTACGTGCCTAGTAGCAGGCGGTGCGAGCGCAGGCGCGCGTGGTGGGGGCGCGCGCGCGCTCGCCGGTGGCCCGCGGGCCGGCGGAGCCGCAGCGCGCGCGCTCGCGTCGCCCCTCGCTAGGCTCTGTTTCCATTGTATTGCCACTGAAGTTAAATAGTGATCAGAAATCTTGTGCGTAATTACTGCCGAGTCGATAACGGATGCTGATGCTCTAACATAAATGTGGTCTAAACACGATTCTACAAGTTTTCCTGTAATAATTTCTCTCCGAGTGACATCTTTAATACATCTTGAAAAACCATATTCCGCCATCATATTTTCATAAGCTAAGACTCGGTTATCCTGACAGTTTAATAAGTTGATATTTAAATCGCCACTAATTATCACTTTAGAATTTCTAGGTAAGCTGTCTAAAAGATTACGTAATTCAGCTAAGAACTCTAACATTCTATCTTGTTTATTATAACGGGGAGGTCTGTATATAGATATGACATAAATATGTTCATTATTATTGAAAAGTGAAATGGACACGCATTCTGCCGATCGCATGGCGCTGGCGGTAGCAAGTGCGCCCGTCTCACTCGCACGCGCTCGAAGGCGCTGTTGCGAATAGACAAGCACACCTCCACCACTGCGGCCTTCGCGGGTATAGGCGTCCACTTTAAAACCATCGATTTGAAAAAATGGCAATAGCGAGTAATGTATATTGGCTTCGGTGATCACTAAAATATCTATGTGCTTCAAATGGTCATTAAGAGTTACGAGAAGCTCATTAAAATGCTTCCTTAATGAACAAATATTAACATGTAAAATACATAAATCTTTTACGCTAAAATTAATTCTCCAGTTAGATAAATTTTCGATACATACATAATTGACATTTTCATCAATTATATTGTCTAAGTTATTTAAGTCAGTGAATGTTGAAAGCAAAGTTAAACACGTTAGGCATTAGTAATTTAGGTATTTCACTCGTCCTTGAGTTCGGTGACATCGCTCTCAGCACGAATGCAGATTGATTTATCGCCGTCACTCTTTTTAACTAATATTTTTCCATTAGACACCCAGATGTACTTGTAGATTCCGTTTAGCAATTTTTTTGTGTTCCATAGTAAGGTTCGTACCGAGTGGGATAGGTCCTCGTTAATATAGAGTTTGTTCACTGCCGATCCATTGGTAACCATATTACTCGTTAACTCCGCCACCTTACGCCGCTGCGCGAGCCAGCTGTCCCGCGCCGCTGCGCCACCGGCGCCGGCCTTGAACCCGACGAGGATGGCCGCCGGTTTGTTGTTGCCGGGCCGCGGTTGCCGAGCGCGCCTTGCCCACTCGACATCGGTGGTATTCACGTTGAGTACTGCACCCAGTTTGGATAAAATATCTTTCAAGTTTTCGCCGGGAAGTTGTTCAACGCCCACTATTTCAATATTATTCTTCCGAGTTGTTTGCTCGAATTCGTTCAATCTTTGTTCCAGGGCAGCATTGAATTTTTCTAAGTAAACGCATTTATTATTGACACTTGCGACCGTCTTTTCTAGTTTGTAGATTTTTTGCTTTGACTGTTCGTGTTCAGTAATCAGTGTGTCGTATTTATCGGACAGCAAGGTCAAACTTTGAGTGATGGAGTCCAGGTGTTTCATGACTCCCGGGAGTGCGCCCACTTTCTTTTGAATGTCTTTTAGTATTTTCGACTGGCTATTATATTCGTCTTCTATTGTCTCTTCTTCCGATTCATCTTCCTCACAGTTACTGCAATAAATTCTATTTTTTCCACTTTTGATGTCAGCCGCTAACCCCTTTACACAGCTCCTGTGGAATGTCCCTTGACATGGTCCCTGGCAAACAAAGTGTGAACCTTTTTTTGCGAGCACTTTCTTACACTTTTGGCACTCCATTTCGCGCGCGAATTTAGGTTAATTTTGAGCAAGTAATAATACAAATATCCGCACGGGCGCACGCGCGTGTACGCACCGCTCGGCGTTCAGGACGAGACTGATATGCCTGAGTGACTCCCCGGGACGGCGGCATGCCCGACAAATGTCGACCGTACCGTCCTTCAGGATATACCTCCGGTAATTGTTCGTCATGATAACTTCGTCCGCAATTGCACAGACAAAACCTTCGGTTTCCCCGAAGAGATCCCCGAAACGTAGCCAGTTCACCGACGCAAGCAGATCTACATCGGGCCCTGTGAGGGCCTTGCAGAACCGCCCGTGAAGCTCCTTGCTCTTCCATACCGCCCTGCGGTCCCCGGCGCTCATCACTTTAAGTCTGCGCCAGTTCTCGTTTGCCAAGGAGAGCGGGGTGAAGTTTCCGTCCACTGCCACTACGTCGCGATGCATCCCACACTCGTTGCTTAGGAAATAATCCCTGAGACTGCACACCTCGCGGTTGTGCAGGTCTTTGGCATTTAAAAAACCGCGACCTCCACACTTCCGCGAGATATACAGTCTCATAACAGACGAGCGTGGGTGCAACATGCGATGCGCAGTAAGCAGTACACGAACTCTTCGATCCAGGGCATCCAGCTCAGTCTGAGTCCATCTTAGTACGCCAAAGGAGTAAGTGAGCAAGGGCATCACCCAGGCGTTGAAGGCGCGCACCCTGTAGCCGCCCGACAAAAGACTATTAAGTACTTTTGTCAGGCGACAAAAGAAGCGCTCCTTCACCGCCCGCTTTACGGCCTCACCCTCAATACCCAATGACTGTGACATACCAAGATACTTATAGGTTTCTGCTTCGGAAATAGATTAGAGGGACATTGTCTCAGAGAGTTGTAAATTTGTTGAATTTACAACTCTACCCCGCTGTACATGCATAACCGCACACTTATCGACACCAAATTCCATTTTGATGGCGCTACTGAAGACTTCTGTTGTTTTCAGTAGTTCCAACAGGTCATGTCTATTCGGTGCAAATAGCTTGAGGTCATCCATATAGAGCAGATGAGAAATGACCTCACCCTCTCTCCGAAGCCGGCAACCTAGCCCCGAATCCTTCAGCAGAGTGCTGAGTGGATTCAGCGCTAGGCAGAACCACAGAAGACTCAGGCTGTCGCCCTGGAAGATTCCACGTTTAATCCTTATAGAGTCCTGCGGGCCAGAGGGGCCATCTCCTCCCCCCGGTTGACGAAGAACTGTGGCCCACTGCCCCATGCAAGCGCCTAAGAAGGATCCTAGAACTGCATCAACTTATTATATTATTATTATTTTAAGGGTCCAAATTTAGATAGTAATTTATAGTTTTTGGTAGGTTATTTTTATGTTAGTATAGATATAGATTATTAATATTATTAGGTAGTATAGATAAATCAGTATAAATGGTAAATATTGTGAGATGTTCATCATGGTGATATTTAAGTATACCTACACAGGTGCCTCTTTAGAATATTTTTTTTTCCTTGTATTTCATGTGTATTTGCTAACAATATAGTTTTGTTAGTGTACTTAACTTAATTTAAACAGGTTTATTAATGTAGTACGTTTTTTTTGTAAATGGCCTCTCAATGAGACCTAAAGGCGGCTAAAGGCTTATCTTTTGAATTATAACATAATCATTACAAACTCAACATTTTTATTTTTTTGGTAGCGATTATCCGTCTCTTTCCAATTAGAACACAACAATTGCTGGTATGGTAGTCTGTTACGATAGCATCTAAAGTTCATGGTATTTAAAAACTTTTTTTGTACAGTTTCAAGGATGTCAGAGTATTTCTTGTAATAGGGATTCCAAACAGCAACTGCGTGTTTGAGTTGGGGTCTAATTAAAGATTTGTATAATTGTAAGTAAGTACTTGGTCGTCGGAATTCTGTACTGGAACGCATCACGAAGCCATACATCTTATACGCCCTACTTACTATGGATTTATTCTTATAATAGGAGTAGCAAGTGCACATCAATAAGTACTTAAGCCATCTTCAAAAGTCGATATTCTTGTTTAATTTAAACAAAGCCGAAATTTAATGAATCATCGGCCCATGAACTAATGAGTACCAATTACTGATTTCAAGCGGCAGAACACGAAACTTCAATTACCCGCCTACCGAAGGTCACGTCACTTAGATACATAATCTCCTTAGAGAGTAACATAATATCCATTGAAAGCATTTTGAGCAGACTTAAAAAAACTTCTTGAAAAGTTAGACTGATCATTTAAGATTCAAGTTTTAGAAAAGATAAAGTTAATTTGGAAAATAACTTTATGCTCTATTTTTAAAGAAACGTGATTGTCTAGTGAAATACAAAGGATTCTCTCTCTACAAACAAGTTTTTTCAAGTTTTACAAATGATTACACGTGTTGTTATGGTGTGATGGCACGTCCGCCTTCAACTATTTATTTATTTTGCTTCGTTGGTTTTAATAAAGTTACAATATACACTGGCCTGCAAAAGAAGGTATAACAGTTTTAGTTATCGTCACGTTTTTGAGTGTTATACCTTCTTTTGCAGGTCAGTGTATATAATAACACTATTGAGTTATTCCAATCTTTTCCACATGTTATAAATACAATTGTCAATTATGGCAATAATATTAGGTACCTAGGTTGAAACTTAACTAGAAACTGATGAAAAAGCGGACACTATTTTTATACAAAATATTCAGATTTCCCTGGTTAGTATTCTCAGAAATAAAAAATATCCAGTCAAGCTACTTGTTAACCCTTATGAGTACAAGGGGATATATTTCCCACTTCGTCTGTTGGTATAAATAAAATTTTATGTATTTTTATTTTGTATACGGCAACTCTTAATGAAACCTACCATACAGTTTTACACTTCTTAGTAAGTATTATACTTATTATACTGGCAACATTTTTCACTCAGACTTCATCTGTCAACACATGTCAATGTCAAAGTCAAAAGTTGTGAAAAAATCGTAAACAACAGTGTTTTTCGCCGTGTCCAAATCCATCAAAAAAAAATTAGGTAAGAGGGTTTTGATGGCAGTTACGTACAATGGGGAATGGATGAGAATTTTAAAATTGCCTGATTTTTTTTTTGGTGTTAGGAATAACCTTCCTTAGCACCAGAAAAAAATTGCAGACTTTTTAGGTGCGTCAAATATTTTTGAAAAATATAAACAGTTTCCTCACTTACGTTTTGGGGTTAGGACGGCGAATGAGACACTTTCTTTGATCCGTCTCATATTTCAAAAAATATTTTGAATATCTGACCCTGGCAATGACAAATATAGCTGCTGCAGCTGTCAATATAATTGCCAGTGTCAGTTTACCACGGATTTTTAAGATATTTTTTGTAATATGAGACGAATCAAGGAAAATGTCTCATTCGCCGTCCTAAACCCAAAACGTAAGTGAGGAAACTGTTTATATTTTTCAAAAATAATTGACGCACCTGAAAGGTCTGCAATTTTTTTCTAGTGTTAAGGAAGGTTATTCCTAACACCAAAAAAAAATCAGGCAATTCTAAAATGTTCATCCATTCCCCATTAACTGTATTATTTGTTATTGGATCTATGGTTAATTAAGCATAGAAATTACTGTCTGAAACCATTGTTTTGTCCGGCTAAATGTCCTTTGAAGTTGGAGGGTTCAAGTGGGAAAATAATTCCCTTTGTTCGCTTACGAACTTAAAAAAATCACGCCGTAAACTTCTTATAAATATATATAGTAAGATATACAACGTAATGACTAGTTTTGAAGCCCGTTTCTATATAATAAATAGTCTTTGATATTATTTGTTTGAGTTTAGTACACAACCATTACTTTTTAACTTATTTTCAACCGACGAAAAAAACGGAGGAGGTTCTCAAGTCGACGCGTATAATTATATATATATTTTTTTTTATGTATGACCAAGCATAACTTTTTACAGAGTAGTTTGATTTTGATAATTCTTTTTTTATTAAAAAGGGTATACTCCGAAATTGGTTCCATATACATTTGGAAAAAACCAACCTTAAGGGTAGGCAAATAGGGGATGATTGATTTTTCGTCGGTTAACACTTTGTTTTTAAAGTAAATTATTTGTGTGAAACAGGTTCTTGACTTGTAAAATGGTTAAGGTATTAATATTAAACTGATGTATAATATTAGTTTTTATAGTAATTTTGTGATAAACACAAATAAAAATGAGGCTTTGTAATTACTTTTCCAATTATAAGATAACGTTACGGAATTTTAGGTTTTGTTTATATATTTATATGATTAAAAGTTTGTTTTTTTATGAATTTCCCTGTTTTATTTTTAAGATTGTATAAAAAAATAACAAGAAACAAAGAAAACTAATAAAAAAGTCATAAAATGAAGAAAATAATAAAGGTTACCTCAACGGTCGGACCAATTTTTTCAATACGATCATCGAACAAGGGGACATAATTTCCCACCAGAAATCACCCCCTTTCACTTACCCCCCCACTTTTAACGTATTTTTTCTGGATCAAGATACCCAACTTACCCATAAATCGAACTCAAATTTTAATTTCCAAAAAAAAATGCTCTGTCCTATTAAGGGTTAAGCTGCTTTTTAACATGTAGCAATATTGCTTAAGTCAACGAATTCGTTAATGCAACTGCTAAAAAGTCTCGTAAACTTCAGAGAAAAGTTGAGTATGCATGAGGTACGCCGACAAAGTTATAATAGAAAGAAAAGTCAAAATAAATTATGACTATAAAGTTTTGTCTATTTTTTTCTTTAATATTACGTTTTGGCAATGAAAGAGATTTGGTATTAAAATTCTGGTTTTAAAATCAGAAGGAGAGCTCTGCGTATCTTTCAAGTAAGATAGCAGTTTCGAAGCGAAATTACAGCCATGTGGATTGACAACCAACTGCACAATTGCAGATTCGTGGCCTATTATATCGTTAAGGGATATACTTAATATCCCTACTTTCATATTCCTGTCTTTTTTCAATATGAATCACAACGATATATAAAAACGATGTCCTAGGGATGTTCCTTCGCTCCAGTGCGTTCAGTATGGGACCTAGAGTCCACCGCGGTTGAGGGCAGATGGTGGCCGCCGTAGAGTTTTTTGTGGATAGAACCTGGTTCGCAGGTTTCCTTCCAAAAAAAATCTTTTTCTGTCAATTATGACATTTGGAATCTAGTCTCACCTCATTGAAAATGAAAATGAAAACATTTAATTCGGACAATTACACATCCATATTATGTTAGTAAGGCTTATACTACTATGTTAGTGGAAAATATAATTAAAGTTGGAACGAACATGCAAAGACATCCAATGAGCGAGGATAGGGCTGTCCATCCTCCCAGCGATCACCCTCAGAAGAGCGTTGGCGCTGCCCCGCACGCGCTCGGCCAGGGATGCGACCCGCTTGCGCAGCACGGCTTGGAAACCGTCGGTGTTCCACGCGGCGAACATCCCTGACGCGCTGCAGCGCCAGGGCAGCCCCAACAGCCCCCTGAAGGCGTTGTTGTATTGGACGCGCAGAGCACTGTAGACTTTTTTGGTATAGTCACTCCACAGATTGCACGTGTATAGTGTCTGACAGTACGTTTTAAACAAGGTTATTTTCACCTCAGTAGAACAACGTGCAAATCTGCGCGAAAGCATGTTACACCTTACCGACAGTGCTCTGCGCTCCCTTTCTATATCAACATCATCTTTTAGTGTGTCAGTGACCCAGTGTCCTAAGTATTTAAACTCTCTACTATCTGAAGAGGAGTACCATTGAGAATTATTGGCGGAATGGGATATATTTTAGTGCCAGACTTGAACAGTAGTACCCCACTCTTTTTAACATTGTATTTTAGTCCGTGGGCCACAGCATATCTTTCACATATATCAATCATCATCCTAAGGCCGTTGACTGAGGGGCTCAGCAACACCATGTCGTCTGCGTAGCTTATGTTATTAACAAAACAACCATCCACCGAACATCCGACACCCGCGCTTCTGAGCTCCTCAATCAAGCCGTTTATATACACGTTGAATAACGTGGGAGAAGTTAACCCCCCCTGTCTAACTCCGCACTCCATTTTATAGACCTCAGAGTATCCCCCTGCCCATCGAACTACATTTGATTGGTTGTCATACCAGTATTTAAACATTTTTATAACCTCAGCTGGTAAGCTCGTATCCCTGCTTAACTTATTCCACAACACTTGGTATGACACCAGGTCAAATGCCTTCGACAAGTCCAAGAAGCAAGCGT
Source organism: Epinotia brunnichana (assembly GCA_963854355.1). Taxonomy (NCBI): domain Eukaryota; kingdom Metazoa; phylum Arthropoda; class Insecta; order Lepidoptera; family Tortricidae; genus Epinotia; species Epinotia brunnichana. The sequence continues at coordinate 39,045,216 of OY977937.1, read as the reverse complement.
ATATTGGCGTGTTCCTCTCAGTATAATACCGAACAGTGTGCTTAAGACATACAACCGCTGCCTCAGTTGATAGTCCCGACCGAAAACCGAACTGGGCGTCATGCAGCATATGTTTGTTCATATACTCATTAAGCACACTGTCCAGCACTTTCGCCAAGATAGTCGCCAGCGAGATCGGCCTATAATTAGACTTGTCGGATGCATCACCTGTTTTATTTTTAATGATAGGTACCACTACACACCGTCGTGTCCGGGCGACTTACCTCTTGTCATATATAGGACCACCTTGGACACTGCTGCTGGTGTTATTCTGATCGGGATCTCACCCACACGGTTTCCAGCATCGAGCACCGGCTCACACCTGGCAGCTGGTAGTGGTTCCACTTTGAAGTGATTCATAAAAAGGTTGGCAACATCACTAGGCTCACTGACACTCTCAATACTTGACGGAGGGCTCACCCGAGGACTTATCTTATTAGTTGATTTCCAAAATTGTACAAAATTCTTCGATATATGGTGTGAAGCAATTATATCCATTCTAATCTGGTCTTCGTTGTTTTGACAAAACTTCAGTTTAGCTTTGAATTCTTTCCTGGAACTGCACATTGCCTCATACAAGCGGCCTGATTTAGGCTTACCGTGTGCACACCATTCTTGAAAACAGACATTTTTTTTTACTTGTATCTAATATAACTTTGTTCCGAGGTTCGTAATAACTACACGTAATTGGAGGTCAAACTTATCGTTTGACTGATTAGAGACAGCGGTTTTTTACGGTTCCGTACTCAAAGAGTAAAACGGGACCCTATTACTAAGACTCCGCTGTCCGTCCGTCCGTCCGTCCGACCGTCTGTCTGTCACCAGGCTGTACCTCGCTGATACCGTGATAGTTCCAGCTGAAATTTTCACAGATGATGTATTTCTGTAGCCGCTATAACAACAAATACTAATAGATTATAGATAATGGTACGGAACCCTTCGTGCGCGAGTCCGACTCGCACTTGGCCGGTGTTTTTTTATACCTTGACGGTGAAAAACAAGCATACGGCCTGGTGGTAAGCAGGTACCGTAGCCTATGGACAATTATGACTCCAGGGGAGGCACAAGCACCTCTTTGGCGTACTCTGTAAATATTTTGGTTTTTTTATTTATTTATTTAGGAACCATACGTTCACATATCTACAGGAAAATTAATATCTCTTAATATTCATGAACAAACCTAGAGTTCCATTAATTATATAAAATAACAACTTTAGCAATAAGTCGAAACAGGGAAGTTAAGCACCAGCATGCTAACGACGCTCGCGCCCATAAGGACATTTATATATAATACAACATAGTAAGGAATAGAATTATGTACTATCATTTAAAACAAAGTTCGGTTACTTTTAATGCAAACTCATAATGAGGGCTTACAATATAATATGTGAGAAGAATATGTAATTACAATAGTATATGTGTGAGGATTCGTCGTATCAAAGTGTTAACCGCTGGAGAGAGTAGCAGGTCCCTCACCCTCAACGCAAAGCAGGCTGCGAGAGCTCTGACGCTGACGGACTCACCATCAGAAACAAAACACTAGCTCTACAAATACCTAATACCCGAACCCGGCTCATCAAGATTCATTTATGGGAAAATCAATACAAACACCCTAAAAATAGTACGCGTTCGTACTTCAATATACCGAAACCTACACATAATTTATCATACAGTTGGTTTGTTGTTTTACGACAAATTTTATAGATACCAACAGAATCCTTACACTTAAATAAAAAAAAAAAGGCCAAGTGCGAGTCGGACTCGCGCATGAAGGGTTCCGTACCATTATCTATAAAAAAACTATTTTATTCTGTGTTTTTAGTATTTGTATTTAATCACACATTTGTTGTTATAGCGGCAACAGAAATACATCATCTGTGAAAATTTCAGCTGGAACTATCACGGTATCAGTGAGATACAGCCTGGTGACAGACAGACGGACGGACGGACGGACGGACAGCGGAGTCTTAGTAATAGGGTCCCGTTTTACTCTTTGAGTACGGAACCCTAAAAAGGACATAGTACCTATTTCACAACCAAAACAGCAATTTACGTGATTTGCCATTCAACGGTTAGTACGAAGATATTGCTGTGACGTCATAATACTATATCTATTATTATTATAATAATACGTATTTCCCGCTCACGGGACAATGATGTCCCGGACCTTTGGGAGGCAAAGTACCAACTGAGTCAACACGTAGAAGCCCTTCTGACAATTTAAGGAGTACACCGAGCGGATGCTGTCCCTGCCAGAGTCAAGGGACGCACACAGAGATAGTACCCGATGGGGTGTATAGGGCCTACTGCTGGTTGATGGAATTTAAATTAAACGGGTTATTGGGTGAAAATGATGGACTAGTGACTAGGCTATTGGGTGAAACAAAGGACGCCTGCCTAATAAAACTGTCTCACTTTTTATCTCTGGCAGACGGTGACTCGCCAACTGCTAGATGGGTCACTATTATTAGCGACATTAAATAATTGCCTAAGGGCAACACCGGTCAGAGAGCTGGAGGGGTAGACAGGTGGCACTGGACTTTAAACATATAGCCAACTCGCCACTTAGGTGTCCACATCTACCCTCGAGCAGCAGCTCTTGCGACTCCACTCTGGACAGCCAGTTAAGGGAAGCCAGAGGTGGAAGGCCTGTCCAACCATCCACCCGGTCGGCTCAACTTGAACACAGGACACCCCCAAGAGCACTTAGGTACGTAGCGTCGCTACTCCCTAACAGCCCGCCACAAGCTGCCTTACGTTGACTGATTGCACCAGAAATCTGATGTGACGATGGGGCCGTCACATCCCTTCGCCAATATTATTATTATTAATAATATCTGATATTATTATTATTATTTGTGGTCTAAAATATATGACCTGAGGGCTTACCGCGAAAGGCATTCGAAGTTTCCCCTCTCTGTCATACTTACGAGTTCGTACCTAAGTGCGACAGAGAGGGAAAACTTCGAATGCCGTTCGCGGTAGGCCCTCTGTAATATCCTATACTATTAAACGAGCAATATTTGTATATATATATATATGTATGTATGTATGTGTATATATATATATATATATTTGCAATCACGTTCTCGGAAACGGCTCTAACGATTTCGATGAAATTTGGAATATAGGTGGTTACGGGGGCGAGAAATATATCTAGATAGGTCTTATGTCCGGGAAAATTCGTTTTCTCCGTATTTTCTAAATTTTCATCCGGCCGAGCTCCGGGTCGCCCAGGGACTTTCTATAATAATATGAATAAATGAGTATGAGTATGAGCCGTTTTGGCTGTTGCTAGCGAGGGTCCGGCTGTGACCCTAATTTTTGTCTTTTTAAATAGTAGTAGTAGTTTCTAATCTCATACAGACATTTGATCCACTCAGAATACTGGTTCAATGTCACCGTAAAAAAAAATCAAGTAGCCAATTCAGAAGCGTACCTACATAATTGATATTACGCTTATTATTAGGTACGCTGTAGCCAGGTTCACCAAATTCATCTCGAGCTGAAATAAATTTCAAATTTAACTGAGGCTCTTATTTTTTATTTTAAATGTAATATTTAAATTTTTACAACAGATACTCCACGCCACTTGAGAATTTATGAGCATAATCCGAATATTTTAATATTACAAAGAAAGGGCTATTAAAAGCTTAACGGGCTTATGGTCAGGAACCCCGGTTTAACCTTTGTGAAACCCCTAGTTTAGTGGGTGCTGCCTACAAAACTGACGGTCTCGGGTTCAAATACGGCAAATATTTGTGTAATGAGCAAAGATAGGAATTTTAATGATTTTATTACGTTTATTTATATCGATATTACGAAATCGATGAATGAGAAGTCACTATGGCAGCTCAACAATGCCACTCTGATAATTATGAGCATTGAATATTAATTTGTTTCTAAATCTTGGATGTTTTTTTACGTAGGTACCTACCTATTTGTTTTTAATTTGTGTACTCATATATTATACAAGGATAAATTAATGATAATATTTATTTATTATGCATTATTAATATGAGGCTACTTATCAACTGGAAATGGAAGAACTACCAACTCAATTAGAATTTGCAATCTATGAAATATGTCCGTAACCTATCTCGCGATTAACTATGTAGTTGCTAAGCGGGCATTCTGAGAATATTTACATTTAATTGAATACGCCATTAGGGCGATGTCTAGCCCAGGGCTCTGGGTTAGGTCAAATTACTATGTTATAAGCGACAGGGTGTGTTCGTCAACCTTCGTCTCGACACTTAGAAAGAAAAAAAGAAAAAAACCGGCCAAGTGCGAGTCGGACTCGCGCACTAAGGGTTCCGTTGTATGGGAGCCTCCTGTAGCCTAGTTGGTGTCACTACGGAAGCCTGCCTAGGAAGCCGGAGGTCCCGGGTTCGAATTCTGGTAAGGGCAGTTATTTGTGTGATGAGCACAAATATTCGTTCCTGAGTCATTGATGTTTTCTATGTATTTAAGTATTTATGTATCTATATAAGTATGTTTATCGTCATATCACCCATAGTACAAGCTTTGCTTAGTTTGGGACTAAGCCGATTTGTGTAAGATTGTAAAAGAAAAACTTTTGTTTTATGTATTCTGTTTTTTAGTATTTGTTGTTATAGAGGCAACAGAAATACATCATCTGTGAAAATTTCAGCTTTCAGCAAAGACAGACAGACAGACAGACATACAGACAAACGGACAGCGGAGTCTTAGTAATAGGGTCCCGTTTTACTCTTTGAGTACGGAACCCTAAAAAGAAAGAAGAACATTTATTTGCAGCACAAAAATTACAATTTATAAAAACACGAAAACATAGTCAAAGTGCCATGAAAAGGTCCCGATTAGGATTCCCAGTATGATATCAATGTACGGCTCGCCTTCACTTGTGTTTCTGATGTTGCTTGTAGCTGCGAGCTGGGGCCTATTTCTCAAAAGCTTGTAGCTAACAAGTGGAAGTCTCTATCTAATGAGAGAAGTTGAAAAGAGGCTTCCGCTTGTATTACAAGCTACAAACATTTGAGAAATGGGCCCCTGGAGCGCGTAGAACATTTCGCTACCATATTAGAATGCGACGTTTTTATGTAGGTGGATCTTTTATACCGCTTAGGCCACTTTCGCATCAGGAGGTGGGGTGTCAGTTAGCTGTCAGCTGTCAGAATCAACTGTCAGTACCGTAGATAGAGGATATATAGATGACCTCCTAGCGTTTACTCAAAAGGGACGATGGTAAATTAACCATACTAAATTAAGAAGTATCAGAAGCTAATACATTCTTGACGTCTAATCTCATTTATAATTTAGTATATTATATCGGTGACGTCATGGTGGTGTCGGTTTCAGTACAAATTTTGACAGGTGTAGTGGCAAACGAGCTGGCGGCAAACAAAAATCCGTATACGCGATGAGGGACAGAAATATGACACTGTATCTCGTTCCCACTTGCGGTATTGCCTATGCATACCTACATCTTTGTCACTCATGTGTGTATGTGTGGGTGAGTCCCTCTATTTGTTCTACCTCTATGGTCAGTACAGATTTCATCCTGTGCGGCTACATTTAAACAGGTGCTTTATATTTGACGTGGAATTACGAAATACGGCATACCTATTAAGTAGGTATGTGAAAAAGCACAAGCGCTTATTGCAAACTTTTCAAAGCTTAAACTTACTAAGCTCTCGGTAAAGTAAAAGCCGTATACAATATTAAAATAGCCATATTATTGCGTTTATAACTCAGCTATTATTTATATTATTATTTCTAATGGCGTTTATATTTTAAAAACCCAAATCTGAATTAAACGCACGATATATTAATTTATCGGAATACATTAATTGATTCAAATGTTATATAGTGTTGTTATGTAGCGGTGGCTAAATAATATCAAATTGCGACTTAGGCAACCCAGGCATTTGACGCACATATTGACGCGTGTACTGATGTGCGATATTATGCGTGCGGACATATTTACCCAGACCCGCTTCTTAAGGGCCCGGCCGCATGTTCGCGGCACGACGGACGCCGCAAAACCCGCGTTTCTCGGTAGTAAACACGGGTTTCTGCGGCGCCGCACTGCAGTTATGTGGCTGGGCCCTACCAAACCTTGGTGTGCTTCGCGCCTAAATTTCAGACAAATGACCAAATCTATCAGTATCAAACATATTGAAATTCTAAGAAGCCATTAAATTGATCTACCAAAAAGCTACCCATTACAACAAATTTCATTGTAATATTCTAAATAACTTTTGAGATATTTCGAAACTGGTGGTAAAGAAGCACTGTTTTGAAAGACAAAATCTATCGAGCTTTTTGTAAGCAATCGTGTTTTTATGAAGCATTAAAATAGGCAATGAACTGAAGATATACATACCAAAAAATAGCTCTGTAGTAATAGTACAAGTGTATTAATAGTTTTGGAATGCAAAAGTAGCCTTAACGAGTTAATTTGACCCTTTACAGTTCTTAGAACTAAATGAACAAGTAAATACTTTCTGGAAATAAGTTTCAGCCTTGTACTTTTATTTCTAGCAAAAACAAAGAGGCTCGAAACTGGTCAGAGTAGTTTCAAGAAAAGATTTTTACGGCCGTGCCGTTTCTTCTCGTACTTTTCTCAATGTTTTTATTTGTAACAACAACAATGAGACTAAAAAGCGTCTAATTTGCACCAGGAAGGTCTTATGTTTGACTTAATCGGGGTCTGCCCCAAAACCAATATCTTTATTCCACGAACTCACCAAACATTTGATCGTTGACACGCGGGGTGCCTAGACTTATGTATGTGATCACTAGTCAATTTTTTTTTAATTCTGTGAGTCACCGAATACGAGTATAAGCTACACAGTGACTTAATCCTCAAAGTTGCTCACCTCTCGCCCAATATCTACAAAATTGTTAGCTGTTACAGGAAGCAGATTCTAAAATTGATCCGGAAACGTCGCAAATGCGATGAATGGATGGCAATACAATATCAGCGCTGTCGCGAACAACATCCTTTCTCTGGAAAATTTGCTTTTTGATGTTTAGAGGGATGTCTCAGTAAACTACGCCTCCGTGTAAGAGACACATTTATAATTTCTTCCCCGCACGAGAAAATGAGACGGCCGACGCCCGACTTTTGTGGACATTATAAATATCTAAATTCGTGAAGTTTTATTTATATTTGTTGCTATGAGATTTTAGATCCGGTAAATTACAATTTTAACGTGAAAATGTAGACAAAACTGTTTTTTTGTTTCAGTTGAAAAAAAAATACATTTGTGTTTTGGCTTTTGACAAGTAAACAACAAAATATTGTCTAGATATTCGAAAATTAATTAATTTTGTTTCCTAGTTCACGCATTTAGTGTTTGATAAATCGTACGATTTTCCAATTGTCAAATATGCCATAGGTATTTCGTGCGATTTCGATATATTTTCACTAATTATTTGTGTGATGAGCACGAATATATGTTCCTGAGTCATGGATGTTTTCTATGTATTTAAGTATTTATTTATCTATATAAGTATGTAAATCGTCGTCTAGTACCCATAGTACAAGCTTTGCTTAGTTTGGGACTAGGTTGATTTGTGTAAGATTGTCCGCAAATATTTATTTATTTATTATTTATTTTCACTAATTTATGAAATAGATTTTCCGCAAGAACACCTGTTATAAATTATCGATGTGCATGCATATTGTTAAATGTAGTTAATGCTTTTCATAAAATGTAACTATCGACTGTATGTAATGTAATGTAATGACTGTTTATACCAAAATAAAGAGAGAAAAAACCTTTCATCTTTATCCATCCAACTGCTAGTAGGTACTCTTCATTAACCCTGGCGTTATCCAGCAAGATTTACTGTTACATTCTAACTGAATGATTTGATTAGGTAGTAAAAACTATTGGAAAAACGTCTTTGATCCAAGTCCCACCAGATTTCTTTATTCATTTAAATCAGGCAACGAGGCCCATATTGCATACCTTAAAGACTAACATGCATTTCAATATAAACTTATTAATAACTACAAAATCACATTATTACTGCGATGCGTTGCGCAATTTCGTGGTGTCAGGTCAGGTAACCGACCGACCGCGAAAACTTAGTGAAATACGATAGATAGTCTGTTGGAACTCTGATTCCTGTATGATTAAAAATCACATTAAAATGTATGAATGACAAGCTACGACATTATAAGGTTTAAAGTGAAACATTGAAATCGTTCGAAGTTAATTTGAAATACCCGCTAAGCATAATTCTTTTTATTTATTCGCACCTTAACAAACCCATTATATGAGTATTCAAACGTGTACCTTATCCTTTTTTTGATGTTTATCTGCCTCAGCGACTACTCCGGAATAACCGAGGCGGATGCAAGCGGCAGCAGCTGTCCCTAGGAACTACGTGGAAATGCTTGAATGCATATCAAAAAGGAAATTCTCTCACGTGGCCGATCAACGGCTGCGGGAGGTCTATTTATTCGTTGTTTCATATTCTTATCGCCTTTAATGCATGCGCACTCCTTTCCATGCATGTTGAGCTAATGAGTCAGTGAAATGCGTCTGGCAAGCGCATGTTATTATTAATTGAGACTCGTTAAGGGTGTTTGTAGAACCTACAGATGGTTTTCATTTATTTATTGGTACAGTCAGCATCATATAGGTAGTAGGAGCCAAAGTGCCCAAATGACGTAAAACATCCTTAAGAGTCATTTACATGGTGCAACAATAACTCAACAACAACTTGGCAATGCGGGCAACTCGTATGCGATTTTCATGCGGGGCTGTGGGCTAGCGAATACGATGAATTCAATCAAAGCCTGCAATGTAATAAAACTAGCATGCGAATTGTTGCACCATGTAAATGGCCCTACTCTTACAGTAATAAAGACGTGTAACAAAATATTTGGATACTTACTATAATTATGATGCTGTCTGTACTACGTTAGCTTTATCGTTAAGTCCACGTCCATATAGAATTTTGGTAGGCTTTCACCACATTCGTTATTCTTTACAGTTCTCAGGTTTACAAAAAATCCTTCCTTATTATTTGAAAATTGTCACAAACGGAATAAACGTGAGAAGTTCTTTCGATCTTTAAACAGTTTCATTATTAAAGAACGAAAGAACTTTTCATGTTTAATACCCAAATAGTGTAAATCAAGGCTTTGGAAAAAGGCGGTACCTATAAAAGACCATTCGCGATCATTTTATTGCAGTTGTGGACCTAGGGCATTCTGCAAAGACCACTTTTATAACAAGCGAGGCAGAATAAATAATAGTGTATGCAGTGGAACAAACATCATTGTGTACCTATAATTTCGGTTTTTTGATTGAAACACACGTCGCTGCAATTAAGTGGCACCATATTATCTGCGTCAAAATATCGCGGTGATGTGCATTTCGTACACTAGACTCCAGCATGGCCTATATTTATTATTAGAACCTTGCTGTGGCTTCATATGCCGGTCCCAATATAGCGATAGGAATGTTGGGAAAAAAACCTACAGAAAATCCTCAAACTCAACCACGCAAGCGGTTATGACTCTAGAGCGTTCACCTCAGAGCATAGAATACTAGAGAGAGGACAAGCCGCCGGCGGCCGTGTCGCAGCTGTATGCTCAATGGGCATACACTGCCATACTGTGCACGCGTGCTGATCGCAGAGAATATTACGTTTTTTCCCAAAATGCCTAATATGATGCGCGTTTATTGTCAAATATGCGTGTAGGTATACAAGTGTGTGTGTTTTAGATGTGTGCGTGCTTTGTCTTGTCAATTACTTGGGCGTTGTGTGGGTTAATGTACTTGCGACAGGCTCACTCTATACAAATCGGCCGCCATGTCCGATCTCCTTATATTCATACATTTGTGGCGTTCACGGACAAGCGTGCGTTTTATACACGCGTATAGCTGGTGCGCCATCTCCTGGCATGACTACGTAAAGTATGGAACTTACACAAGTAAATCTTACCATTAAATATGTGGACGTATATACTAGCAGGAACGGCATTGTTAGGCACGCAGGTGTAGTTCCCGGCATGCTGTGCTGACGCCGCCGGTATGAGCAGGTCCGAAACGCGCTGAGCGGCGTCGGTGGTTACGTTGATGCCGCGTTCGGCGTCGTAGTTTATCATACGGCTGTTGTGATACCTGAGAAGAAAAGGTTATGTTAGACCAAGTCACATATTCGACGATTCCTGTCTCACTTGCACTGAGGTGATTAGAAAAGTAGCGTCGATTATTTCGTGAGGTTGCGTCATATCAAAGTGGCAGTTGCAATTCCGCTATAAAGAGGCTGCAATAGCGAAAGGAGCGAGCAGGCGCTGAAATATATGTCGCACATCAGTCGTTTGTGAAATGCGAATAATATTATAGGGCGTACAGGAAGGTGCCTACATTTTGTTTTATTTTACACTAACTAAAGGTCACAATTCTAGTCTCAACGACGAAAGTGAACGTCTTCAGACATGACAGGGATATCTCATTTTGAATCTTGAGTCGAGCCCCGGATCTCGTTGCCGTGCAGCAGAGCACTAGGACAACCGAGTAAGCTGTTAGGCTTTTGTCTCGCCTTATGTTACGCGCAACCAATAGGCTTGTGTCAAAAAAATAATGACGGTGCCATTCGAAACAGTTTTTGGAGAGGAAGGAACAAATGTTTGTATTAGCAACTACAAATTAAAGAACATAAATACCCAAAAAAATAAGTCAAAGTCGGACCTCACTGGCGGCAGGCGAAAAACTCATTTTAAAATATGACGTCGCAGTTTTATATTGGTACTAACCGTTGTATGGAAAATCAAGTAAACTGTTGTTTCGCTCGCGAAATACTGCGTTTAGGTCCATTGTTGTTGTAACATTGTTTCTATAAAAGCGTAAGGATTCTATTTGTAGCTTAAAATGTACTCTTGGACATTAACTAACAAAAAACATATTTTTCTTAACTTTCAAGGTCCAATGGATCTTTTTATGATTTCAATTATATTGTGCTTTATTTTTACTATATTAAACATGTGGAAACTACCCTATTTTACATCAGTATTTTACCACAGGACTGCGCGCGACACCACAATTACCTAGTTTTTTATAGTTGCGCAGAACGTGACAGATATTTTATCCACAGCGATAAATGATATAACAGCGAGCATTCTACTCGCGGAGGATTGACGTGAATATTTTACTGCTTAGTAACTAGATGACTATCGCCGCAGCCGTGCGAATTAATCATAAAAATAGTACGGCCAGCTAACAAGCGCCATTGATTACTATAGAACTATTGAACACGACTAGCATCGCGCTAGAATTGGCATGACTAAAGTAGCCCATTTAACTGAAACTATCTATAAATTCAAATTGACTTGTAGTTAATTGAACATAAATTCATCTTAAATTATAGCCAAATGCGCCCCTTTGTAGTCTTTGAGACTAACGCTTTCAGGCTATCTACCTATGTTATCTATTTTATTGAACATAGTAAGTTGCGAAATACTTAAGGTACCTTCCACATTCGGCGGGGCGGAATCGCTATGCGGTTTTTTGTACTTTACCGGAACTTTCTGATAACGTACAGATTTCCTTACTTGTCGTGTCGGTATGACCGGCACTAATTGTTATTAGCGCAATAATTGAATGAGCGATAATCTATGCTTCAGCCTGGGCGAGAATTCGTTCGTATGTCGGGATATCCCGCTGTCCGGCTGTTATCCTCTACAGAGTCTACAGGTCCCATTCTTGTGAAATTTTGTGAGCAGGTTTGTTAATCATATAGAATTTATTTGTCGATTTAGCTTTAAAAATTTTTTTCGAATAAACCTTTGCGAGTTCTTAAGCTCACAGAGCCAATCAATAGTATTATAATATTGCACAGGCGTGAAGAAAGCAATGCAATAAAGATACTGATTACTGTAATTTTTTAATATAAACATTGACATTTAGATCTACATATTTAACGTACGCACAACGCGTTACATGATTGACCTGCTGGAAGCATTCATTAAAACGTTGGGCCGCAGTAAACAATCTGTACCTTCTGGTATGAATCACAGTTGACACTAACAGATTATTGAAAATGGCCTTTGAATCCTTTTCCAGACAGAAGCGTTTTATCGACCATATACAGGGTATCAAACATGTATCTTCATGTCAATAAAAAATACAGACATTTTATCGTCATTTTTCAATTGCAGGCCTGGAAAAGGGTAAAGAGATTTGTTAGCTCTTGATGCAGTTCTTTCAGAATATTATATCAATACATATGTATACACCGTGTATTTTTTGATTTCCGTTAATTTCGACACGATGTTCGGTTCATTAACAGAAGCTACCTGGTATGTTGTTTTTTGATAAATTCTAAATATTTTTTTTTTTTCATTTTTCATACAAACTAAATGTTACAGTGTGGGAGGGCTCTAACACTTAATCTCAATTAACACAAAGTTAATTTTCACCTACGACAGCACTTGTCAACACATGGCTCAGTGGTAATAGTTTGCTTATGGAGTGAGGGGTCCCAGGTTCAAATCCCAATAACTCCCTTTTTCGTTTAGCGAAAATTAAAACGTAAATAAAATTAGGGCCCTTCACACTGATTCGGTCATTAAATTGATTTATTGAATATCTGAAAAATAGTAAGAGTTAAGACACTAGTTTCTTAGAGAAATTAGTTCCATTTAACCTGAGGATTCTTCCCTTAAAGTTAACGGAAATCAAAAAAAACACGGTGTATGTCTGTCAATGAATTTCCGAAAACGGCAATAGCGAAGTTACACATGAGTTTCAGAGGGCGAAACCTAGCAAACTTCGATCTCTCAAATACTTCATCAATGTGGTGAATTATCCACCCTAATGCCAGAAATAGGTAGAATATACGTATTTAATTTTACATTAATAAAGGGTATAATTTGTAAGTTACAAGGTATATGTTACAATTACAATGCCTTATTGTTACAATGTCTATCATCTAAATATTCCAAATGCGTTGGGTTGTGTTTCACTTTCAACATTTTTATTGAAGAAGAATCTTCCTCTTCAACTCAGTTCCCATCGACGTGGAATAAAAAAAAACATTTATCGAAAACCATTTTTTTTTCAAAATCAGTAAACTTTTCAGGATTGTTATAAAACAAACCTAACCTAACCTAATGAGCTCTACATAATGACCTTTTAGCTGTAGCTAAAAATTTAACGGTTTCTGAGTAACAAAAATTCGATGAAACAATGCATTCGGTGAAAAGTTTGTCGGTGAAATAATGGGACACCATTATTTGCCCTGTGTTATGTTATGTGTATACTCGTGTATTGTGATCCAATAGCTGTCCGCGATTTTCATGATATTGTTAGCGAGGTACCTTTTTTGACCGCCAACATACAATTTTAGTTGGCTGATTACCCATTCCTACCACGAATTCATCGAGTAAAATAAAACTCAGATCCAATGTCCCCTAGTTGCCAACTCAGCTTCAATGTTGCCAAGACTGGTCAAACATTAAGCGCGTCACCCGCAACTATTTAATCTAATATACCTCATTTATCTTACGTTATTGCAAAATTAAACGAAGTTTAGAAATCAATTTCACCGTTTACTCGTAATAGAGACATACGTTTCTTACAAGTTTTTGCGTATAACTAGCTTCTGCCCGCGACTCTGTCTGCATGGAACTCGTTTACTTACATTATAGCTCCCCATAAAAAAACTTTTATCCCCCATTAGGGGATCATTTCCGAGATAAAAACTATCCTATGTCCTTTTTTGGGACTCAAACTATTTCTATACCAAATTTCATCTAAATCGGTTAAGCGGTTTAAGCGTGAAGAGGTAACAGACTGACAGACAGACACACTTTTGCATTTCTAATATTAGTATGGATTGTTTAAGGGGCTACCCGAGGTTTTCATCGATTTTTGACTAGTTTTGAATCGATACAAATACTTTTTCATCTGTCCTGCTCTGAAAGTTGATTTTTCATGGGCATATAGCCGGGTGGAAAATAGCTTTTTCTCCCCTAGGGTGGAAAGTATTTTTTTTTTATTGTTATGGTCGAAGATAATAGAGTTACGTCAAATCATTAAAATAAAAACTTTTCACAAATCGACACTCAGCTATAGGTACCTGCATTAACGAGTTGTTTATTACGATTATAGGTTGATATTAAATTATTTTTCCTCACAGTCGAAATGAAAAGTAGAGTGTTTAACTCGGGTGAAATTACCCATTTAACCCTCGAACAATTGGCGCTCTCACTTCGTTCGAGCGCCAGAAATATCTCGGGTTACATGGGTCACTTTCAACCCTTGGTTAACAATCTACTATTACACTACAGATATAATTAATTATACGGCAAACGTACGGCTATCGATTCTTCAATCTTTAATCTCCATTTTTGTCTACCATATTTTGAAAGAAATTAATAGATGTTTTTTTTTTTTAAAACACTGTCTAAAAAAAACCTTTTTTGTATCAAGATTGCTGTGAAAGATCTAACACATGCTAAATCTACATAATTATTTGGGTTCGTCTCTGATGTCTCTATAAACTTGTGTAGGGTTTTAATTTTAAACTAATTAACACAAAATATGGCCAGAAAACCAGTTTTTTAGTCTAAAATTGTTCAACTTAGGGATTCAGATCGAAGGTCATTGGGGCATGGCATCCCCTTAACTTGGACTAATATTATAAAGAGGTAAAGTTAGTGAGTGTGGTTTTAAGGGTGTGGCATTGTAAGTTTGTATGTACGGGCAAATACCGGGACCTAACCAGTTTCAGTTTTAGTTCTTTATTTGCAATCATCTGAATTGCGATTTCCACTAATTAATGGACTTCAGAGTTATCAAAGGTTACATTATTGTCCCGTGATTTTGCTTGTGTTTCTTGTGTTACGTTAGGCGGACCCGCTCGAGCACATGTAATTTATCGATAAAAAAACTAGATTTTTTTGTCGGAAACCGTTGTTAGAAGATAAACCTTTAATATTAAACAATGCCACACGACGGCCAATTCAAAAATAACTTTAATCTCGTAATTCGATCTAATTTTAGGACAAAAAAAATCATGGTTACCAGCCCAGCTCCTGAAATTTTTGGAATGCAATTTGAACCCTATTTTTAGGAAAGAAAATTCAAAATATTTTTTTATTTATGACCTACTTTTAAGACACTGGGCAGTTATTACAATTGCTTTTACGCTACTACATAAATAGTGAAATGTATATTTAATAATTCAGAATAATTTATCTGAAAAAACCCCAATTGTATACGAGTTTGTGCCTGTAATTAATATTTTCAATTGCTGTTCTCTGATTGTCGTTTTCCGTTTAAAATTATAATTAAAATTAGATAGATAAGTCGCGACTTTACCGAACACTTCAATTTATTTAATTAACCAGCCAAGTGCGAGTCGCACTCGCGCACAAAGGGTTCCGTACTACACAAACTGAAAAAATCACGTTTGTTGTATGGAAGCCCCATTACATATTTATTTTATTCTGTTTTTTTAGTTACTTGTTATTATAGCGGCAACAGTAATACATCATCTGTGAAAATTTCAACTGTCTTACTATCACGGTTCATGAGATACACCCTGGTGACAGACGGACAGACAGACAGACGGATCGAAAGCGGAGTCTTAGTAATAAGGTCCCGTTTTACCCTTTGGGTACGGAACCCTAAAAACACAGTGTACCTACATTTTTTTTTTTTAATTCTGTGTGAATAACAAGTGTTCAATCAGTAATGATTATTCAGATTATCTTATACAATGAGTACATCTCGATTTCACTTCGAGATTATCTAGACTATTAAAAGAATGTCTATATTTACCTACCTACTCGTACGTTCAACGTCCTTGAAGATTCGACAAAGAAAAAAATGTTTAAGTATGCTAGCCTAGCAAGACATGAATTTAGGAAATTAAATCCTAATTGATAAACTAATTTATAAATTAAATCCTAATTGATAAACTAATTTATAAATTAAATCCTAATTGATAAACTAATTTATAAATTAAATCCTAATTGATAAACTAATTTATAAATTCTGAAGCAGATTTAAATTGTATTCGTCTATGGCATTTTTAATAGGACAATCCAAATCCATTATGAGTAGGAATACATTGAAACTGAATATTATAACCATGTTAATAATGAGATGGAATACGAATAACAACATCATAAGAATTACCATAAATGCTTGTGGCAGTGTTCTTGAATATGTATTTTGTAGCTTCTTCTTTCTTAAACTCAGATTTTTATTTTCCTCATCTCGACAATTTTTTACCGCGAATGTGGTCGAAAGTTGGTATTGGTAGTAATTATCTGTATGAACTAATTTAGGATCCAGTCCATTAAATAAGAAGAAACAAATGATAGTTGTATCAACATTTTTCTCGTCAGATTCAGTGGAATCCACTTAGTATTAACGTCATTCAAACCTGACAGCGATATTCAAATCAGACAAAACAAATAAACGAATAAATCCAATTGTATTGACAGCCGTCAGAGAAAAAAGTTATTTTTAAATAAATAAAGAGAAAAAGGGATTCTATATTTGCGAAATATTAGGAAACAATTCGGAGCGAGAAAAAAATTGCCACGTAACTTTGATGGAATTCAGCACCTGCGTGGCAAGAGGGGGGCTATTCTGTAACTGGCTATGCGATTTTCACGTGTCGCTATCAATCAGACTCTGACGTTGATTTACTTCCAATTGATTTTGTACAGAATAACCTGTCTTAGCACTTCATGTTTAAGAATTCTTTATACACAGTAAAATTATGCAGAATCATTTTTGAAATTACTCCGTAAATTTTATGATTTAATAAAGTTTAGAGTGCTTATAATTGGGTCTCTCAAGGAATTTCCTTAATAACTAACAATTGATGCTGTTTCATCTTTGTTTGATGTTTGACTGTTAAAGAATGCATCGAGTCCGCCTCTTGTACGATAAATTATCCTAGAAGAACTTAAAAACAATAAGAGTTTAGTTTGTATACAATAATTTATAGAAGGGTTGAAATGAGGAACAAAAACTTGGCGTGTTCAATAATAGTGTCGCAAGCAGCCGGATCGGATTGCGGCTGGTGCCAAAAAGCGTCGGAATGGCGGAAAGCTGGATTCCGGCTCTTGTCAAAATAGAGTTGTGTAGGAATCTGGCACGAAATCACATTTAGCAACAAATTAAACATTTGAAAATACCACTAAGTAATACTGATTTTAAGTACTCGTAAGAAGAGTTACAGATATAAGATAAAGATAGACTAGAACAAAAGTGAGAACAACACACCCAAATATTTTTTTAGAAATCTGTCTGTTTGGTCTACTTTGTGTTGTGATGCTTTTGAATGACAAAAACGTGTGCAAATACAAACCTGCATATATTTTTTATGGCAATACAAAATAGTAGGTATTATTGTTGCTTCGATGAGGCAATGACCTAACATATCGAGTGTTGAACAAAATTCACCGACGCCACTAACAATACTTGCTACTATCGATCACTTAATTGATGAAAGGAATGTTAATAGTACCTACGTGACTAGGTACTCCTTTATAATTAGTAACTTCGTAACTGTTATTGAGGTAAACTTGTACAACAAAACTACAGAATTGAAACTAAAGTTGAAATAATAGGAGAGCGGTTGTTAAATGCAGCGTTTGTCCTGGAGTTCTGATACCTTTGTAGAGTTGGGTGTAACGATTAGTTACTTAAACGGCAAACTAAAATAGACTAGCATTTTGTTTCAAATACGTAGGAAACGCGGAAGTTTTAGGCTATTATTCCCCATTATATTGAATTAAATTTCGTTGGGAAGTAATTTAATGGTTCGCTATTATTAAAATTGATTTGCATTAAAAATAAGCCTTTGAATCATCAGGACAGCATACAACAATTTTGCTTGTATTAGGTAAACATCAGGCTGCAATCTTTGGTGCAAACGATGTAACAAACGATCAACAATTTAACCAATGTCACTCCGCTTGTGTTATCTTATCATTTGTCTGCGTTATTAAAGCCGAGCTGCAAAATAATGACATGCTCAGCAAAATAAATAAAACGAACTGATTTCAGAAGTGTAGGTTAGGTTAGAACTGCGACCATTTGCGAAAATTTGGTTAATATATTGCTTGTCCGCTAATTGCGTATAAAACTTTCGTAGGTCGCTCAATGCAGCTTATGTATTTAATTTGCTAACCTAAACAATTTCAGTACTCCAGTATTAAGAATTAACAAGAAAACATACGTAAATTTAATTCGTAATACACCAGTAAGTATATCTTGTGTGCCGACTGCAATGACAGTTCGTAACCAAGACATCAGCGCCACCAGTGGCCGTATACAGTACTAACACAAACTATATAATAGACAATATTGAATTCGGCCTATTCAAACTTTTATTTCAATACTCCCACTAAATTTGACATGTATTTTATTAGAATTCAATATCATTCATTTACCTATTATATTTCATACAGCAACCATAATAAACATAAAACATCATTAACTTTAACAGAACAGCTTCTTGACTACAATTAATTACAATACTGAAAGTATCTGGTCTCTAAGGTTTGCAAATTGAACTGCAGGCAAAGCCTTTGTAAATATGTCAGCAAGCTGTTCCGAACTTGGCACATATTTAATTAAAAACAACTTTTGTTGGACCTTCTCACGAATAAAATTAAATTTCACATCAATATGTTTACTTTTCCTGTGAAAGACTGGATTATTTATTAGCTTAATAGCACTTTGGTTGTCCATACACAAAGTTGTACAATTGTGCTCAATCTCAATATCTTTGAAAAATTGCCTCAACCATAAAAGATTTTTGGCTGCCTCACAACTTGCCATAAATTCAGCCTCACACGTTGACAAGGCGACACATGGCTGTTTCTGACTTGCCCAAGAAATAGGACCTCCATTCAACATAAACAGGTAACCTGTTGTTGACTTTCTTGTGTCCAAATCCCCTGCAAAATCTGAATCTGAATATCCAAGCAAGTTTTCCTGACTTTGATACTTAATACAAAAATCTTTTGTTTTAATTAGATATTTGATTATTCGTTTCAATTGGACAACATGTTGCAAGCTAGGACTGTTAATATATCTACTTAAAAAGTTTACACCAAAAGATATATCCGGCCTAGATACATTTGCTAAAAACAGCAATGAGCCAATGGCTTCTCGGAATGGAAAATCAATTTTGACACTATCATGGCTAACATTGTTTTGTATAGGCACATTTGCATCTACAGGAGTGTTACATGGGTTGGCAGTACACATATTGAACTTTCTTATTATCTGTTCAATATAACTTTTCTGATGAATACAGATAGAGTCATCACTCTTGACTATTTCTAAACCCACATATTTATTAAGTTCAGTTTCAGTAATTTGTAACCAAGTCTTTAAATAATCTTTGATTAAGTTTAAAACTCGATCTGATTCTGACATAACAAGAGCATCATCAACATACAACATCAACAGTGCTTTGTGTCCCTCAAAATTACCTACAAAAACACAGTTATCTGCCTGTGACTGTTTGAACCCAAACTTCACTAAAAAGTCAGTAAACTTTTTATTCCAGCACCTTGATGCTTGTTTAAGCCCATAGAGGGATCTGTTCAGTTTACATATTTTGTTGGGTGGTGCTCTCACTCCTTCAGGTACTTCCATATATATATCCTCTTCTACATCACCATATAAAAATGCTGTTTTCACATCCAATTGTCTTATATTCCACTTATATTGGGCAGCAAAACTCAGTAATATTCTTATTGACTCGTATCTGGTGGTAGGGGAAAAAGTTTCACTATAATCAATCCCTTGAATTTGTGTAAACCCACGAGCACAAAGGCGAGCTTTATATTTCTCAACTTCGCCATTTTTATTTCTTTTAATGTTGAAGACCCATTTCGAAGTAATGGTTCTGTGATTTTCTCGATCAACAAAACTCCATGTTTCGTTTTCAATGTGGGAATCCAACTCTCCAGATATTGCTTGCAACCATAGTTTGCACTCCGGGCTGTTGACTGCATCACTATAAGTTAGTGGAATATCATACTCTAATATATTTGCTTCAAAAACACGGTCTCTGCGTGGCCGCAAAAAATGATCATTATTTAATCCTTCTAGGTCAATTTCTTGCGATGGTACATAAGTCTCATCATGCTCTGCATCAGTAATGTCAGTATATGTGCTGTCAACAGATGAACTATTCTGGCCATTGATATTTTCAAGCTCTTCCTCTTGAAGCTGTTCTATCTCTACCTGTTCTGCTCTTCCTACCTCTAGCGGTTCTATCCTTTCTATTCCTGCTGTCCCTGCTTGTTGTGTTACACTTTTATTCTGTTCCCCATAGCTAAGTGTAACTTCAACTTCATTACTTTGAATAGGTAGTGAGCTTTGTTCATCAAAAACAACATTTCTTGACACTGTCACTCTTCTGGTTTCTGGATCATACATCCTGTAATTTGTATGATCATATCCTACCAACATCAGTTTCCGGCTTTTACTCTCCAACTTTGTTCTTAGTTCCTTTGGTACATGGACATAACCTATACACCCAAATACTCTAACATGATCTAAACTGGGTTTAGTACTGGTCCACAGTTCATAAGGTGTCATATTTGGTGTTTAGCTTGAAGATGTTCGATTTAACAGATAAACCGCACAGCTAACTGCTTCTGCCCACATATTGAGGGGTACATTTCGAGCATACAACATGGATCGAGCACTTTCCATGATCGTTCTCATCTCACGTTCTGCTCGACCATTTTCCTCGGGTGTGTATGGTGCAGTTAACTCATGAGAGATGCCGTCACTGTCAAGATAATCTTTAAATAGTTTGTTTTTGTATTCACCTCCATTATCCGAGTGCAACACATGAACAGTATGCAAGAACTTGTTCTTAATTATGGCATTATATTTCTTAAAATATTCTAATGAGTCACTTTTGTTCTTAAGAAAGTACAAATGTCTATAGGCTGTGGCACCATCTTTGAAAATAACAAAATATTTCATACCTTGTACTGAGGGCACGCTCATGGGCCCACAGAGGTCACTATATACCACGTCACCTGGCTGCAGTGGACCTCTGCCAGACTTCTGGAATGGTCTCCGGGCTTGTTTTCCGTAGGCACACCCCTCACACACAAAACTGTCACAGTTTGTTAGGTCCACACCATTTATCACATTATTATTGCACATTTTCTGAATTTCTTTGACGTTTAAGTGTCCTAAACGCTCATGCCAAGTCTTTAAGTCTGACTTTTGCACTAAATTGCACTGATTTAGAATTGTCTTCACTTTCAGTTCATACAAATTGTTACTTTGCAAGGAGGCGCACATTACAACTTCATTATTTTTGTAAATAAATGCTTTATTGTCCCGTTTCACTATTTCATAGCCTTGTCTAGTAACAACTCCTTCCGAGAATAGATTTCTTTTAAGTTTAGGCACATAGAGAACATCTTTCAAGATACTAGTCTCCCACTGACCGTCGACCCACTTCGAGATTAGAATATTTCCTTGACCAACCACCTCCACAACTTCTTGGTTTCCAAGTTTCAAGGGAGTTCCGTTATATTTCTGCAGCTCTGTGAAATATTCTCTTTTATATGAAAGATGAGCTGAGGCGCCACTATCTAGTATCCACTTGTTGTCTTCATCTTGCTCTGTCCACTCGCAGTGTGCAACATTGAAGGCTAACATGTCTCTTTGTCCTTGACTTTTCTTTTGAGCACGACATTCCTTGGCAAAATGCCCTCGTTTACCAAAGTTATAACATGGGTAGCGATGACCCTGGTGCTCTTTGTTGTATTCTTCTTTTGGTTTTGTAGAAGTGGATACTTTCTTCTTTGTGGCTTGTTTAGCTACCAACAAAGCAGTTTCATTCTCTTCTTCTACACTCAAACTAGCCTATATCTAATAATCGTGCAGTCAAATTAACTATAGTTTGACTGCTTGTCTCGAGTGACATCCATGCCTGGCGGAGGGATCTGTACTTAGGAGGCAGTGTACTGAGAGTCTTAGTCATGATTGCTGTGTCACTGATCTTTTCTCCACTTTCCTTAAGTTGTTTCGCCAAACTTTCAACTTTCGCTATATGCTGAGCAATACTGTCAGATGACGACATTGTATACTTGTAAAATCGCTCATGGATCATCATTTTAGTAAGCTCAGACTTCTGCTCATAGATGGATTCGAGTTTGGTTATCATCTCCAACGCTGTCTCGCAATTCTCGATGAGGGCAACTTGACTTAATTGCATGGCAGACATCATGATAAACATCGCCATTCCGTCGTCTTTGTTCCATTGTGCGGCATTCGAGTCCGTCTTGGTTTCGTTGATATTCAACCGCTTTGCACGTAATGCACACTTAATTTGGAATTTCCACTGTTTAAAATTAGTTCCGTCGAATTTGTCCACTTTACCGGTAACCTCCATTTTTAGGTTATGAAAAAAAAATGGCTTCCCGTGTAAGTTTACTCGTTAATCGCGGATACACTACACACTACTTTACTGTCTTTCTTTGTTAATCCATCACTCGCGAGGGCGCTGGGCCCATAACCAATTAAATAATACGCCAATTAACAAGAAAACATACGTAAATTTAATTCGTAATACACCAGTAAGTATATCTTGTGTGCCGACTGCAATGACAGTTCGTAACCAAGACATCAGCGCCACCAGTGGCCGTATACAGTACTAACACAAACTATATAATAGACAATATTGAATTCGGCCTATTCAAACTTTTATTTCAATATTAAGTACATATATTGCTGATCGTTTAATGAAATGTTTGCTGACCATAAGTTACTTACTAACTGCCAACAGGCCATTTGGCTAAACGTATATTGTTTTATGTTCACAAAAATAAGAATACTTTGCTAACCGTATAATTATACTTAACCATATTTAGTAACAGTCCAGCAGGTCGATCTCGTAATGCATTGTACGAACATCGGGTAGGTCTATATGTCACTTTTTATATGGAAAATTGACGGTTAAATTGTACTGACGCACGTTCGGAACGTTAAGTGGTCCCTCTGAGGTAAAACAAATAATTATACCCCTAATAAACTTGAACAACATCGAGCAACCAAAATGCGGTAGCGTTGTTTTTTAATATTGCAGACAGGACCGCATACAACAACAAAAAGTTGCTTCGGGTAGTATTTTATTTTTGTATTATTGGACCCGGAGTCGTTGTTAATATCGAGTAGGCTAGAAAACGTAAAAAAATATATCTTCTTTAGTCTCTCTCTCTGTGTCGGTCCCTCATGTCTGAGAATTGTGGTCAACATCATGGTTGCATCTGTAGCGGATGATCTGCCTCCACCGGTTTCTGTCCTGCGCGTCCCTTACGACCGTGTAAAATTTGGAGTACGACGAGTTTTTAACTTGATCGCTCCATCTTGTTGGTTAGCGATCGTTTTCCTTCGGTGTTCCCAACCACAATCAATTTTTCCAAACTTTCGTCGCCTCTGCGCAGTGTGTGGCCGAAATATGAAAGAATGCGTTGGCATATGGTGGCGGACAAACGATTTATTTTGAGCTGGTTCAGGATCGATGCATTGGTGCGCTTCGCAGTCCAATCATCGTTGGTAGTAGGTTATGTTAAAAATTAAAAAAATTTAGACTTAAGACAATCTGGTATGTTATTCAATTGCTTTTTGATCCCAGTCTGATCCATTATTTACCTACAGACTATTAATCCGAGTGGAATGTTATCTAACATAATGTTAATAACAATTGTGAACCAAAAAACATGAAAAACATTCTTTGCAAAACCGATTGTACTCAAATAACGATAACGAAAAAATTATCTAGTCTGTTGAGATTCATAATGCTGCAAAGGCTTAAGAATAGCCCCTCAACTTTATTTTTGCTCGGCATATTCCCAGATCAAATTTGAAACCAATTTTTGTTTTTCACTTTGAAACTTTATGATAGGAAAATCTCGGAATCGAAAGTTTGGGAACTGATATCTTTTTAACACTATGGAAGTTTCTGAACGAGCTAAGATGTATAAGTAAACTATAATATAAAAAAATACGTAGTATTAGTGTGCAAATCATACAAAATATCATATGTCCCTAAAGGTCCATTCTATACACCGGTGAAATAATATTTGGATGAGTAGTTCCGGAGATTATCCTCTACATACAAATTTACAACCTTATATGATGTTTCCTCTTTATAATATTAGCATAGAAGTATAGATTTGTATGGCATCTAGATATAACCATCAAGGCGTCAAGTGCAAAATTAGCCGATTTACAAAATTCTGATCAGAAAATTGAACTCAACTTGCTAAAACCGATGTGACTAAACAGTCTGACAGTTTGATAGTTCTTATATAACATGAATAATAGGGAGCAGGTGTCTGGAATCGCCTGCGAAATGGGACATTATCGATTCAGGGCTTCGCCTTTGGCGAATGTGTTAGAGTTTTATTAAAATATTTCAGTGAATATTCATTTGTGGCTGTCGAAAATAATAGGGACTGTCTGGGAGACGATGACAAGGGATATTATAAATCCTGACGATATAATACATGGACGTTATATACAGCTTTGTACAGATGTCGATATTTCAATCTTACGCTCCATTCGAGTGACGGCGACGATTGATTGATGTAAATAATAATCCTCCTATGTTGAATATATATTTGTTCATATAACTTGCGCTATTCATGATAGGTCATGAATTGAGTTTAGACCAATTTGGGATATTTAGCAGTAATATAACTTTGTCACAACGTGACTGTCACATTAATGGTTTAATCGACCGGTTAATGGAAAATGATAATATCACTGATACATCGCGCACTCTATATTTTATAATATATGCCACCGTTAGATTGTGGACACCGTCAGTTAATAATCTTACTCGCAATATTTTATACAGTCGAAAATTTGTGAATTGTCACAACCTTTTACAATTTAAAGAATTATTTCTCGTTAGTGTGCAACGTGAAATCGCCAAATTGTGAAAGGGAGATCAATTTAGCATGCTACGAAACGCATACACAAAGACTAGGTTAGGTTAGTTAGGTAGCTTCAGTTGCCCGAAGAGCATACCGCCCAGAAACAGGAGCTCCGTCGACACTGCCAAATTACACAATAAATTGAATTATATATATTCAGTTCAAAACAAAACAATCATATTCTGACGTAAGTGGAATAATTATTTCAACCATGATTGGTTGAAATAATTGTTGTTGAAATGGCGCTGATGCGCGCAGGGTTAATGTGTTAAATTTTGAACGGTTTGGACTTTTCACAATTTTTCTACAGTTTATAATATCGCGAGTAAAATTATAAACTAATGGTGTTCATAATCTGACGGTACGGAGTGCGAAGATTACCTTGCCAACTTATATTGTGAATTTAGTATACAAACAATATATTCCTGGAAAATTAATAATTAATGTTGGCTGGCTATGAGATCAAAAGTTTTACAGTGACTTGTTTTCGATGACTTTAATCTGACATAAGGTTTTATATAATATTTACTGGAATCCGTTAATTAGTCAAAAGTTAGCGTAAAAAGTTAAAGTACCTAATAATTTATTTGCTATGATATTTGGAATTACCAAAATCTAACGATAAGATGTCCGATATTTGGCTTACATATAATGTCCATCACGAACGATACTCTGCCAGTTAGTTCATTGAGCATGTTATGATGACACCGGCGAGACAGAATGTGATATTGTATTAACTATGTTATTTTCTGGTACCTGTACCGTAACCGATATGGGACGTAGCAACTTCATAAGTTGCTAACGTATAACTCAGTTTAATAAACCGCATAATTATGTGTACAGACAAAATGCAAAACTGAATAAATATTATAACTGTGCAGTGCTGTGCATTCGTGATTTATTTCAGTTGTCCCGCACTGCAAGCAGATGGACAAAGTTTAACTAGTGTCTAGGGCGTGAACTACTAGGAATTAAATTTCCCATTCGTTCGCAGCGCGAACAAATGGGAATAAACGAAGTAGTTCACAAAACGGAAAAGTAGAAACATGTACAAAAAAATCTTACCAGAATACAAAAGCTGGTGCCTCCGTAGTTTGCACGATGGCGCACTGAAGTCGCAGTGTTGACCCTGGCTTCAGGTACTTCTCAGTAGGACCCGATATCAGGGCCCGCGCCTCTGTAACAAAAAAAATTATCAAGTAGTAAAAAAAAAAGAAATAAAAGAAGTATGGCTTTGGCTCCACGCATGCCTCCCAAAGGTCCGGCACACAATTGCCCCGTGAGCGGGAAAGACATACAAAATCAACTATGGAATAATCAAATCTGATACGGTTTGTATATAATAATATGAAATTGACGAATCAGATCGTAGAAAGTTCTGACAGAAACGGTTTATTTGTCTCCCAGAAAAAAGTACAGGTTTGCGAGTTCTATTAGCTCATACAGCCACTAGTATACCTACTTATAATTAACTAACCAACGGACTAATTTTTCACATATGTAGAAAACATTTAACTGCTAATACAGGGTGTGGCCTGTAGTAATAGGAGCAAAAAATTAAACGGTAGATTATTAAGCTTGTGAACAATTATTTCCACACTTGCTTTTGCCCGCGACTTCGTCCGCGTAGAACTCGTTTATATCGTAGCTCGATACAAACTTTCACCCTCCATTTTCCTTTTAGGGGTAGATTTCCGATATAAAAACTATCCTCATCATTATCATCATCAACATATCAGCCGAAAGACGTCCACTGCTGGACATATTAGGCCTCCCCAAAGAGTTTCAAAGTGACTAATCCTGCGCCACCCGCATCCAGCGGACTCCCGCGACCTTAACCAGGTCATCAGTCCACCTTGTGGGGGACCTACCAACGCCGCGCCTACTAACTACTTCCATACAAAATTTTATCTAAATGGGTTGTATAGTAGCCCCATACAAATATTCACCCCCCATTTCACCCCCTTACGAGATGATTTCCGGGATAAAAACTATCCAATGTCCTTTTTCGGAACTCAAACTATCTGTAAACCAAATTTCATCTAAATGGGTCACTCATATCCTAATTTTTACCCCTTAGGGGAGGATTTTCGGGATAAAACTATCCTATGTCCTTCCCCAGGACTCCCAACTATCGCTATACCGTAAATGGGTTCCATCCAAATTTTCACCCCCATTTCACCCCCTTAGGGGATGTTGTCCGGAATAAAAACTATCAAATGTCCTTTCCCAGGACTCAAACTATCTCTTAACCAGATTTCATCTAAATGAGTTCCATCCAAACCCCTCATTTCATCCTCTCAGGCGATGATTTTCGTTACAAAAACTATGCGATTACCTTTCCCGGAACTCCAACTATCTCTATACCAAATGTCATCTAAATGGGTACTATCCAAATCTTCAACCCTCATTTCACCACCTCAGGAAATGATTTTTTGGTATAAAAACTATGCATTGTCCTTCCCTAGGACTCCTTCTATCACATCACCAAATTTCATCTAAATGGGTTTTATCCAAATTTTCACCCCCTATTTCATTCCCTTCGGGGATGATTATCGGGATTGAAAATATCCGTTGTCATTCTCCGGGACTCAAGTTAACTCTAAACCAAATTTCATCTAAATGGGTTCCATAAGCTACCCTTTGTCCTTTCCCTGGACTCAAACCATTTCTATACCAAATTCCATTAAAATGGGTTCCATCCAACACACAAATTTTCACCCCCCATTTTGCCCCCTTATGGAATGATTTCCGAGATAAAATTATAATATAACGTTTCCAAGCACTCAAACTATCTTTATACCAAATTTCATTTAAATAGGTCATATAACATCCAAATTCCTAGGACTCTACCTCTCTTTATACCAAATTTCATCTAAATGGGTTCTATCTAAATCTTCAACCCTCATTTCTCCACCTCAGGAAATGATTTTTTGGTATAAAAACTATGCATTGTCCTTCCCTAGGACTCCTTCTATCACTTCACCAAATTTCATCGAAATGGGTTTTATCCAAATTTTCACCCCCTATTTTCGGGATTCAAGCTATCCATTGTCATTCTCCGGGACTCAAACTATATCTATACTAAATTTGATCTAAATGGAGTCCATCCAAAATTTCACCCCCCCATTTCACCCCCTAAGGGGAAGATTTCCGAAATAAAAACTATCCAATGTCCTTTCCCAGAACTTAAACTACATCTAAACCAAATTTTATCAAAATGGGTTACATCCAAACTTTCACCCCCCCATTTTACCCCCTAAAGGGAAGATTTCCGGCATAAAACCTATCTCTTGACCTTCTCCGGGACTCAATCTAATTATATAAGAAATTTCATCCAAATCGGTGCAGCGGTTTAAGTAGCTCTATACAAATTTTCACCCCCCATTTCATCCCTTTAGGGGTTGATTTCTGGGATAAAAACTACACTTTGTCCTTCTCCAGGACTTAAACTATCTCTGTACGTAATTTCATCTAAATCGGTTAAGCCGTTTTCACGTGATGCACGGTCACATAAACAGACAAACAGATAAACAGATAAGCAGACAAACAGATAAACAGACAAACAGACAAACAGACAAACAGACAAAAATTCTAAAAACTGTTGGAACGTGTTTTGTTAGCGATTCTTAGTATACCTAACCAATTTTTTTTCCAATATCTTCCATGTACAGACTTTCGACCCTCTTCAGCTTTATTATAAATGTATAGTTAAACTTGAAAAAAAAAAAAAAAATTCTTAATTTTTTTTTCTTCAATTAAGTTAAGTTGTATTTTTTTGCTCTTTTGGAGTGCAATCAGTAACTTTTTATTTTAAAAACAAAATCAAAAAATCACAAAAATATCTTTTGAAAACAAAAATGCAAAAACTATTATGACTCGTTACATGATGTTACCTCAAAATCCGCATTGACTGCTGTGCCATGATGTCGTGGTGCCAAGGAACATTACTTGAAGGTCATAACTTTAGATCAAAATATCTCCGAATCCAAAAAAAAATAAAATGAGTGGGACAGTGAAACAAGGGGTTACTACCAAATGCTCTAAGGAAGCGTCCCTTTGAATATTTGCTCCTATTACAGGCCACTCCCTGTATATAGAACCTATCATTGTTTCATGTCTACAAACCAATAAAGAATTGTTAAATGCGTATTTACAAAGCAGTTGCCATCTTCCGTACGGCGTTATTGGCTCTCATGGGTGACTTAAGTCACGAGCAACGAGCAATTCAAATTTGCCGTAAAAGAGGATTGTACGTAACTAAATACGTAGATAAATCGCTCTTTTTCCTCTTTTACGACAAATAAAATGAAAATTGAAGTAGGCGGCATGGCTTATAGCTTTCACTGCCGAGCGTGTATTCATGTGCAATATGGCAGGTATGTCATATTATTGGCGTAGACTCGTTTATGTTCTAAGTCCAGTTAACACATTCACTGCCAGGAACCCACCTTGCGGCACGCCATAGGAACTTTCCGCTACCAAGCGGGAAACCACGGGAACGGCTAAGAGCGTATTCTTGGCGGTGTATTTGTTAATCGTTGGATCCCCAACGCTCCTTGGTTTGAATATTCAGGAAGGTTTAGTAAAATGGAATTTCACAACGAAAAGCGTGTTTCAGCCTTTGACTAAAGAGATGTCTAATTAAACCCCGACGTACACAAGGGATCTAATACTTTTAACATGACTGTCTATCTGTGTATCTGTGTTTGTGTGTGTCTGTCTGTGGAAGCTCCGATTGGGATCCGAGATAAAACGATTTGAGTGCAAAAAATGTTGTTTGTCGAGAAGCTTCTTGACTATGTTAGTTGTGTCGAGGATGTTTTAATGTTACTTAAGTTACTTATTTTATAGACCGACTTTCCTTAAATCACTTTCGCATCAGTCAGTATACTGATGTAAGCTGTCAGTGTCAATTTGAATGAGTGCTTCTTAATCTTAACAGGATGCCCAGAAGCGAGGCAGCACGAATGCAGAAATGACAGTAAACCGACAAGTAAATACCTAAATCTGGGTAACATTAGTAAGCTCTCGGTCAAGTACAAAATACCACTTACCGATTCCGTCCAATACGGAAGTGACCTGAGTAGCAATAGTCTACTAGGTAGGTACTTACCTTATTTACTTACTAATTAAAGTCCGAAAACGTATCTTGCTTCTGGTCTTTGTTTTAAAACTACTAAAGTGCCCCGCGATTTCTCATGAACGGCTTCATGAGAAATCGCGATAATTAGTCAAAAGCCGATAATCTATACATATAAAACTCTTGCGTTACTGGTCGATTGACAGACAGCGCACAGCCTAAACCGCTAAAGATATAAGCATGAAATTTGGAACATATATTCTTTAGAGTACGTGGACGAGTACTAAGAAAGGATTTTTCGAAATTCAACCCTTAAGGGGGTGAAATAGGGGTTGAATCGTTGTATGGCAATCTTTCATTTGGAAAGTTATAGACTTGAATATTTGTATGAAGGTTTCTTACTAAAAAGCAAAACAAATGATATAGTGTTATTTAATTATAAAAATTCATCCCCTAAAAAAAAAAAAAAAAAATTTTTAAATAATATATTAGAAATTTTGTATGGGAAACATGTCGTTTTTAAAGTTAGACGTTTAAAACTTCGGTCATAAGCTCCTAATGTACAGTCGAAAACATTGATAAGGGCATTTTTTATAATTCATCCCTTGAAGGGGTCAAGATGGGGGTTGAAAGTTCACATAAGTAATATGTGATTTTTAACGATAAACTGTGGCTAGAAATATGAAAGTAGGACAGCACGTTTCTTTTTAACCGACTTCATAAAAGGAGGTTATTTGTTCCACTGTAAGTATGTATTTTTTATATTCGCCGATTTCACCGTCAATTGTGGACCGATTTCCAAAATTATTTATTAATTGAAAGATTATACTACTGAGGTAGTCCTATTGTGACCAACTCAGGATTTGATGATGGGGTCCCAGGGATATTGAGGGCAACTCTCAAAATGTATAGGCACGCATGTAGGAATTTTGGTATTTTCTATTAAAACTCGTGTCGTGTATTTACCCTCGGAAATAGCAATTTTGATGAAGTGGAACTGATGATGAAGACCAGATATGACTTATGGAACTTCTCAAAGATGTAAAGTACCTACGTCAAAGGTTCTGGCGTGATTCCGTTGGAGTAGCAACTACCTAATGAAAGTGTTAATTCTGAGATCCTTGAGGAATCAACGGAACTCCTCAAATATTATCAGCCCACAGATAGCGACTTGGGTTTTTTCTATAATGATCAACGCATTTGATCTCGGAGAGCAGTTCATGTAGTAAATTGGAAAGGGCATGTTGAAATTTTCATCTAGGTACCTATAAGGATTGACGAAGTAAATTGAAGTCGGTTTAAAAATTTATACCTACTTTGTTTTTAAAGTAAATTATATGATATGTAGATTTATCCAGAAATATATTATACTTGACCCCTAAAGGGGTGAAATAAGACTTGTACCGACAAGAAGTTCATTTAAAAATTTAGAAATTTGGAAGTTTGTCTACATATAGGTACGTTCTTTATTTATAAACCAGATAATTGACATCGCATTTTCATCAAAATTAATTCCCTAGGGGGTGGAAAGGTCATAATATGCAAAACATAATGTGAGAGTTGAAACTTTGCGCACAGGTTCCTTTTATACGGTCAAGTCAAACAAGCACCTACGTCGTTTTCTGAAATTCATCCCTTAAAATCGTTAATAAATAATAAATAAATAAATATTACGGGACAATCTTACACAAATCAACCTAGGCCCACGGTAAGCTCAGTAAGGCTTGTGTTGTGGGTACTAGGCGATGATATATATAATAGATACATACATATAGATACTTATATACATATATAACATCCATAACTCAGGAACAAATTTTCGTGATAAATACACAAATAAATGCCCTGACCGGGATTCGAACCCGGGACCTCCAGCTTCGTAGGCAGAGTCACTAGCTACTGGGCTACGGAGGCCGTTAAATAATATAGCCGTTAATAAGGATATATAGTTTTTATCGTTTAGTGTAGAATGTGTAGAATACGATAGATTTTTAAATGTATATCTTAAGGGTAGTATTAGTAATACATTCGAAGCATGCTTCGTCTTGACCTGAAATATTTGTATGCCTGATGACAAGGCATAGTAATACGATGTAAATATTCCGTACAACCTATATATCAAAGTTTACAAATAAATGATTGGTTTGAAGGAATTGAAATTGCGGTTAGATCGTCGTATGGAAAAGTTCATATTAGATACGTGTCTTATGACAAAATAATTCTTATATAAAGAAAAAAAATCTGTATGTTTTTTACACAGAACACGTGTATAGACTTATAGGTAGATAATTACGTAAGTGGTTTTTAACAAATTAACTCATAATAGCAATGTCCTACAAGGCTACAAGTTTTACTTGATGAATTTTATCATTTCATTTCATGCATTCATGTATCTTAAGTTTTAGTAAAACGTTCAATGCTTCGCATGCATTTTGTTCGTACTATTTAATATAATTGATATAGGTCCCGGCAAACATCTTGAATCAAAAGGACTACTGGCTAAATCGGCTACTGCGCACTCAAGGTCCAGCTCAAGATGTTTGCCGGCAACTGTACACATAAATTGATATATTTAAATAAGTAAAAAGCTACACGTTCGTGAAAACCACATGTTAATCGGTTCAGAAGTGTAAAAAAAAATTACATTACGGGTTTTGACGAAGCGTTATTCATAGGGGAAGTGGTAGAAGTCCGTTGCTGGCGTAACAACAATTCAACAATTATTGCAAAAATTACGCTTACTACGCGTGCGAAGCCGCGGGCAAAAGCTAGTAGAAAAATAAAGGTACATAGTGTGTCTGACATCGTTTCTCAAGACTGAGTTAAACCAATCATTACTAGAAGAGTCTACATATTTGATTTTTGGTACTAACATCACGCATAAAGCGCGGTACCTACCGGTAGGTGAAAGATGCCTACATTTGTGGAATTGTGTAACCAGTAGTAAAAGTTCCGAACTATAGTCCTTATGTTCACACGATCAGATTGATTTGTTTCGATAGAAAATGGAACCAAAAAATCCATAAAACGAGGTACCTCGCCTAAAAGACGGTGTGAAGGACAAAAAGTAATTAGGGGATTGGTTCCGTAGCAACACCTCTAGAATTTGCAAATTGAATATGCAAATTTATTTAAAGGGTATGTCGTACTCATTAGAGATTTCAAATCAATTTAGATATTGAAATTGATAACATCATACCCGCACATAATTGGATTATGATGTTCAATGTAAGCTTAGAACTGGCGATACTACGAGCAGGTATCTATATGATGATCATATTGTTTATTGTTGGCTGCTGGAACAAATTCCTTAGGTACAGGAATAAGCTCGCTTTATATTTATTTTGTTGTTGTGTTTTATTTCAGGTACAATAAATAATTTATAAACATGCATACCTACTTATATACAGGTTGATGCGAGAATATTGATCCAAAAACAAACTTAGTCTATTTTGTCAGTTTTCAATGTACAAAATAATTCTTTATTGCAGGTTATAGTTTAACTAGATTTTTTTTGTAGTGTGTTAAATTTGCAATAAAACGATAGCTTATAATGTAGATTTAATTCAAAGTGTTTATTCAAGACACCTAAATGGAGACCCGCAAGTCAATTGTTAGTTGTAAAATATATTAGAAATAGCCAACAAAATATGGTTCTTGTCAAAAAAACAAATTACTGCCGACTCAACAAGATCACCAAAACAGCAAACACCATGGCTAAACAAACGTCTGTCATTAAAATTACTGCCAGAAATTATTCAATATAGTTAGTGTTGGTCGAGTTTTTATTTTGTGGAGTAGTCCAAAGACCGTTTGGTAAATTTAACATGTAGATTAAGTTTTTTTTTGTAACATCAAGCCACATTGGAAGAACGCGAGCAAAAAATAATTCACTTCAAAACGACACTAAACCGAAACCTAGAAGTCGCCTCAGAGAAATAACGTTGCAGTCCGACGTAGAGTAGACGATTAATAGTATTTTATGCAACTGTTGTATAAGAAGGGCCTTAAAAGGCGAGTGGCGTGGGTTGCGCAATCGCAATTAAAGACGCCACGAGTGTTTTTAGACCAGTTATACACCGTTGCATACAATACTTTTTCTACGACAAATTTTAAATAAATAGCAGACACAGATAACGGAGGTTATCTGTGATAGCAGACTACAGAATAGTTAAACTTTTCAGGCAGCAAGTTTTCTATTCGTACTTTTGCTACTCGCGCAATTTCTTCAGGAGTGCAGTTATTAATCTCTTCGACCATTTTAAAAGGAACGTACACTTTTGTCTTCACAAACACGAATAAAATCTTAATAGTTTAGGACTAATAGTTTATCATCTTTCGTCTTTTAATTTTGAACTGTATTTTGGTGGGAAATCGGAAATAAGACAGCTCTTGCTTATGGTTTGTTTTGTTTTTAATTTGTTTGCACTGGCCATCCGAACCAAACCGAACCCGGACCCGGACCGAATTCGAACTGTTTATTTTTATAAATAATACCAAGAATTTATAAAACATGTATGTAATTTAACACACAATAGATGATGATTTATTATTATTGTAGTAAATAATTAATAATGTACAAATGTTAAATCGTAAATAAATACTTTTATTTCGAAATATTTGTTTATGAAGTTGGCACCACTCCAATATAGCGGCCGATTAAAAAAAAGTTAAACAGTGCTTTTATGAAAAATGTATTAACCAAAAAAGTACGCTAAACAGTGCGTTTTTGGGCCATAGAGCATAGAGTTTTTCCACGACTTATTAGTGGTGTCATTGTATTTGAGCTACAGCCTATATAAATGACAGATAACGGTACAGGAGTTGAAAAAATAATAAATAACTTTGACTTTATACTTACTCCAAAAATACAACCCTCCCTTCTGACGTGTTAACCAGGCATCGAAAACCGTCACTAATTACATTGTTACGCAGTAAACAAATGTCTGAAAGATTAATTTGTCTAAACGACCACCATTTTTCATGTGTCAGTGCCGAAAACCGACTCGTGATGGATTCTCCACGCCAGTGTTGTATGCTGCGATAGGTTGTTATACGCAGTGGAAACGTCTAGATTCTAGACTAAAAAGGGAAGTCTGGCTGGCGGCTGTAATTGCATCGTTTGTGTATTGAAAAGCTAGCTGGAAAATGAGACTTACAGTACGTGACATTGCTTTGATCGGTTACTTTTCAATGGCAATTAAATCCCGCATATCTCGTCATCCTTATCACACAAACAATATCACGATATCTGCGCATGCTGGATGTACATTTTAACGGCCAGAGAAAGTATAAGTAATCGAAATCACACAATTGCTTAATTTTGTTGTAATTGTGCGTTTAGAGATTGGTTTACAAGAATTGGTTTAGAGTTTGAATTTCAGGAGTACTTCTCAAATAATATAAAGAAGTTTTAGCTCGCAGTAGAATACCCATTCGGGTTTTTTAACCAGTTCCGATACCTACTGAAGAAATTCGCAATTCGTTTTTTTTATTTTTAGTGATATTGTTTTATTAGCCTCGTCCGTTGTCCGGCTGCACTGGTTCCTGGTGTAGTTTGCATAAATTTGGTTATGTGTGTTGTTATTTTTAAAGTTACTCAGGCATTTGCATTCGGGAAAAATATCATTTAGAAAATTAGAATAGACGGCAGTTTGGTTTTTAGGGTTCCGTAGTCAACAAGTAACCCTAAAAATAGTTTTGCCATGTTCGTCTGTCCGTCCATCTACCTGTGGCTTAACTCAGTGACCCTTACTACTAGAAAGCTGTAATTCGGCATGGGTTATATAAGTCAATCACGCCGACAAAATAAGTGAATATATATTTTTTTTAATGGTCCGGGTATCGTTGGTAGCTTGTTCAAAATATGATGCCGTCTTTAATATTGGACTTTAGGCCCTAATTTTTATTAGAGTCACGTCTGGCGCTCTTTCGGCTAAATGGTTATGAAAAAAATCATGGCAGTATTATATATCCTAATAAATTTAATAGGATAACGATCTCAGGCCGGCGCTGCGGCTGATCAGGCCCAATTACTCAAGCGCCGCAAATACTCTTCTCTAGTACAGAACTACGAGTTTGCGGCGCTTGCAGTTGAAACGATGGGACCCTGGTCAGCCGACATGAAGGCCTTCATGAGGACCCTGTCGTCACGGCTGGTCCACGCCTCAGGCGACCCCAGAGCTGGCGCATACCTTTCCCAAAGGATCGCTCTCGCGGTCCAAAGGGGAAATGCCGCCAGGGTCATGGGGTCCTTGCCGTAGGCAGAACTTTTGGACGGGCTATTTTTTTTGTAATTAGTTTTTATTTTTTTTTATTTCTTGTTTAGTATTAGTTGTTTTTATTTTTTATAAATTATTAAGACATAAATACAAATTAATAACCGACTTCCTTTAGGTCTATTACAATCTTAACTACTAATCTTAAATTTAAAAGATTTTTTGAGTATAGGATAACTATTAACTAATTAACGAGTATTAAGTCGACCAACTTAATAAATGTACTTGAAAAGGCCAACTTGCGTACAAATTCAGGCGACTCAACTGCAACGTTTAGTTAGCGCGTGCGTGTCGATGTAACAAAGACAGACACGCAACTACGGAACCCTACACTGCGCGTGGTCTGACACGCACTTGGCCTGTATTTTGTATTTATTTTATCAGTTAACGTTCGTTCTGTTTGGACATCGTAGCTCATGTGTGATAAGAAAAAAAAAGTCCTTTCAAGATTAAGAAGCAGTTTTTCAGCTCATCAACTCACGTCAGACACATTAAATTTTTCAATTTGACTATGTACATTTAAACTTATTGTTAGTCGAGTAAACAACAATTGTAAAGAGGACCAAAATGATAGTGATCAATATTTTAAAACAAAAAAAAAAACAAAGAGGTAACAGTCCGTAAGCTCTTAGAAAGTCACCCGGGTTCGGGTGAAATCGTTTAATTTTTCGTAAGAACGTGTAAGATCAAGCGAGAGAGAAATATATATCCGAATCTTAAATCTTACCTATTCTAAATTCTCACGGGCTACACAAAACATACAAATTGCACCTTCGCTCTATGCATTTCACCAATAAGTATTTTGATATAGGTAATTTGTATCAAAACATGAAAAGGCTACATGAGCGCTGGAGGGAGTACCATAGATAGGCCGGTCATAGCGGGATCGGGGTGACCCGCGATGTTCCAAAGGTTTCCATAGTTATTAGTGTAATTCAACATATATTATATTTGCAATTATTAATGATGTATATGGACTAGTATCTTCCCGGAATAAATTATTTTCATTTCAGTTCATTTCATTTATCAATTTAAATCTTGTTGTAACCAACCCCTTTAATTGAATACGTCCTTAAATTACTTTGAAAGGGAAAAATAACTTAGCTCTTGCCCGCGTGAGGAAATCTAACTTAAAATAAGCGGGAACCGGAGCAGGATATCAAAAATGCAAAACGTGACTTCATTTTCGGCCGACCTGGAAACCATCCGCCTAAGGCTGCGTGATAAACATTCAAAAATAAAGAGCCCAGTGTACAAAGTAAATTCCAAATGGAATTTTAATGTTTCATGGTTGTGACATTTTAACCCGTTGCGGATGGTTATGGAGGGACATAATATATTTACGAATGTTAGTACCTAAATAAGTACAAGGGTTTCTTTGCGGTCGTATGTACATTTTTGTGTCCCTTTGAGATTATGTTAAAGCAGGTATTTGTAAAAGCATTTTGTGCTCCCGTGCGAGTGATGTTTTAAAAATTAAAGCTCTTTATGGCTTCTGGTGTTTTGAGTTTCAATGCGTGGAAGATCAAAGCTTACTTCTAGATATTATATTCATTTAAATAATTATATACAACGCCATAATATCAAACATTATCTTCGTTTCAACAAGATAATTGTAGCAATGATATTAATAATTCACAGAGACTTTTATCTAAATATCAAATCAACTACTTAGTAAGGGAATGAACTTTTGAAGAGCTTTTCATTCAAATATTGAATTAGCATTGATACAATGGATAAATATGTGAATAAAACTAACTTGGTTGAAATTATACATAAATATATTGATTGATCAACAATCGTTTTGACTTTATCTAACGGTGATTTTTACGATAACTTTTGTTTTGGCCATCGAAGATCCATTTTGCTTGAATTTTTCTCGCATTATTTAGTATCTAGTTTAATATTAAAAAGGTATAACGTGATTTAGTTTAATTTTTTCGTCAGTACCGACGTGGATTTCGTGGGAACGTTTCAGCAAAATTTCAAGGTCTATTAATTATTCCCACCCGACGAAACAGATTTTAGTCAACATTATAATATGAACCCAAACATATATTAGGTTTTTTAACTAACAAATTCATCTACGTTTCTTCGTGTATAGAATATCAAAAGGAAAATATTTATTGTACTAGTTTTGCTAATATCGATCATTAAGTGCTTTACAAACATAACAATACTCATTTAATTGCGTTTCAAAATGGTTATCCACGAAATCGCATGGCGATTAACGCACGATTTTTAAATCTTATTTGGAATAGGGTATAAATATCTACAGGGTATGTTTCTAGTTAATTTTTTACTTACTACTTGTGTTTATCCATATTTCAGGCTTACTTAATTTTATTAGTTTAGTTTTAATGTAATTTAATGTAAATATTATTATTAAGAAATTATATTACATAATAAATAGAGTCTTAACGTTATTTTATTCATTTTAATTATTTGCATTATTATCATTATTAAAAACTGCCATAAAAAATATAATATTAATTCCCATACTCATCCGTAATAGGTGTCTGGTAGGTACTGTTTGTACGGGGAGATCCATTTCCGTACGGAAGTATAAAACTATGAAATAGGTACGGCATTTTCCAGTGATACAGGGTTCCTTAGAAATAATGGTTCCTTGTATTTTGCACTATTACCTTACACAAAAAGCGCAACCGGGTTCGATTCACAGCCGTGTGTGCTAGGTAAGGGTTTTTTGAAAATCATTAAATGCAGTTTATATTTTTACTAAAATCGGTCACGTGTCTCCTAATAGCAAATTTAGTAGGTACTAGTAGTATCCCTTGAAGTTTCAGATTTTCCCTCACTGCCCCGCTTCAATAATACACCCTGTATAACATGTCACCTATCTGTGTCGTACGACGTGAACTCACCGACAACATCGAGCCGAAGAAATATACTTGTGGGCGGATGCGACGAAACCTGGCACTCGTAGATGCCCGCATCACGATTTTGGACGAATTTTACTTTCAATGTCCAGTCCTGTAACAATAATAATATTTTTAACACTCACTCTTAAAGAGCTTCATAACGCGCAGGTATACAGAGTTACAAAGGCCATATTACTTGTAGGCCAGTGTTACGGCCAAGTTGCCGATAGATAAAATACTCCATTACTTGGATTATATGCATTTAATGCGTTTTAGTTTACAATTAAATAATCAAATTATAATATTGTTTCTTCTCGTTGACAATCCAACTTATTTGCAAGAACATTTTCTTCTGACAGTTTCAAATTCAATAGAATAAGTTTCTGTCAAAAATTTCATTTTTGGTAAGCATTTTTTACAAGCTTTTACTACCGACTGTACTTTTCTGCATACCATCATCAAGTACTCATTGAGACGATTTTAACGAGCCCAAACTCGATGGGGTAGTGTCGTTTTATTGCGGAGTGCCTATGGCCACCTTCCAGCTCCAGCATCAGATCAGCCTCGAAGTCATCATAATATTATTAATATTGCATTGTCATGCGATATACATATGCTTGCAAAATTTCAGCTCAATTGGATAACGGGAAGTGACTGAAAAATGGATTGCAAATTTTGACGGACAACTTACATACTTACATGTTTACACACATTCGAACAGTGCAAGTTAATATAAAGCTTGTAAAAAGAAATGCCGGGAACACTCGCCGGCCAGCGAGCACGTCATCGCCGCAATGTAAAGAGGCGTTAACAGCTAGTTATAGGTAAATCAAAGAGGTTTAATAGTAGTTTATGTGACTGTACATAATGAAGGGCATTAAATACGAGTGTTTTAATGGCAAAATATGTATACATACACTACTTTATCTATCCACGTATCATAAGCCTCCATGATGCATTCAGGAGCCGCTAATTATGACCGGCATCGCGGCGTTGTTTTCTGGCAGCTCTCATAGTTTTTTTTTTTTTTATTCAGAGACAAACTAGAGTCGGATCCAACTAATAGGCTATAAATAAAAACATTCACCATAATGAAATTCTCCAATTGCGACCATATAAGCTTCTCGGAGAAAACTTGATAAAGCAAAACATCGTAAGCTCTGATGAACAAAGTGGCTATGATTCTGAGGGTGAACTGGGTCCAAAACATAAAAAAGCGGCCAAGTGCGAGTCGGACTCGCACATGAAGGGTTCCGTGAAATAAATTGCGGTTTACGATTTAAGACGTATTAAAAAAAACTACTTACTAGGTCTCGTTCAAACCAAGTTTCGGTGGAAGTTTGCATGGTAATGTACATCATATATTTTTTTGAGTTTTATCATTCTCTTATTTTAGAAGTTACAGGGGGGGGGGACACACATTTTACCACTTTGGAAGTGTCTCTCGCGCAAACTATTCAGTTTAGAAAAAAATGATGTTAGAAAGCTTAATATCATTTTTGAAGACCTATTCATTGATAACCCACACGTATGGGTTAGATAAAAAAAAAATTTTTGAGTTTCAGTTTTGTGTATGGACCCCTAAAACTTAATGTTTTTTTTTCCGATTTTTGTGTAAAAATCTTAATGCGGTTCACAAAATACATCTACATACCAAGTTTCAACAGTATAGCTTTTATAGTTTCGGCAAAAAATGGCTGTGACATACGGACGGACAGACAGACAGACGGACATGACGAATCTATAAGGGTTCCGTTTTTTGCCATTTGGCTACGGAACCCTAAAAAGGAAGGTTAAGATCGCACCAGTGCCGTCGTCATTTAGACGTCAGCATAAGGCTCTCCATATGCCCATGATGACTGAAAAGCAATCAAGATGCCGTCTAACTGGATGGATGTCTTAAGAAGAGTAGAACCAAATGTTCTAGGTGTGATGTCTACATGTGCCTAACAGTTCAGAGAAACTGTTATACCGTTTTTCATACAAAACAACACTAG
This sequence comes from Epinotia brunnichana, assembly GCA_963854355.1. Taxonomy (NCBI): domain Eukaryota; kingdom Metazoa; phylum Arthropoda; class Insecta; order Lepidoptera; family Tortricidae; genus Epinotia; species Epinotia brunnichana. The sequence goes on along the minus strand of OY977937.1, from coordinate 39,003,973 downwards.
TTTTTTATGTGTCTTGTATCTATAAATATGACTATATTTAACACGATTATTTTGGAAAACATATTTGTGTTACCTATACACTTTTATAATTACATAATTAGGTATTTACTGATGCGGACTGCGGATTGTAGTTACGACTGAAATAAAAACTAATCTATGTATAATAATGTAAGATAAAAAAGTCCTAAGAAGTATAAGACTGATCATTGATGTTACTTTGTAAGGAAAATTGTAACTGTAATTTATAGAAAGTGATTTATTTAACATGCAACTTTCGTAACATTGTTACATTACATAGTCTATTTCAGAATAGTATGTTTTTGTTACTGCATTTAAAGATTGTTGATTATGACACAGAATTTATATTTAAACCTGTGCTTTAATAAGTACTTATAAGTATTTTTATTAAGTTGATTCTTTAAAGTATTGCAGTTTATATGATACTTTTCTACTTATTATGATACCAAATTTGTAAGCCTATGCTATAAATAATTAGTACAAATATGTATTTAAGCTGATTCTTTATAGTATTGCGGTTTATATGATACTGATCTCTGATTTGTTGTGCTATAACTAATTAGTACCTACAAATAAGTATTTTTTGTAAGTTTTTATGCTAATAAAGTTGATTCTTTATAGTATTTTAGTTTATTTGGTACCTACTGTTCTCGAGTGAGTACAAAGTCCCCACGTACTCGCCTGAGGACATACCGTAAGGAAAAATCGAGAGGAAAACTCCATGATTTTTTTTACTAATTTCCCGACATTAAGAGGTACTTAATTGATTTTTTGAAAAAAATATAACTTTTGGTACAATTGATACCTCCAGTATCCAGGAGGCTATACAATGTACTTATCAACCTATTCTACTCCAATGGACGTCAAAGCGCATTGCTTTGCAATTAGTGAGATTGCACGTGTTAATGACAATGGACCCTCACCTCCGAATGCTGTAGATGAATGGCTTGAAACCTTTGGTCGGAGCTGTATGTGGTCAGCCCGACTGTGAGGAGGTGGTAGTCTTTTCTTCTTATCCATGATATCTGCGGACAAATGCCATTTCAAAATTTGATGTAACATGTTTGTTAAATTGAATTAATTTAAGACAAGCATAAAGTGGCAGTGGGCGGGGCACATTGCACGTAGAACCGATGGCCGTTGGGGTGGAAAGGTTCTCGAGTGGCGATCACGTACCAGAAGGCGCGGAGTGGGTAGGCCCCCTACGAGGTGGACTGATGACCTGGTGAGGTCGCGGGAGTCCGCTGGATGAGGGTGGCGCAGGACCGGTCATTGTGGCACCCTTTGAGGGAGGCCTATGTCCAGCAGTGGACGTCTTTCGGCTGATATGATGATGATGATGATGAAGCATAAAGAGTTCAAAAAACTCTAACCTGACTACAAGAAAACTAATTGAAAAAAAAGCTGTTTTTATATTGACACCCCATTTGTCAAAATCGGTTCAGTATTTTAAACGCTCACCACACATAGGTATACTCATATTATAAAAGCGGCCAAGTGCGAGTCGGACTCGCACATGAAGGGTTCCGTGAAATAAATTGCGGTTTACGATTTATGACGTATTAAAAAAAACTACTTATTAGATCTCGTTCAAACCAATTTTCGGTGGAAGTTTACATGGTAATGTACATCATTTATTTTTTTTAGTTTTATCATTATCTTATTTTAGAAGTTACAGGGGGGGGGGACACACATTTTACCACTTTGGAAGTGTCTCTCGCACAAACTATTTAGTTTAGAAAAAAATTATGTTGAAAACCTCAATATCATTTTTGAAGACCTATCCATAGATGGGTTTGATAAAAAAAAATTTTTTTGAGTTTCAGTTCTGAGTATGGGGACCTCTAAAATAAATGTTTTTTTTAAATTTTTGTGTAAAAATCTAAATGCGGTTCACAGAATACATCTACTTACCAAGTTTCAACAGTATAGCTCTTATAGTTTCGGAAAAAAGTGGCTGTGACATACGGACGGACAGACAGACAGACAGACAGACAGACATGACGAATCTATAAGGGTTCCGTTTTTTGCCATTTGGCTACGGAACCCTAAAAAGTTGAAAAATCACCGACATTTTCATTTCAAAGTTAAATAACTAATAAACGGCTTAACTGATTTTGTCAAAACGTAGCTAAGAACCATCTGGATCACGTCAGATTTCGAACAAAAAAAACCGCATTCAAATCGGTCCATTCGTTTAGGAGCTACGATGCCACAGACAGACACACACACAGACAAGTCAAACTTATAACACCCCTTTTTATTCGTCGGGGGTTAAAAAAACAAATGTGGGAAATATCGTTAGTTATTGGAAATGATTACATAGGCAAGGAAAACAAAAACAGAGCCTGTCTGCACCAAGCAGAAAAATAAAATTCATGAGCAAGATTTAAATACCTGTATAAAGTACTGAGAAAAGGAAAATGCCTATATTTCAACTCGTTATCATGGTTTTTTTTCATGTATGTTCACCGATTTCTCCGTCAATTGAGGACCGATTTCCAGAATTCTTTTTTTATTCGATAGAGTATACTCTTGAGGTGGTCCCAGTGTCTCCAATTTAGGATCTGATGATAGGGACCCAGGGAAATTTAGGGCAACCCTCAAATTTTATAGGCACGCGTGTAGTGATTTCGGTATTTTCTATTATAACCCATGTATATTATTTACCCTCGGAAATCTTAATTTTGGTGAAGTGGACTGATGATGAAGACTACAGATGACTCATGGAACTCCTCAAAGATGTAAAGTACGTCAATGATTCTGACATGATTCCGTTGAAGTAGCAACTAATGAATTGTTAAATTCTGAGATCCTTGAAGAATCGACGGAACTCCTCAAATATTATCGGCCCACATACTTGTATAGCGACTTGGGTTTTTTCTGTAATAATAATAATCAACGCATTTGCTCTCAGAAAGCTGTTCATGTGGTAAATTGGAAAGGAAATATAGAAAATTGTATGTAGTATGTGGCTTGGCGAAGTACTGAATTGAAGTAATTATAAATCATGTAATTCATGTATCAAAATCCACCGTTGCCTAAAGGTTAAAACATCATTAGAAAAAACCGGTCAAGTGCGAGTCTGACTCGCGCACCGAGGCTTCCGTGCCAACGTTCATACACCATGTCCGTCATGTCACCCATTCATTCTCGAACAATTTTAACAGCTCATAGTAGAGTATTACCGTTGTACAGCGCCATCTGCATTTTGGTACAATAAGAATAACTTACAACCTGGTATGTTTGTTTATCAGCGATAATTTTTTATCACGCGTACCGATTTCAATTATTAATTTTCTATTTGAAAGAAGGGACTTTAACGATAATCTCTTCAGAATTTGATGACATTAAATTTCATACAAAAGTATTTAAATTACAAACATAGATAAGAAATATTTTTTTTAAATAAAAAAAAATACGCTAGATAGAGGTATCGTTTTTATTTTCCTGTATTATTTATGTTACTCTTAATCATATGTTAGTAATATAGGGGGGGGGGGGGGGGGGGGTGATGGTATTTTTTTCTACATTTTTCTTATTAAACCAAAATTTAACCACTGTAGAAATCTGTAGAAGAATTAAATATCATCATTCCTTTGTTTGTCTATAACTGACATAACGTTATAGTTAACGTTAAAATTTATTTATATAAACTTTATTGCACAAACAAAGAGTACAAAAGGCGGACTTAATGCCTTAAGGCATTCTCTACCAGTCAACCGCAGGGCTAAGCAGAAAAGTTTACAGGTGCAGGCAGTTGCCAAAAAACTAACAAATAAAAAGGATAGGAAAATCTAACTAATGAAAATACATTTCCTGATTTATATAATCATTCAACAGATTATGCAGGTAGATGTGTACAACAGTAAATTTTATCGAGAATGCATCATTTGGTCTGAAATTCTAAATCCGTGGGTATGTTACAAAAAGTAATGATTAGGTACGTAGAACGAATTTATTTTTAATTTGTAAGATTTTTCCGGCTTGCTTTTAAGGTTGACAAGCAGAGAATAACAAATGGCATTAGGTACGATAAGTTTTCGTCACAACAAACTTCAAATTTATGTAAATTCAAAGGAAACAAACGATGAGTGGAGAAATGTCAAAGGCATACCTACGATTGATTGTGACACGATAAGCCTCAAGGCCGGGATAATCATTTCCGTAACGCAATCCAGCTGAATGCTTCCCCTAATGAACAGAGATCAAATGTCATTGAATTCAAATTACAATGGTGAGCAAATTAATTGACAATTCAAATTGAAAGTCAATAGATTTGATGCATAATTATCAATGTAATATTTTCTGTTCAGACAAACTTACGTTTTAAGAGCGAACTTTTCTTTCATTGAAGAGACTCGCGTTGTAACGCTAAGAAAATTGTAGTTGTTGTGTGTTGCTGTGTTGTATTGTATGTATTGTAATTGTGTGTTGATGTGTATTGTATTGTTGTTTGTTGTTGGTGTTGTAATTGTTGTTGTGTGTATTGTATTGTTGTTGTTGTTGTAATTGTTGTTGTGTGTTTCAATTGTGGTTTGTTGTTGTGTATTGTATTGTTGTGTTGTAGGTAATGTAAGAGGTTGCCTGTTAGTTCAGAGACTATACTGGTCGTTCACTGAAAGGAATGTTTTATATCTGAGCAAATAATTAAAATAAGTACCTCTTGAGTAAAGTGGACTGTGCTGATAGTGGCGGCGCGTGACGAATTTCAATGGCCAACGCGGTACAAAAATTTAAGAGTTTAGAGTATATTATAGCGATAGGCTTGCCTAAAAATAAATTTTAGGCATGCCGGTGGGAATCGGCTTGTATGGGCGCCCTGTCACTTGCACAAATTAACTTAATTCGAATAAGTTCCATATTGGAGGCTGTAAAGGATACTTACATAACAACTTATATAAATGTACATTTAAGAAAACAGAAAAAAGTTTATCACCCTAAAGTTTCACCCTGTCAAAAAAACAACTCATGTCCTAGACAAATTAAGTTCTAACTCGTGGCTACATAACTAACCTAACTTTTAGGCGAATTAATCGGACAGAACAATGACAAAACAGCTTCATAACTTTCACTCTATGAAGATTCTACCGCCTGGTTTAGTATTACTTACTTACCTTCAATACTTATACTTACCGAGATAAAACGAGGATGAACTACCGGAAACGAGCCTTTAGTTGACCACATAAAACAATCGTAATACGAGGACCATTTTCAGCCTACCTACCTAACAAATTAATGGCGCGCTTAATACGTTCGTAACGAGCCGCACTCATTCACCTTGTTAAGTGGGGCTAATGTGTTTAGGCTAAACGCTAGTTAGTTAAAGGCAAGGTTAAAGGCATATTTAGACATATTTAAAAGCGTATCACGGCGACTTTATGCAGCGATACGAATGCGCGTTTCACAAACGCGCGATTATCGCGCGACAATATAAGATCACTTTTGAAAATCACCTGCATGGCTAACAGGACGGACTGCCGCGACGAAATAGATTATCCGTCTCTCACAGGTCGCGAGCTATCCTGAGATAGCCGTACTGTATCGCATTTTATCGCGTTTGTGGTGCTGTAAAAAGTCACCGTGTATAACCCCTCTAAGTAAACATCGTAAAAACCGACTTATAAGTAGAGGCACGTTGGGTAGAAGGGAAACTCAAAACAGTCTTAACACCTTACAGAAGACCGCAGCCATAATAGCTGCTTTGTGGTGTTGCTAAGTTTTTAAGAGAGGTAGGGCACAGCGGATTGTCATCTCGCTCGTATGCGGAGCAGCCCAACTTGGGAAGTACCTCCACCTTACAGAAGACCGCAGCAATAATAGCACCACTGCTTTGTAGTGTTGCTATATTATTGCATGCTATGAAGCATGTGGTGTTGTGTTCCTGGTGGTGAGTAAGGTCGCCAGAGCTCACTAGGATGCGCTGTGTTGGGAGTGAGGGACCTGCATGTCTCTATCTGCCAACACAGCGAATCCTCAAGTGAATAAAGGGTCGGCAACGCGCTTGTAATTCTTCTGGAGTCACAAGTGTCCATAGGCGACGGTACCAGCTTAACATCAGGCAGACCGTAAGCTTGTTTGCCACAATCGTAGTATTAAAAAAAAAAAAAAAACTTTCAGTGTCTCAGTTGCAATAGAAAATACGTTTCAGTAACTCATTGAACTAACCCAGTGTCTCCAATTTAGGATCTGATGATAGGGACCCAGGGAAATTTAGGGCAACCCTCAAATTTTATAGGCACGCGTGTAGTGATTTCGGTATTTTCTATTATAACCCATGTATATTGTTTACCCTCGGAAATCTTAATTTTGGTGAAGTGGACTGATGATGAAGACTACAGATGACTCATGGAACTCCTCAAAGATGTAAAGTACGTCAATGATTCTGACATGATTCCGTTGAAGTAGCAACTAATGAATTGTTAAATTCTGAGATCCTTGAAGAATCGACGGAACTCCTCAAATATTATCGGATTATTAAAATCACCTGCATGGCTAACAGGACGGACTGCCGCGACGAAATAGATTATCCGTCTCTCACAGGTCGCGAGCTATCCTGAGATAGCCGTACTGTATCGCATTTTATCGCGTTTGTGGTGCTGTAAAAAGTCACCGTGTATAACCCCTCTAAGTAAACATCGTAAAAACCGACTTATAAGTAGAGGCACGTTGGGTAGAAGGGAAACTCAAAACAGTCTTAACACCTTACAGAAGACCGCAGCCATAATAGCTGCTTTGTGGTGTTGCTAAGTTTTTAAGAGAGGTAGGGCACAGCGGATTGTCATCTCGCTCGTATGCGGAGCAGCCCAACTTGGGAAGTACCTCCACCTTACAGAAGACCGCAGCAATAATAGCACCACTGCTTTGTAGTGTTGCTATATTATTGCATGCTATGAAGCATGTGGTGTTGTGTTCCTGGTGGTGAGTAAGGTCGCCAGAGCTCACTAGGATGCGCTGTGTTGGGAGTGAGGGACCTGCATGTCTCTATCTGCCAACACAGCGAATCCTCAAGTGAATAAAGGGTCGGCAACGCGCTTGTAATTCTTCTGGAGTCACAAGTGTCCATAGGCGACGGTACCAGCTTAACATCAGGCAGACCGTAAGCTTGTTTGCCACAATCGTAGTATTAAAAAAAAAAAAAAAACTTTCAGTGTCTCAGTTGCAATAGAAAATACGTTTCAGTAACTCATTGAACAACCATTTTTATACTGTGTTATACTCTGTTCCAACTTATACTGAAATAAATTATATTCTATTCTATCCTATTATTGTAGTTGCAAACAAAATCCTATAATAGACATTTTATTTTTAAGCGCCTACTCGTATAAGCTGACACCTTTACCTTTTATTGCAATTTAAACATTTTCAATCATAAATCTCTGTTGATATTGTCGACGAAATCCTGTCGAGACTTATTCCCACAAAATATATTTAACCTGCCGTGGAGCCTTAAATATAAATGAAACAAAAGAGTTCCATAAAGGCCAGTGGAATTATAATTCATCCTGTATTTTCCGCTACTTTGGCCCGGCGCATATAATTACCATATTATGAGCTTGCGAATTGCTTAATTTTTGCAGAATCGACTGTTTATTGGAGTTTCCGTATAATTAAATTTGCGCGAAATTAAGTTTAATTATGTAAAAGGAAGGCAGGCCTCGCACTGTTAATTTTAAGAAGATAATTTAATTTTAATGTTACCTTGCTTTGAAAATTACGTAAACAGCTATTTAAATTATTGGAATTTCTGTAAGGTAAGAAATTTGAAGTCTAATATAATAAAACACGATATTACCGATAAAACGAAATAGATAGGTACTATCTCATACATATATAATATCAAATTCACAACATATGAAGACACACTAATAAAGATCATCATTTTCTTGCCCTTATCCCATTTATTTGGGGTCGGTGCAGCATGTCCTTTTCTTCCATACCTCCCTGTCACTTGTCATCTCGTCACTTACTTCCTTCCTCTTCATATCCTCTCTCACACAGTCCACCCACCTTTTCCTTGGCCTACCTCGTTTCTTCCATCCCTCCACGTTCATACCTAACACTCTTTTGGTCACATGACTGTCATCCCTCCGCATAATATGCCCATACCACGCAAGGCGATGGGATCTCAATTTGTCGATGATGCTACTTTCAGGCTTCCTCTAATATACTCATTTCTTATTCTGTCCATTTTCGTCACACCACACATCCATCTTAACATTCTCATCTCCGTAACATGCAGTCTCTTTTCATCCGTCACCTTTAACGCCCAACATTCAGATCCATACATGACGACAGGCCTCACAATGGTCTTATAGATTTTGCCCTTCAACCGAAGAGGCATTCTGCCATCGCATATTGTTCCGGAGACCTGTCGCCATTTCATCCACCCAGCGCTCATTCGGTTCTTCACATCACGGTCGATATCACCATCACACTGTAGAAGCGAACCGAGGTACTTAAAGTCGGAGCAGACTGGGAGCGTAGCGCCATCTAGCTAAATGGCCGTCAAACTGGAGGGACCGCCGAAATCGCAAAACATGTGCTCAGTTTTGGATCTGCTGATCTTTAGGCCAAGATTCTCCAGTCTTTGTCGCCACTTCTCCAGTCTGCTCTGTACCTCGTATTCGTCTTCGCCGACAAGAACAATATCATCGGCGAAGAGCATACACCAGGGTGCCTCCTCCTGTATGTCCGACGACAGAGCGTCCATAATCAACAAGAAGAGGTATGGGCTTAAAGCTGATCCCTGGTGTAACACTGAACCTGTATGTGGTGCCAGCCGCCGACCGGACGCGTGTACAACATCTGGCATACATAGACCGAATGAGCTCCACATACTTCAGAGGCACACTTTTCTCTTTCAAGGCCCAACACAAAGACAACACCACAAGACACACAAATAAAGATATTGGAAATTATTTTTACATATATACAATGGTGATAATCTAGCATATAAGGTATGTATGTGAAATAAAATGAAATAATTTATTGGTGACACACAAAGCTTAACTAAACAACCAAGACAAAATACATACAAAATGTTCCCGGGAATTTCCGTTAACTTCGGCATATTGCAGAGTACATTCACAGAAACAAATTAGCATAGGTAATGATTTCTTGGGAAAAAAAAACTATTTTTTTTTTGACTCTTGTACAAATTCATTTAATTTCAAAAAGGGTCTTCACATGAAATACAAAAAAATGTCTGTAAAAAATATGTTATATTATATCGAACGAACTCACTTTGTAAACCTTCTTGTAATGTATAGGAACCTAAAAGTTAAAAAGTTAAGAGCCATTGACACCGGTTAAATCTGCAAAACTGTAAAAATTAAACATTGAATATCTTGATAACAGTAAGAATTAAGATACTACTTTCTTGGAGAAATTAACTTTATTTGATCTAAACTATTATGCCCCCTTGCAATTAACGGAAATTGTCATGAACACGTTGTATTTAAATACTAGCTGGGGTGATTGGTGCAAAGTGCAAACAGCATAAATAAATAAAAATCGGTATAGTAATTTTCGAGTTTATCAATAACATCCACACATACGTACTCGGCATGCCACTTTATTTTATAATATGTATAGAAGATATATAAAACTATATATGCAATTAAAACATAAATTATTATATAATCTATATACCAAGCAGTTTGGTCTCGCCTCAGCATAATCAAGCCAGCGCTGGTCTTCCGGCGTGCCCATTTTTTTGTTTTGTTGTTTTTTGTTTTATTTATTACACAATACAGACTTCATTATAAATTACGTTACTGTCAATTTAAAAGAATCCCTATTGTGATCGTTTATACATTTGAATACAACAAAATTACAAACAACAAAATTATAAAAACATGACAAATACGGACATTTGTGGTCGACGTTCCCTGCTGTCCGATGTGTGCCTCGTCTATGTCGTAAATACACACACGCGTACGAGTCGTTCGACAAACCAGCTGGTCTCACGGAGCTCACTCGCCCATGGACCGTTCCTAAGAACATGTCGTTATTATTTATTGTAGTTTTATTTTTTTGGTAATTAGTAATTACTTAGCTTATTGTCGGAAGAGTAGCACATCCACGCCTAGCGCAAGTACCGCCCTCTTCACACTATAATATTGTAGACATGACTTTCTAAAAAGTATTTATTTTTATTTTTTGTCATCTAATGAAGCATCATCATCCTCCTAGCGTTATTATGTGTGCGTGGCTGTGTGTTTATAATTTGCTGTGATTTGTTGTCAACTTGTCACGAATAAATATTTTCTTTCTTTCTTTTATTCCCGGTTGTGCCCTAAAGATTTGGCATAGGCACTGGTTTTACGAAAGCGACTGCCATCTGACCTTCCAACCCAGAGTGAAAACTACCTTATTGGGATTAGACCGGTCTCCTCACGGTGTTTTCCTTCACCGAAAAGCCACTGTTAAATAATATTTCATTCATAAGTAAAAAAAAACCATTGCTACGAGCCAGGGTTTAAACCCACGACCTCTAGATTGAAAGTCGTGTGCCTTCTCGCTCGGTTACACTGGCTCTCCACCTAAAGAAGTCATCTAAAGAAGCCTAAAGAAGTCATCTGAAGAATGCTAAAGAAATCATCTAAAAAAACCTATAGAAGTCATCTAAAGAAGCCTAAAGAAGTCATCTGAAGAAGCCTAAAGAAATCATCTAAAGAAGCCTAAAGAAGTCATTTGAAGTAGCCTAAATAAATCATCTAAAAAGCCTATAGAAGTCATCTAAAGAAGCCTAAAGAAGTCATCTGAAGAAGCCTAAAGAACTCATCTAAAAAAGCCTATAGAAGTCATCTAAAGAAGCCTAAAGAAGTTATCTAAAGAAGCCTGAAGAAGTCATCTAAAAATGCCTTAAGAAGTCATCTAAAGAAGCCTAAAGAAGTCATCTGAAGAAGCCTAAAGAAATCATCTAAAAAAGCCTATAGAAGCCTGAAGAAGTCATCTAAAAATGCCTATAGAAGTCATCTAAAAAGCCTAAAGAAGTCATCTAAAGAAGCACCGCAGATAAAGCCGAGGTGAAACACGCCGGAAATATAACTTGGGGCAAGCAAAATAGTTCTTTGTAAGATGCCCTAAGTCCCAGTGTTTCCACGAATTACTTTGGTAAATTCGCGAATAATATTTGCGAGTTGTTTCAGACTTGCGAATTAAACAACTGTAGCAAAACGACGCTGAAAAATTAAAAATATATGAGGCATTTATTTGTGTGATAAGCACGAATATTTGTTCCTGAGTCATGGATGTTTTCTATGTATTTAAGTATTTATTTATCTATATAAGTACGTATATCGTCATCTAGTACAAGCTTTGCTTAGTTCGGGACCAGGTCGATTTCAGATTCAGATGATTTATTTGCTAATCGTTCAAGTACATGCAAATACAATTAATACAATTTTAGTTAAACTTAATAATACAATTATAGAAGCTACGGTAGCCTAGTGGTTCAGGCATGCGGCTGTCAAGCGGCGGTCGTGGGTTCGAATCCCGGCTCGTACCAATGAGTTTTACGGAACTTATGTACGGAATTACCGTTAGCTTTTCGGTGAAGGAAAACATCGTGAGGAAACCGGTCTAATCCCAATAAGGTCTAGTTTTCCCTCTGGGTTGGAAGGTCAGATGGCAGTCGCTTTCGTAAAACTAGTGCCTATGCCAAATCTTGGGATTAGGTGTCAAAGCGGACCCCGGGCTCCTTTAGGGGCACAACCGGGAATAATAACGCTAGGAGGATGATTAATAATACAATTATAGTTATAATAATACATTTTAAAATTAATTACTTTTTCTAGATACACATTAATAAAAGGACACATTACACTGGATTTTATTGGTTACATTATTTAATAGATGATATTATTATGTAAGATCGTCCCCAAATATTTATTTATTTTTATTTTGTTACCTACGTGGATTAGTTTTTGTATTGATAGAGTGGTTCTCGTAAAAATGTTGGTTGAAATTTAATATAACTTACCTACTAGTACTTAGTTTAGACAAATTACTTACTGGAATGAATGAAATGAAATGAAATGAAATGAAATAATTTATTTGCCAGAATACGGTTACAAGATCTTAAAAATAATAGATAAACCAACGTATCCAACCTGAATGCAGGTGTGCAAATTTGTACAAAGTCAACGTCAATATATTTTAAATTTTATTGTCTTAACATTCCACGATGTCAAGACTTAAATACTAACTTACAGCTATTTGTTACATACCTATTACTTTCTTGTCAAATACTCCTTAATACTATAAAAACATTGTTCATGCAGCCATTTGGTTAACTTTGTTTTGAAAAAGGTCATTTTTTCTAATTTAATAATGTCAGGTAACCTATTGTACAGGAGTAGGTATACACATATTATAACAATTATTTTTGTATATGGCCGATCTGCAGAGAGGCTGATCCAGCTGGAATCAGTTAAAACTAATGACAGATATTTAAAAAATGGTGGGTGTTTCAAATCTTCCGTGTTTTGTTTAGTTCAATTTTTTTCCTGTACAACTTTGAAATATGACACCCAATGCTCAAGCGTAGGACAAGTGCAACAACAAAGTACAGTTAGCATCAAAACTAACTACGCAATTGAAGACGTCAAAAACTCTTATTCCCTTTGAATAAAGACTTTTGAAGTCTTCGTTTGCGTAGCTACTTTTGATGCTGCCTGTACCTACCGTACCTGGTGGTTTGATGTAATCGAGAAACCTGCACATGACACTCTAAGGCTCTTTATAAAAGGCAGAATATTGGAAAGTTTGGTTAACACTGCAGTTTGTAGCGACTTATTTGCGTTCTGGCTGATTCTACACTACACCAAAAATACTCTAGTCATTAATATTATAGTCCCTAATTTCAAAATCATATTCTGTCGAAAACTTCTTTTTTCGAAGGACACTACTCTCGTTAAAACCCAAATTCAAGTGGACTGCGTCCCATTACGAATGAGTCTCAAAACACTCTATTCCCAAAATTCCCTAAATTAGTGTAGCTAGTAGTGTCCTTCGAAAAAAGAGGTTTTTGAGAGGAGGTGATTTTGAAATTAGGGTCTATTAATGACTAGAGTATTTTGGGTGTAGTGTAAATAGAATCAGCCGGAAGGCTTATTTCCTTCGGATAAGGAACAAAAATTTGCTGTAGCGTGGATCCGCGTTCCGGCATTTCAAAAATAAACATATGAATTAAAATACTCACAATTCCATCACCAATATTTCTAATGACGCACGGCAGGAGCGCTGTGGAGCCGGTCTGTGACGTCACGACTGTGTTGTTTTCGGTTGCGAAGTGCTTCTCAGGAGTATGATAGATGTCTTCAAGGGGTGGAAAGGTCACCGTTAGCTCGTTGTGCTCGGGCTTTAGGGTTGGAGGGGACGGTGTAGGCGCTGGGAACAAAACAAATGTTTATTTTCATCACACTTGCTCGTAAAGGGTGTATTACAGGCAAGTTTATAGAGCAGCTATACCTGATTTACCTCCCACGGGAGTTATAGATTTATAGCACCCTAGGGAGTTATGAGCTTGTGTGTGATCTGATTGGTTAAAAACAAATCAAACAAATTGGTTGGCAAATCTAGTTGGCCGCGCGTCACAAGAATTCTTCTCTGTGATTGGTTGAAAAAAATCTAGCAGGCTATGGGGCGCCACGCCCCCTCGCCCTTCTCAAATATGTAAGTGAAGTTGTCAATTTCGTAAATTTTTGAGTGGTGCGCTTGTACGAAACTTAGATTTTCTGTCTTTTGTAGTTATTTATTACCTCGCAAATGTGATGAAAAACATTGTGTGTATCACGGGCAGTAAGGGGATTACAAACTCGACTCATTAAAAGCCCTCCGCCTTTGGCGTCGGACTTCTAATAGACTCTCGTTAGTAATCCCCTTCTTACGGCCCTTAATGCACAATGTAGTATTATTGTCATCATCAGTATTTAAATCAGCTTATCATCGTATAACTGACTCTTCTACTTGCGTTAATTTTCGAAGCGAGGTCAACTCAAATGTACTTTTCTCATACAATTTTTTTATTTCGATCCATCTAATGTACGTACGAAACGTTACGTAATAAACCTGCAGGTGTCTTTTATTAACTTATAATTGTTAATCGAATTTAAACCATCGTGAGACATGATTAATGTTATAATACCTACCTAATAATTACACGATTAAACTTACGTTTGAAAGGTAACTATGGGCGAAATATTTCTATCTTTTAGGGAGTCCTTCTTCCGGATGAGTGTTAACGTAGTGACATTTAATACTACGAATTCAACGACTTGCGGTAACGGAAAGCATATTTTACTTGGTTTGAGGTGCTTTTCATAAATTTGTGAAACGTAATATGCTAAAATTATACAATATCATTAGCTCTACGAATTGTTTAAAGATAATTAAACATATTATGTTGTAGCAGTCACATAATTATAGCAATGAAGTATACATATCGGATACGGAATCCTAAAAAGTGGTAAGCAACTTAAATAATGAGTTAATTCTGGAAGTAGGTAGGTAACTAAAATAAAGGGCCTTGAATTTTCATCCTATGTAAACCGAAGACTAATCATAACCAAGCAAAACTCATATAATAATTTAATATGGTAATTGAAACTTCGATATTGCGAAGCAAATTATATGATTAAGTAAGCGGTTAAATTAGAAGAGCCATTTAAAATTCTAATCTGCACTTGTCACTAAAATATTCGATTTCATTCGAAAGCTGATCAGTGAAAATTCAAACACCAACGAATTAAATATTAAAATACTTAAGCGTAATCAATTCGCTATTCAGTGGCAACAGGATATTTGGATAAAAGGAAAATCGAAAATGAGATGGATGCCCGCCCTTTATGGGCAGAAAATTCGATTCCGTCGGTCCTAAGGGTCTGCCTCGGGAATCGCTGTAGAGGCTCGGATGCAAAGAATTAATTACACATTTCCAGCTTGTTGTAGCGACATTGCGTTTTCTACACAACATGTGACTAAGTCACGCAAGTAATAAGACACAAGCGTAAATTGGTAGCCACGTGTTTAGGTGATATTGAAATTGAGGAACTATTTGTGAACTGGAGGGCTAGAAAAGCAGACAATTGAATACAGATTAAAGCAACCAATATTCTGATCACGACGAAGTAGAAGAACTGCTGCTTTTTAACGACAACATCGCTTTAGCGTTTTCACAATGTTGAACCTTATGGACTAGTACATCACTTAGATATCCTATAATATTATACTGGTTATAGTATAAAGCGTTACATTTGTATTCGTAATAAAGACCCCTCTTAGGACCGATGCGTCGAGCAAAAACCTAAACAGTCTAAACACTTCTTACCTTACGTGACTGCACTTAATGCTACCAAAAAATAACTCGAGAATTAAATTTGTTAAGATGTGTAATAAAATAAAATAGGGGTGTAATTTCTAATGTGCCGTATTCGGCATTTTGTTATCTTTATCTCGTTTGGGGTTGCTAATTTAATAAATAACAAATATTCTTTATTATTCACAAACATAATTATATTAAAAAAAAACCGGCCAAGTACATGTCGGACCACGCACAACGAAGGGCTCCATGCCTATTAAAAAGGTCATATCGTCACAAAAATCTTATGGCACTTACATCCTTTTCTATAGGGAAGGCAGTTTTCAGCAATATCTCGAAAACCTTTGAACCTATGTCCATTTTTTTTTTTTATTTATTACACCAATTTATTTGTTATTTTCTCGCAATCGAGGTGAAAAGCAGTGTGTATAACTTGGGCATAAATTCAGATTCAGATTCAGATTCAGAAATTTATTGATAAAATGTCATATTTTACAGGTCAATATCATGCATGTCAAATACATTTTAAAATTTCTTATTGTCTTAGATGTTATATACCTATCGTTATTGAACAATTTTGAAAATGTTGTTGATTTATGAGTGGGTCAATGATATATTGGTCATAAATTCGTCTATGCTGTAGCAAGCCATTTTTATGAGGAGCTGTTTGAGCTTGTTTTTGAATGCTGCATCAGTTACGGCGTTTATAACGTCAGGCGGTAGGACGTTATAGATTTTAGGGCCTAGCACGCTGAGTGATTTCCGAGTCTTGGCTAGCCTTTAATTAACCATTTAACCCCTCGACTCAACTATAATATAATTATTTCGGGTTAAATGGCTCGTTTTGTGCGCTTGTTATACAATCTGCTATTGATGTGCCGCCACTCGTCGACTTACAGTGTTTTTTTTTACTTTCTGTTACATGTATGGAGAAACCCCTAAAAAAATATTTTTCTACTCATTTCATTACAGAACAATGTAGCGGCTAACAAAATACACCAATCCTCCAAATTTTATTCAAAAATACCATATAGATTTAGAGTAAAATGCCTGTGACAAACGGACAGATGGACATGGCGAAACTATAAGGGTTCCGTTTTTGCCATTCTGGCTCCGGAACCCTAAAAACAACCAGCACACGTACCTCACTCATAACACTCATAACTCATCGTGTATTTGTATTTACTCTTTGGCTTTTCCTTTCAGCTTACGCAATAACAATACCATTATTTTTCTGTAGTCTACTCATTAGACTCACAGTACAAGCATTCTCAATAACAATCGCCACCCTGCTCTTTTTTCCGAAAAAAATAAATCCAAATCATAAATAACCGCTGTTTCTATGAACTTAGGCCTAAGCTTGGCTCGTGAAATGATTGCTCGCGAGATTGGATTGCCCGCATTTGTTTTTATTTCGGCCGGTGGCCTCAAGCGGAGCACTTACTAGCGTGTCGTGCTTCAGCGACAGATTCAAAGCGACTGTCCGATTTTAGCGTGGGAATTTGTACAAGGGTGATGACCAAAATACCTTAATGCCGCTGTATAATTTTAATATTGTAGTAGCTTCGAAGTTTGAACAAAACAGGATTTACACTGGATCAACCGCCACTATTGAGATGTGGGATAAAGTTATCACTGAGAAGATAAACAACAACAACTTTTATGTCTAATATATGTCACCTACTAATTAAAACAAGGATTGTAACTTTAAAATAAAGGTCAATTATTTACTAGCAATTTCAAATGATGCAATGTGTAGGTACCTAAGTACTATGTACTAAATGGACAAGAATAGGTAGTTATTATTCTTATTTCAAAAGACAATATTTCGTTGTATCACTGAAACAGTCTTGTTGGCTCTGTTTTATCTAGCCTAATTGGGGGCAAAATTTAATAGAATGCAATACTTATACCTGCTTAGTTTTCAATTTGGCCGCAAACCTAGTGCGGAAAGTTTAGGATCGTGTCGTGTGAAACGTTCAAAGCAACTGCCCGATTCACCGACCAAAGACAAAGCACCTTTCAGCCAGTAGGGATGTGTTCAAAGTGTCAGTACATTCGTTTAGGCAGCACAATTTGTGCTGCCTAATCTCCTTTACTCATCTGAAACGTGGACCGTATATCGTCGTCACACCCGCACATTAGATCGATTCCACTTAAAATGCCTCCGTAAAATCTTAAAGATCAGCTGGCCCGACCGTATACGGAACACCGAAGTTTTGCGGAGAGCTAACGTAGGTGGAATCGAAGCCTATCTCATGAGACGACAACTTCGCTGGGGCGGCCACGTTTCAAGGATGGCGGCGGGTCGAGTGGCAAAGCACATCTTTTATTCGGAACTTGAGGAGGGCAAGCGAAAGCATGGCGGACAACTCCTCAGGTACAAAGATGTGCTTAAGCGTCACATGAAAAATTGTGAAATTGACCCATTGCAGTGGGAGAACCAGGCAGCCAACCGCCAGAAATGGAGATCTTCAGTTAAAATCAAAACATCCACCTTTGAATCCCGTCGACGTATGGCTCTTGATTTCAAACGGGACGAGCTGAAAGCCCGACCACCTGCGGCGGTCAGCTATAACTTTGTGAATGGTGTGCTCACGTGCCCGTTGTGTACTCGGGTCTTCGTAAATAAGATCGGCTATGTGAGTCACACCAGAGCACATGAACGACATCAACGCCAGAGTTGAGGCAGTCGCCGAGGCCGAAACCGGTCAGGAGAGATTATTATTATTACATTCGTTTCGACGCAACCAGAGTCTATGTATGTTTCTGTATACGTAAAAGAAGCTAAACCTGCAGTCATAGTAGGGTAAAATATAGTAAGATTGGACTTTGAATGGGAGTGTTGAGCACTTTATAATTTAAATTCGATTTGTGTATTTGTGAATCGAGGACCCTTCGAAATTACCAATTTAACGTTTCATCGAACGTATGTTGCGCTGCATTTTAATACCATCGAATCAATTTTTTTTAGAAACAATTTCATCTTTTGAGGATTCTTATAAAACAAACGTAACGTAAAAACCCTATAAGTTCTACACAAACCTTTTAGCTCTACTTACGTAAAAAACAATGGTTTCAGAGAAAAAAAAGATGAAATGACTATTCTGCGAAATGATACATTCGGTAAAACAAAAGGATCCTCTAGAATTTTCCTTACTTCATCTCAGTAGTTTAAAAAAAATAAAGTATATAATTTATAAAAATATTTACTCTCTGTGACTTCTAGTTTTGCGTGCTATTTGCTCTGAAATCTGTTAAGAATATCTTTTGCTTTGTGGTTTCCTTATTTCTTAAGGCTTTGTACATTCGCCATCAAATACATAGGTATAGGTGTATGGGTATAGGTGTTCAAAACTATCTTGAAAATAGAGGTGTGTTCCGATGTTTGTGAGCTGCTTGTTTGCTCCGATGTATTTGATGGCAACTGTACCTACTGCACGGCATGCAATCTATAGTGTATTTTTAATATATAGGCAAATTTAAAACCTAGGCATGCGTTCTACTACTCAGGCAATTTGTGTTTATTTACAGTTACAAATCGACGTATCTCACGTGGTTAAAACATTGTGATGAAATTGCAAACTTGTATGAACGAACAAATAAAATAGACTAAGTTAAAAACCTTCATGAATGTGTTTCATAAAATTTCAGTTGAAAACATGCTTTGCAAATTTTTTATAAGAATAAGAATACTTTATTGCACTCATGTCAGGTCTTAAATATCTTACAGTCTATAGTAGGTACAACATGCCACCCTGTAAGGGTATTGCAAATCCTTCGTCTCAAAACGTAGGTACACATTACAAATTAAAAATTATAGTACTTAAACTAAGATTTACATGTAGGTAGGTAACAATATCTAGGATAACATTCGCGAAGATTATCTATGGTAACTATTTACATTGAAGAAGTCTTTCAGTGAATAAAAACTGTTTTCTATTAAATATGATTTTAACTTTTGAACAAATTAAGTATATTTGACCTCATCAGCTATTTCTTTAGGTAGGCTGTTGTAAATGCGCATTGTTGTCATATGGGGGCTTTTATTTCTCATTTGTAAGTTACTTGTTGGGAGGGCTATTTTATCTCTATGTCTTAGATTTAGGGTGCAAGTGTGACGGTCTTTGGCTTGAGTGTATAAAATAAAATGTTGATGCTATTTAATCGCCCCTTGCATTGCGTAACTCGAAACCACTCCAAAGTGTCGTAAAATGAAAACTTTTGTGGCGAGTGTACCTAAAGGGTTATTAGTGCACGTTCTTTTTTATTGTCATGCCGAATTTTTTTCTTTATGCGAATTTCACAGTGGAGTGGTTTAGGATTGTAACTGCGGCGCTACCAGTGAAAATCAAATATCGAAATTCGTATTTCTTCTTGTCGCTATAGATAATACGGAGATATTCGAACTTGAAATTGTTTTGCCATCAACATGATGCTATATAGGTAAGCTTTTGAGGGGAAAAATTCCAGTGATCCACAACTCTTAATGAATTTTGAATAGTAAGATTTGTCAGTTCGATATCAACCATTGAGATTGCCTGACAACCCAGTACAAACAAGGCAGAAATCAAATCGAATTTCGTCTCAGTTAACCGAATTATTACGGGTTCCTAATTGAGTTATCGATATTTTGATATTAGGTATAGAACGGCTTCGAAATGTTGACGTTATATGACAAAAACGCAATACGAAACATCCGCAATCTCAAATCCAAATTCTAATTTATACTGAGATCCTGTGCACTCAAAGTTAAATGTTTATTACAAGCTTTATTTATGTATCAATCACGAAAATTTAAAGTTTTATCCGTACGTAATTAGTTCATGTCATGACATGACTAACTGACCACACACCATAGAGCATATACTCATGCGGTGTGATTGCCTGCGGAGGTGTCTATGCGACGGCCGATGCGATATAGGCAAGCCAAGAAAATATAATTTGTGTAGCTTGGCTGCCTAGAGTTACAAAGAAAGAAAGCAACATTTATTCGAGACATATCAGCGTTTTTTCACGAAAGTGTTCTATGTCAGCATAATGCTGGCATTAGGTACTGCCACCGACCGTATCGAGTAGGAGGTTTGGCGCTACTTAAAACTGGAAGTAATAATAATATAAGAATAATAAATAATAATAGACTTTAAATGAAAAGTACATTATTGCAGAGGCCGGGAAATTGGGAAATTGATTCGTCTCTATTGTCGGCTTCAGCTTCGCTTCATCCGACAAAATCAACTCATCCACGAATTGCCATTCCCGCCGAGGCAGATATAGTGCTTTTCTCCAAAAATGCGAGGAAATCAAATAATATTTTCAATAATCTTAAAACAGCGAGTATGTCAAGTTCCCACCCAACTTATTTTTTTAAAGTATGTACACGGCATGACTGTAGTTGCCTGTTTCAATTTACATACTATACATAAATAATCAAAAACGTTAGAATCGATCACAAATTTAAATGTTCACATATTAAAGATTAAACGGGATTGAAATCTAAACGCATTTTAGTTCGTTATGAATTTAATATCGATAAACATTTGTATTTCTTCGTTTCAATCTATTTGAAACATTTTTAAAAACATCACTTCGATCACTTACAAAAGTAAGAGTTTTGTCTATGACCATAAAAAAAGATAACACAGGAAAACTTAAGGCACACTGCAAACGGGCGCAATTTGTCACACCAACTTGCAATAGTTGGAAAGAGACAGTCATACATTCCTTCCATTCTAACAATAGCAAGTTGTCTGATAAATTCGGCTGCCCCATACAGAAAACAAGTAACTCACTTTTTCTTTTTTCGTTTTTTTTGGATATTTGGATAAAGGGCATGAAAACGCATCTACCTTTATCATACATTTTGTTCTAAGCCTTATATTTTCCAAGTTATTAATAATTTTAAAATCCAAGTATCTTTTTTTGTCCACTAATTCTACGCTGAAAACAAGTATCTTGACGATTATACGCTAAAAACAAGTAACACAAGAGGAGATACTTGGAAATCAAATGGGTTTGGAAGATACTTGGTTTCACCGTTGGTAAGAAATTTGTAAACAACGTTGAAATTTATCTAAAACCAAGTATCTGTTATTTAAAGTCATATTTTGAGGGTATTCCCAAACGTGCAATATAGAACCGAACTTATTAGATTTTAATTCTGTTGTGTAGTGGAACGACTGTGCATGTTTTACGAGTATTATTGTAGTGACAATGAATATCTCTTCATCATTGTCAAAAATTGCCCAACTACACGATACGAAATCTGACTGTAGGGCGAAAATAATAATGAATAAGTATGTGTTTAAATGAAGATCATAGGTAAGTTAGAACTAATAAACCCAAGTAAAATGCTGGTAGAATACATATCATACTTTGTCATACATTTAAAAAATAATAACGTTACTTATTGAGGACGAAAAATTTGCATATATAACCGACCCGCGCAGCTTAACCCGCGTATTACAAAGAACGCAGGAAAACTCGCGGGATAAAATATAGCTTATAACCATCCAAAAATTCTAGTCTACACGCAGGTCAAAGAATTTTTGAAATCGGATAAGTTGTTCCGGAGATTACCCAAAACATACAAACTTCTTCGATAAAAATACAATAATCCTCATACATTTTTAAAGACATACCTACGTAAAAAAAAAGTAAGTTGACAGATACTTGTTTTTACGTAGGGATTTCTTTAAAAATTCGAAGTCAGTTCTACGCAGAAAACATTTTCCTCCAATTCTGATTAAATTGAACATAAAAATAAAAATAAATATACAACAAAGATCTAGTTTTTCACTACTAAATGCCATTGCATCGTTTATTAATGCTATTTGGGTTTATTAGGTGACGAAAAATTCAAATTACGTTTTTTCGCTCACCTGTAAAATTTGCCAAAAGTGAGTTACTTGTTTTCTCTTTTGGGCAGCCGAATTGCTAGGCCTTGAAACGTCCGAGCATTTGGCTGTTTGCAGTCATTTGTCTTAGTCAAAACATATCGTTAAAAGGTAAAAAACGATACAGTTATGGAATTTCATACAGTTTCCTGGCCACTGAACCTGTAGAATAATGACTTTTGACTTTTTAAATTTGCGCTCGGCAGTAAGAAGGAACTTCACGGACTATATTCGCGACAGTAAGGCGGTCATGTCCGAGAAGTGAAAGAGAAAATGTTTTTTGTGGGATAGGTACTTTCCCAGTAAGGCTGCTCCAGAATGAGCGTGATGACATTCCGCGATGACTCTCAAGGCTAGCACATCTTACTGCCAAGCGCGTTTCGCACGTGATTTAGCAACTCCTGTCTCATTCACACAATGAATATTAGAAAGAGAGTAGAGGAGGACCCTCTTATAAAGCGACGACGAGTATGTGGTACTAGTCCGCGACGACTCGACTTTGCTGTCTGATTAAATAGTAGGGCCATAAGATGGGGAGTCGATGCGTCGTGCGAGGTGCCAGTTGCTCTAAAGCTGGTTATATGGATATAAAGTCAGAATTACCTTCTCCAGCTCCAATAACAGTGTGTATGAGAAGAAAAACCACACACACACACCGCTGACCCTCCACCGACATCGCGGCTGCGGGTTCCACACCTGTAACAAACAAGCAATCGTTGAACAGCAAAGAAGTATCATCATCAGTACAGTGCGTGTGATGTCTGCTCAAACTGCCTCTGTGTGGGTGCGTGCGCCTTGCATAGTAACTCGTACAAACGCACGCAGTCATACAGCCGTGCGTAAGTATGGTTTGAACTGTCTCTACCACACCTGTGACACCTGCCGCCAAACCGCGTTCAGTACTTCGTTTTAGAGCAGTTGTTTCAATGCTCGTTTCTAAGTTGCGAGCACCGAGTTCTCATAATATTCAAAATTATCTTCTATACATATAATAAAGCTGAAGAGGGTCGAAAGTCTGTACATGGAACATATTCGAAAAAAAATTGGCTAGGGATACTTAAAATCGATAACAGAACACGTTCCAACAGTTTTTAGAATTTTTGTCTGTTTGTCTGTTTGTCTGTTTATCTGTTTATCTGTTTGTCTGTTTATGTGACGTGAAAACGGCTGAACCGATTAAGATGAAATTTGGTATAGAGATAGTTTGAGTCCTGAGGAAGGACTTAGGGTAGTTTTTATCCTGGAAATCAACCCCTAAGGGGATGAAATGGGGGGTGGAAATTTGTATAGAGCTACTTAAACCGCTGCACCGATTTGGATGAAATTTGGTATATAATATGTAATAATTAGTTTGAGTCCCGGGGAAGGTCAAAGGATAGTTTTTATCCCGAAAATCTTCCCTTTAGTGGGTAAAATGGAGGGGTGACAATTTGGATGTAATCCATTTTGATAAAATTTGGTTTAGAGGTAGTTTAAGTTCTGGGGAAGGACATTGGATAGTTTTTATTCTGGAAATCTTCCCCTAAGGGGGTGAAATGGGGGGTGAAATTTTGGATAAACTCCGTTTAGACCAAATTTGGTATAGATATAGTTTTAGTCCCGGAGAATGACAAGAGATAGTTTGAATACCGAAATTTATCTCCCAAGGGGATGAAATAGGGATAAAAATGTGGATAAATTCCATTTATTTAGTTAAAATTTGGTATAGAGATAGAAGGAGTCGCAGGGAAGGACAATGCATAGTTTTTATCCTGAAAAATCATCTCCTGAGGGAGTGAAATGAGGGGTGAAAAATTGGATAGAACCGATTTAGATGAAATTTGGTATGGAGATAGTTAAGAGTCCTGGGGAAGGACTTGAAATAATTGTTAGTCCAGAAATTATCTCCTAAGGGGGTCAAATGGGGTATGAAAATTTGGATGGAACCCATTTACGGTATAGCGACTTGGAGTCTTGGAGAAGGACATAGGATAGTTTACTCTTGAAAATCATCCCCTAAGGGGGTGTAATTGGGGGTGAAAATTTGTTTGTGACCCATTTTGATGAAATTTGGTTGAACAATAGTTTGAGCCCCGGAGTATGACAACGGATAGTTTTAATCCCGAAAATCATCCCCTCAGGGATGAAATAGAGGGTGAAAATTTGTATAAAACCCATTTAGATGAAATTTGGTAAAGATATAGAAGGAGTCCTAGGGAAGGACAATGCATAGTTTTTATCCCGAAAAATCATTTCCTGAGGTGGTGAAATGAGGGTTGAAGATTTCGATAGAACCCATTCAGATGAAATTTGGTATAGAGAAAGGCCTCAGTCCAAGGAAAGAACATAGAATATTTTTTTATTCCGGAACACATGAAATGAGGAAATAAGGGAATCACATAAGGGGGTGAGAAATGGTGGATGAAAATTTGGATTGAACCCATTTACGGTATAACGATAGTTAAAGAAGGACGTAGGATAGTTTTATTCCGACAATCATCCCCTAAGAGGGTGTAATTGGGGGTGGAAATTTGTTTGTAACACATTTTGATAAAATTTGGTTGAAAGATAGTTTGAGTCCTGGAAGAGGATAAATGATAGTTTCTATTCCGGAAATCATCCCCTAAGGGGGTGAAATGGGGGTGAAAATTTGGATGTAGCCCATTTAAATGAAATTTGGTAAAGAGATAGTTTGAGTCCTGGAGCATTCTCCATGATTTTCGGGATAAAATCTACCCGTTGTCATAACAACGGATAGTTTTAATCCCGAAAATCATCCTCTAAGGAGGTGAAATAGGGGGTGTAAAATTGGATGGAACCCATTTACGGTATATAGCGGTAGTTGGGAGTCCTGGGGAATAGGAACATTATATAGGTAAATATATGTATGTGACGTTCCATTCCAAGGGTGGTTATGGCGGTAGTTTCGAAGATATTTTCTAAAACGGGGTAAAAAATACGTTTTATTATGGCTATTTTGAAAACTATTAGATGTAACATTTTCTTGACGTATCTTTATTTTTAATATAAAATATTTAAATTACAAGTCAGTTAATTTAGTCCTACGGTTTAGTAGAAAAGGTCCTTACGAGCGTGTGATATGAAAATATGCAAAATAATAATGAAAAAAGCCTACATGCATCTATTATGGTGAGGTGGGTCATAGAAACCAAGTTTGCGGCGGAGTCTATTTTGTAAAAAAAGGCGTTCGGAGTAAGCTAATCTATAAAATCATGCAACTCAGCCATAATGACCCTTTCCTTCATACAATCCATACTAATATTACAAATGCGAAAGTAACTTTGTCTGTCTGTTAACTTTTCATGCTTAATTTGGTTGAAATGAAATTTGGTGTAGAGATACTTTGAATTCCGGGGCCTTCCCAAAGAATCCTTACTAAAGATAGTTTTTATCTGGAAATTCATCACCTAAGGGGGTGAAAAGGGGGGATAAAGTTACGATATAAACGAGTTCCGCGCGGACGAAGTCGCAGGCAAAAGCTAGTATTATATATTGTTATTATTTAGAGGTATTCAAATCGTTGGTTATTCATTGTTGGTAGTCGGTGTAAGAATATTTTATAAACTTCACCCGGAAATATTCTCAGATGTATATTAAAAATTAAAATGTTAAAACATTTTATATTGAAAGTGCTCTACAATGCCGATGAATATTGTAAGTATTCGTTTTCTTACTTTTTTATTATAACGTTGTCGATATTTATTTTACTGTTTGAACTACCTACCTGTATTATTATTTTAATTTGAAAATTGCATTAATGTTTTCGTATTTTTTATACTTGTTTGAGTCAAGCCTCTTTAACCACATAAATGGGCTTGTGACCTTAAATTTGGTTACGATGCCATTCGAACCAGTTTTTGTAGATGGACAAATGTTTGTATGGAAGCAACTACATTTAAAGGACATTAATACCCAAAAAATCGAGTTAAAGACGGACCTCGCTGACAGCAACCGAAACGCTTCATACTGATTGGCTTTAAAGTATGACGTCACACCGTGCAATTTGTACTAACCGTTGCATGGAAAATGAAGTAAATTGCTGTTTCGGCCGCGAAATACTGCGTTTAGGTCCATAGTTGATATAAAAATTTGTTTCTATAAAAGCGTAAGGATTCTATTGATACCTTTAAACTTACTCTTGGACAATAAATAAAAAAACTTTTTTTTCTAAACTTTCAAGGTTCATATCTTTTTATGATTTGAATTATATTTTGTAATTTATACTTTATTACAATCTTTTGATGATTAACTATCCATTTAGCAACACGACATTATCAATTTTAACACCACGCAACAAGCCTATTGTTGGCTATGGTGCAGAGCTAACGTCTCAAACGAGGGCGGAAACACGTCAAAATGAGATGGTCTATTTTTATTTGTCTCTTTACTTCCTAATTGCTCTGCAATGTGTAACATGCGCTGCTCCCTCGCACGCTGAGCTAACGTGTCAGAACATACAGCACGTGAAGTGCCAGAATACTCAAAGCGCGCGGAACTTATTGAAATACGTTGAATTGTGGCTGTGTTGATTTGCCCACATCTCATTTTATCGTATTGCACAGTAGTTTCATTTTGCCCGACACGATAGTGTAGTAGCCGACACCAATTACGTCAGCCTCCATGTCAGAGCCTCGTCAGCTAGCAGACTATTATTTACAGGGCGGGCCATACATTTTTGCAAATGGCAGCACTGAATATCTTGTATATTAATAAATTATATCGAAACGCTAAAGTTAAGTGGCAGTGGGCGGGGCACATTTCGCGTAGAACTGATGGCCGTTGGGGCGGAAAGGTTCTCGAGTGGCGACCACGTACCGGAAGGCGCGGCGTTGGTAGGTCCCCCCCCCACAAGGTGGACTGATGACCTGGTAAAGGACGCGGGAGTCCGGTGGATGCGGGTGGCGGAGGGCCGGTCACTTTGGAACTCTTTGGGGGAGGCCTATGTCCAGCAGTGGACGTCTTTCGACTGACATAATGATGATGATGATGATATCGTTTTTGAGTGGAGGGAAATTAGACATTATTTTATGCAGTTTTATTTGCAATTTAGCGTTTTACGGATCAACAACGAGCTTTAGTGTAAAACAGTTTTATAAAAGCAACCATTTGTATGTAACAGTCCGAAGCCCGGATCTCACTCCCGCCGAATTTTTCATGCGGGGATATTTATAAAGTCGAATTCTAAGTTAAAAAACCGAAGACAATATCCAAACTGAAGCAAAATATCCGCGATGAGATAACCGAGATTCCTCCTACAATAATAAACTGAGCAACCATTCAGAGCAGGAGTTGGACACACACCATGACAGTTTGCTTCGATTCAAAACGAAAATGCTGTTGATTATCGATTGACTTGCCTCATAATAACCACAGGAATTTGAATTAGTTTTAGCCTCTTAGATTTTTAATTTAGTTATAAGTATATTATTACTAACTAACTACTATTGTGTCCCTTACTGTAATGTCTCTTTTTTTTTGTAGGTATAGTCGATGCTTTCTTTTATGCATGCTGTGTTTACCTGTAATTGGTTGCGCAATCAAATTTAAACCAATTTTTTACCCTATACTATTAAACGAGCAATATTTGTATATGTATATATACATATACAAATATTGCTAGTATATGTATATATATATATATAATATATGCAATAACGTTCTCAGAAACGGCTCTAACGATTTTGATGGAATTTGGAGTACGGAGTTTTACGGGGGCGAGAAATCGATCTAGATAGGTCTCATGTCCGGGAAAATTCGTTTTCTCCGTATTTTCTCCATTCGGTCGCCCAGGGACTGTGTATTAAGGGGACGTAGGTTCGTGGTCTTCTCTCCCTCTCACTGAGCATAAGCGTGAGCGAGATGGAAGTGCGTGTTTGGAAGCGCGGATATCATGTTTTTTAATTTTATTTCTTTGTGCGTTTTAATAAATAAAAAAGTAATAGCTGATTTCCCTCAAACATGACATTGCCGATTTTAAAAACCAATTGTAATATGTTTAGCTGTTGTGCATAATTTGTTAGATTTTTTTTAAGTGTATTTTAGACATAGGTCTAAAATACACTTAAAAAAAATCTAACAAATTCACGAACATAGGTTCGTGATTTTTTTCTATCGAGCGAAAGTCAAAAACTCAGGATTCAAATAGCTGATTTCCCTCGAAAAAGGTCTCAAGATTGCTAATTAAATTTAAGGCAGCCGTATTACAATCCAAACAAGAGCTACGATTTTTTAAAAATCCGTTTTTGGAGCTCACGTCGCCTTAAGCGCTTGTGTTTGTTGTTGCCGCTGTTGGTGATCCTTAATAATAAAAATAAAATAAATAGAAAATAAAATGTGTCAGCGAGTTTCCCAAAATCTGCGTAGTCGTTTGCAGGAGTGCCAGCGACGAGATGGATAATCTCAAGGATGTTATTTTCAAAAAATAAATTGCATCAAGTAGATGTTAGTCATAAAAATATAAAGATCAGGAAATTAACTTTCATGGTTTTATTTTCATCAAAGTTTATTTGTATCATATCTTTACGAGCTATATGTGTAGGTATATTTATTCCTGTCCTACTAAAGCTTTCCGTTGATATGGAAAGTGTGTGAAATTAAATCGGGGCTGTAGGTAAGCTAGTCTTCGACGCCGATGCGGGGGCGGGCAACAATATAGACCAAGAGACGTTTGTCCTATAATTCTGATAGATAGATAGATAGATACTGGATAAATCATTAATTTGTTTACTACATACACACAAGTTACAACAAGAGAAAAAATACCACAAACACAAAACTAAAAAGAACATTACAAAAAAAACAAACTTAAAACCAACAATTTTATGCACATAAACAAAGTGTGCATTGCAGCAAGACAAAAAGGCTCCAACGTGGCTCCAACTCAGTGCGTAGCTTTGCTCGCAATTGAACAAAACACTGGTATTCTGAATGAGTATAATTATATCTTAGTATGTTGTGAAAATATCACTTAATAAATTTGGAAATGCTTACTTTTATCATCATCATCATCATATCAGCCGAATGACGTCCACTGCTGGACATAGGCCTCCCCCAAAAGAGTGCCAAAATGACCGGTCTAGTCCGGTAAATGATCGATTACTTTACCCGGATCTAATGCGATATTTGTGAGTGATCTGAGACCACCTCGGTACAACCCATGTCGAAACTTCAGAAATGAAGGAGGATAATTATCGACTTGTTCTTATTCCAATAGATGAATAAACGTTATACTTAATAGTCACTGCAGTAGTCAATACACTCGTACATACGTAAGAGTTAAAATGAAAATAAGGCATATTCACAGCGCGGAGAAAGGGTACCCTACGTATTGTTCGGCTCCCAATATCCATCACTTGTGAGAAAAGGCCACTACCTCAATGTCAACGGCACAGCACTTATTGTTATAGAACTTTGACGGCGCACTTTCTGCGCGTCTGTGCGGTGGATATTTACAGCCCACGGCTAGTATTCCAGCTATGATATTTGACAGAATGGGAGACATACCTACTAGTATGTGTGATTTAGAAAGTCAGAAATTCCCGAATGCCGAGTAAAAACTCAAACAGGTATTCACAACAAAATATTATCGCTCCACTCGCTCCAGTCAAGAAAAAATATATTTATAAACTTTTTTTTTTCCCCCGTATTGTAGCTTTTTGCTGCTTAGGCACTTTGCCTAAGCAGCAAAAAGCCTTAAGGCACAACATTGTTCATGTTACATCATTTCATCATATTTTTAACGGTACCTACATTGTAATTATACCGTTAAAAATAATATGATGAAATGATGCTACGATTGCTACGTACCTACGTAGTTTTACGTACTTATGTATAAGTACGTAGCAATCGTCACTCAACTCATTTTGTTATAGAAGTTAGCGCAAGCAAAGAAAAGAGAGAGCATAAAGTTCTCAGCTGCTTCTCAGCAGTGATACGAATGGTTGGTCACATTATATTTAGGTAGGTATGTAAAGAAATCTAATCTATTCATACAAAAAAGCAAGGTTTTTGCTTTTTTGCTCTTGCTTTTGTCATACGCGTTCCATTCATTTGTGAATGCGAATGATTAATTACTCAACATTTAAATTCATTCATTCAGTTGGACACGCTTATCTATGAATTTGCAAAATGAAATGAATTTTAAGGGTTTTCAACGTGATTTTTCTGCTCCGTTGGGTGGTGTTGTGATAACTTTGTAGAATTAATGTGTTATTAAAGTGTGTACTTTGCTTACAAAACATGTAACAGGTGCTGGTTATCTGGTTGGTATTTACTATCGTGTTTTAATCCCAGGCAATGTTTGTAGCTAACGACTTCGCGTGAAATAAAATTGGGCAAAGTATTTTTCGCTATGTTTGACACGAATTCATTGAAAATAATGTTGTTGTACAGATTATTGTTTTAACGACACTTTGGGATAAGGATCTAAATCATGAAACCTGCCAAACTCCTTAGAGCATACATAACAGGAGTAACTTTATCTGTCGTATACGGTGCATCCTAGCGAAAAGTTACACACTAGGGAATTAAAGAACATGAAATTATGCGTCTAATGAGTACCAATACATATTAATTCAATTCAGCGACATAGTAGAAAACCATGGTCGAAAACGAGGCTTTCCTCAAGTTTGTAAGTTATCTCAAGATAGTCGTTTTTAAGCTTCTGCGTTTCAATTTTGACTTTTACTTTAGGTTTTAGCTCCTCATTTGTAGGAATCATATTACAGAATCGAGAGTTCATAAGTAGTAATCGAAGAGCTGGCGGTTTTCTCGTGCAACGCATCAGCATTGCAGTTCAATGAGGAAATACCGCCAGCATACTCGATACAATGCGTAGAGGGCCTTTTTAGGGTTCCGTAGCCAAAATGGCAAAAACGGAAACCCTGTAGTTTCGTCATGTCTGCCCGTCTATCCATCTGTCCGTATGTCACAGGCATTTTGCTCGAAAAGTATAATGTGTATTTGTATAAAATTTGGAGGGTAGGTGTATTTTGTTAGCCGCTACATAGTTCTGTAAAGAAATTAAAAAAAAATTTTCTTTTAGTGGTGTACCCCATGCATGTAACTGCAAGTCAAAAAATATATATATATATTGTAAGTACACGTGTGGCACATCAATCGTTAGGCCTTTTAAATTAAATATAAGGTTTCTCAGCATGTTTTTCGATTAAGTGAAAATAGTCGGAGATAATCGCCCCGAAAGTCACAAAATTTTCAGGATTTGTAGCTGTCAAAAGTATTTCGTGTAACCATTTTGCATATTTGCTCGGTTGTATCCATATTAAATGACATAAAAAATTTAAATCTTCTACATCACCTCCAAAGTACCGCGTGCTTTGAACCTCTGCTGATTGGCGTAGGCGATTATCTCCGACTATTTTTACTTAATCGAAAAACTTGCTGAGAAACCTCATATTTATTTTAAAAGGCCTATCGATTTAAGTGCCACACGTGGAGTTGCAATGTTTTTTTTTTACTTGCAGTTACATCTATGGAGTGCACCTAGGGTTTGCAATCCGGATATCCGGATATCCGAAATATCCGGATATCCGCCAAATTTCGGATCCGGATCTTACAGGCTCTTGGATCCGGATTTTTCGGATATTACGGATCCTTAAAATACAACTATAAAAACCGAAAATACGGCTACAAAATGAAGTTTTTACGAGTCCACGCTGAAAACCGAATGGTATATAACTCAATCTCTGTCTTTATTCGCCACTTCATCATACCAGCACAGATAATTTTTGTTTTTAATTTATTAGTCACAAAAACTAATTAAACCTACATACTACAAACTAGTCAAATTGCCACAGTTTCACCGTAGGCAAAAACACAAAGTTATTATATAAATCCACTGTTGCCTATATGTACTACTATAGCTACCTACTAAAGACTTACGGCATTCATAAACGTTCAACAAGCCTATTTTTACTAAAATGGCGTTCAAATTCGTTTGTCCTTATCTGTCACTTTGACATTTGTGTTTAGCACATTTTATTTAGCAGAGGCATTTTAAGTTTTATGAATAAGGGGATTCGATAAAATAAACCTAAATGAATATTTAGGAAGAATATTTGACCCAGGAAGTAAAAAGTAAATGCAACAACAATACCTACCTACGTTTTATAATTTAATAATTTTTAAAATTTTAGAAAGAAAAGAAAAAGAAAGAAAGAAACATTTATTCGAGACAAACAACACACAGCGTTTGTCACGAAACGGTTCTATCTCAGCATAATGCTGGCATTGCTGCCAGCGCTGGTCTTCCGATAGAACCGTCGAGTGAGTTCACGGTGGATAACAAACAAAATAATGATATAAACTTAATTAAACACGAGAAGGGACAATTAACGAAATTAAAAATAGAACATAAAATATAATAATATTGTCCAGTGGTCTATGAACGCAGCCATTTCACTCCTGCGCGATCCGTAACAGCACACTAGCGTCATTGACACTGACAGTGACAGAAGTGACAGGTGGCACTGGCAGACAGGCGTCATTCTTTTCAATTAAACATGTAATCAACAATAATGTTTGAAAATCTACAATATGCTAAGTATAATTAATTCGATTTACTTATAACTGAGAAAAAACACGTACCATGCAAGGTTGAAAACCGGTTACAATTTGAAAAGTGATCATTACTACACACAACTATGACCAATAAACAATAACGAAGTGAACAGTTTAGTATGATGATCTTCACTGATCCTGTAATATAATAAGCATGGTACGCTATATTAATGCCCGTTCATCGCTTTTGCCATGTCTAGACACAGTCTTGCCTAAAGGAATGTCCCCTGCTAGACAAACACCTTTTCCCTCGTCCGGATCACATTGTCAATTTCTCCTCCTAGGCTTGATACCTAGTTACAACCCTATTGAATTAACTCCGGTACATAGAGCTCATTGAAATATATGTATGTACGAGCACCTGGTACGGAGTTAACTCGACCTGCTGGTCAATCACGTAACGCATTGTACGCACGTAAGGTAGATTTAATGTCAAATTTTATATGGGAAATAGACAGTTGGATTGTCCTAACGCGCGTTTGGAACGTTACGTTGATTACCCCTGTTGTAGTGATTCAAGTGACAGCTTTCAGTGACGAAACTCTCACTTTGCCGGTTAGTTTGAGGAAGTAAGTAAAAAGTTGAAAAAAAAAGCGTTATAGGTACCCTTTGAAATGAAATGAAATGAAAATAATTTAATCCAGAACAAGTCCATATTGGCGAGTACATTAGAATACACAAAATAATAACCTTTAAGACCTCATGAATGCGTAACGCGTAACCTATTTAAATCTTTCAGGTATACGATGGAATAGCCGTTTTTTCTTAGTTTAACCTTACAACTCCTACTTTATACCAAAAAAGCCTTGTGGATCCGTATTATCCGAAAGATCCGGATATCCGGATCTGTTGAATTTAAATATCCGAAATATCTGGATCCGAAATATTGGCGGATCTTGCAAACCCTAAGTGCACCCCTAAAAAAAATGTTTTTGTCATTTCATTACAGAACTATGTAGCGGCTAACAAAATACACCTATCCTCCAAATTTCATTCAAATACACTTTAAAGTTTTCGAGTAAAATGCCTGTGACATACGGACAGACGGATTGACGGGCAGACATGACCAAACTATAAGGGTTGCGTTTTTGGCATTTTGGCTACGGAACTCTAAAAAGGCCCTCTGGGCATTGTACCGAGTATGCTGGCAGTATTTCTTCGTTGAACTGCAATGCTGATCGATTACCAGTTATGATGATACTAATGCTGAAATGAATGTCGATTCTGTAAATTCCTACAATTGAGGAGCTAAAACCTATAGTTAATTTCTAAATTGAAACGCAAAAGCCTAAAAACCATTATCTTGAAACAACTAACAAAGTTGAGTTAAGCCTAATTTTTGACCATGGTTTTCTACTATGTCGCTGAACCGTATTAATATGTATTAGTACTCATTAGACGCATAATTTCACGTTCTTTAATTTCATAGTGTGTAACTTTTAGCTAGGATGCACCGTATAGAAGCTACGAGTGAGAAACCAAAAAAAGTCCCAAAATTTCGTGGATGTGTGGCTGCCAAATTAAAGTTGTCCCAATGTATCTCGTGTAACCATTTTAGATATTTGATCGGTTGTATCGATGTCAACAGTATTTAAAAAAAAAATCTTCTACACCACCACTTGCAACGTACCCCCCGGGGTACGTTGCAAGTGGTGCTTTGAACCTCTACGGACTGGCCTATAATGTCATCAATTTCATGCCTTTGGTGTAGGCCGGTTCCTAAAAGGTTCTGAATAGAGACTAAGTGGCTATCTATCGGTGCTTTGACCAAACGTGCTTTGAGGTACAATTTGAGTCTAAAACAAAGACGATCGGGTTTTAGGTTTGCCCTGTAGCCTAACCTATTTGAAAAAAAAAACCACAGATTGCGTGCCTCACAGACTATCGTATATATATTTACCTTTTTTTTTATATGTTCGCTGACTTCTCCGTCAATTGTGAACTGTTAAAAAAAAAAATTAAAATGTGTTCTCCTGAGAGAGTGATGGTCCCATTGTCACCAAGTCAGGATCTTATGATGGGATCCCAGGGAAATCTAGGGCAACCCTCAAATTTAACAGGCACGTATAAATCACTTTGTATAACGTGGTTGATGTATTTTCTAAAGCTATTCAGGTATTTGCGTCTGGTAGTCATCCCTTCATGTTGTCTTCAACGGTTAGGAGTGGGAGGATATTTTTTAAATTGTAGAGGTACGTATATACCTTTAATTGTCTTCTTTCAAGTTATTCAGGTAAGCACAAGTCAGGATCTGATGATAGGATCCCAGGGAAATAGAGGGTAACCCTCCAATTTTATAGGCACACGTGTAGTGACTTCGGTATTTTCTATTATGACTCGTGTATTTATCTCGGGCTTCAAACTTACGCGTTCCGGGATTTCGTTGGACATGGAGCTGGAGTTCCTGAGCTATTCGAACGTGCCGCAAAAGTTAACTGACGAGAGCTCGTCGCGTCAAACTGCTGTCAAGAACATTTTATGTTTGTATATTAGCAGTTTGTATCTTGCAGCAAATGGGCCGCTGCCGATCAATACTCTAGTGACGATGACGGCGATGTGAATACCAGTTTTCGAGTTAACTACGGATTTTTCGTGTATTCTTGTACTTTGAACCATATTATATCTTGCTTATTACTCGAAAAATTAAATATATTATGTATACTTATGCGCCACGGCGACAATTATTCAAACTTCGATACGCGTGTGGAAATTTTGCAATTTGTTTGTTCACAAACGTTATGTCGAGGAAACTTATGTTATCTAAGAATAAAACAATTATCATTCAACGTTGTAGTTTTATATTGTATCCTTTTCCTTAATCACGACTTTCTCGTCGCTTAGCGACAATATTTTTTCGAATTCCGTAGATTAATTTCCAATGTGCTCGATAGTCGTGGGAGGCACAAAATCTGTGATTTTTAGGGTATCGAACTCAAAGAGTAAAACGGGACCCTATTACTAAGACTCCGCTGTCCGTCTCTGTCTGGCTGTATGTCTGTCCGTCTGTCACCAGGCTGTATCTTAACAACAGTGAAAGTTAGACAGTTGAAATTTTCACAGATGATGTATTTCTGTTAACGCTATTACAACAAATACCTACTAAGAATAGTTTTTTGTTTTTCTTTTTTAGGGTTCCGTAGCCAAATGGCAAAAAACGGAACCCTTATAGATTCTTCATGTCCGTTCGTCTGTCTGTCCGTCCGTATGTCACAGCCACTTTTTTCCGAATCTATAAGAGCTATACTGTTGAAACTTGGTAAGTAGATGTATTCTGTGAACCTCATTAAGATTTTCACACAAAAATCTAAAAAAAAAGATTAAGTTTTAAATTAAAGGTCCCCATACTCAGAACTGAAACTCAAAAAAATTTTTTTCATCAAACCCATATGTGTGGGGTATCTATAGATAGGTCTTCAAAAATGATATTGAGGTTTTTAACATCATTTTTTTCTAAACTGAATAGTTTGCGCGAGAGACACTTCCAAAGTGGTAAAATGTGCCCCCCCCCCCTGTAACTTCTAAAATAAGAGAATGATAAAACTAAAAAAAATATATGATGTACATTACCATGTTAACTTCCACCGAAAATTGGTAAACCGCAATTTATTTCACGGAACCCTTCATGTGCGAGTCCGACTCGCACTTGGCCGCTTTTTTTTCTTTTACAATCTTACACTAATCGACCTAGTCCCAAACTAAGCAATATTAAGCTTGTAGTATGGGTACTAGACGACGATAAATAATACTGATATAGATAAATACATACTTAATTAAATACATAGAAAACATCCATGACTCAGCAACAAATTTTTGTGCTCATCACACAAATAAATGCCCTTATCGGGATTCAAACCCGGGACCTCCGGCTTCGTAGGCAGGGTCACTACCAACTAGGCTACAGGCGGCTCCCATACAACAAACGTGATTTTTTGCCGTTTTTAAAGATAATGTTACTGGACTCTTGGACTTGGCCGGTTTTTTTTTATTACACGTGCTAGAAAAGAGCGTTTTTCAAACAGTTGAACAATTTTTGGAGAAAAGCACTATATATGCCTCGGCGGGAACGGCAATTTGTGGATTCGTCTCTATTGTCGGATTACAAAATCAACTTATCCACGAATTGCAATTTCCCGGCCTCTGCAATAATGTACTATACCATACCTAATATAAATCCTTGTAAAAAGAAGACGTGTTAATCAAAAAAATACCGGACTTAATAAACAAAATGTCCAGGCCAATTATAATAAATCTTCTTTTTATGCTGTTGATTCAATTTTCAACTTCCCGGAACAAAAAATATTTTTCCCAGCAAACTGACTATGAGGGCTTTTTGTTGGATGTTGGAATAAAGAGGCTTAGCCGAATTCAATACTACGTTTTAATGTCGATCTCACTTGAACATGGTATCTGTTTAAATTTAAATATTTTGTTGCTCTTATCTTATGTGTAATATGTGTATATTTTAACATACCTACTTATTACAAAGTGTGATATTCGCACTCCAGTTGTCATATTGTTTACGTCTGCGACCTTTATAATAATAAAAAGTAAAAATAATAAAAGGTTGGCCGGAAGAGATCGCTCTGTAGCGATAAGACCGCCTGTTGTTAACTCTACTTTTAAGTTTGTATGTCCTGTATTTGATTAATGTATTGAGGTGTGCAAATAAAGAGGAGGTATTTGTATTGTATAGGTAATAGGTATTAAATCTCGGGCCCTAATCCTAAAGGCCCCGCCACATTCGCGCGCGAACGCACGAAAAATATGCGCGAACGCGTGAAAGCGTTAATGTGGAGCCCGTTCGCATATTTTTCGCGGGTTCGCGCCTTGTTTACCACTTCTTGTCGGTTTTTGGCTCTCGTCCAAGAGCCTGCGAAATGATGACATGTATAATATTATCTATACATATAATAAAGCTGAAGAGGGTCGAAAGTCTGTACATGGAAGATATTCGAAAAAAAATTGGCTAGGGATTCTTAGAATCGATTACAGAACACGTTCCAACAGTTTTTAGATTTTTTGTCTGTTTGTCTGTTTATCGGTTTATCTGTTTATCTGTTTGTCTGTTTATATGACCGCGCATCACGTGAAAACGGCTGAACCGATTGAGATAAAATTTGTTATAAAGATAGTTTTAATCCTAGGGATGGACGTAGAGTAGTTTTTATCCCGGAAATCAACCCCTAAGGGGATGAAATGGGGGGTGGAAATTTGTATGGAGCTACTTAAACCGCTGCACCGATTAGGATGAAATTTGGTATATAAATAGTTAAGTCCCGAGTTAGTCCCGAGAAAGGTCAAAGGATAGGTTTTGTCCCGAAAATCTTCCCTTTTCGGGGTTAAATGGGGGGAGGGATATGGAAGTAACCCATTTTAATAAAATTTGGTTTCGAGGTAGTTTAAATTATGGGAAAGGACATCGGATAGTTTTTATTCCGGAAATCTTCCCCTACTGCTGGGGGTGAAATGGGGGTGAAATTTTGGATGGACTCCGTTTAAGTACATTTTGGTATAGATATAGTTTGAGTCCCGGAGAATGACAATGGATAGTTTGAATCCCGAAAATCATCCCCCAAGGGGATGAAATAAGGATAAAAATGTGGATAAATCCCATTTAGTTAAAATTTGGTATAGAGATAGAAGCAGTCCCAGAGAAGGACAATGCATAGTTTTTATCCTGAAAAATCATCTCCTGCGAGGATGAAATGAGGGTGAAAATTTGGATGGAACCCATTTACGGTATAACGATAGTTAAAAGTCCTGGGGAAGGACATAGGATAGTTTTATCCCGAATATCCTCCCCTAAAAGGTGAAAATTTGGATTTGAGTGACCTATTTAGATGAAATTTGGTTTACAGATAGTTTGAGTTCCGGAAAAGGACATAGGATAGTTTTTATCCCGGAAATCATCTCTCAAGGGGGTGAAATAGGGGGTGAATATTTGTATGGAGCTACTATACAAGCCAATTAGATAAAAAATTGTATTGAGATAGTTAGTAGGCGCGGTGTTGGTAGGCCCCCACAAGGTGGACTGATGACCTGGTAAAGGTCGCGGGAGTTCGCTGGATGCGGGTGGCGCAGGATTGGTCACTTTGGAACTCTTTGGGGGAGGCCTATGTGTAGGCAGTGGACGTCTTTCCGCTGATATGATGATGATGATAATGATGATAAAAATAGTTTGAGTCTCGGGGAAGGACATAGGATAGTTTTTATATCGGAAATCTACCCCTAAAAGGGAAATGGAGGGTGAAAATTTGTATTGAGCTACGATATTAAACGAGTTCTACGCGGACGAAGTCGCGGGCAAAAGCTAGTTATTATATAATTTAAATGTATAAATGACTACATGTAAGCCACTTAACTATTTCTCGATAAACCGAAGTTCTTGATTTGACTATTTCCGATAGAGTGCCCTCTGGTGTGGCTTAACGGTTACCGAGTGATAGTCGAGCGACAAGATTGGCGCACGATCATTACGTTGGCGGCAACCGGATAGTACGGACGGTTATGGTAGTGATTGTAAACGACTAAAGTGTGCTGATTGAATACATCTTATTATAGCAATTACATGGTTTTTTCACTTCTGGAACTTAACTCCACAGTTAGGGTTATAAATACATTCCGTTTCGTATATATATATACCGAAGAAAAAGAAAGCGTTCAAGATACAGACACTATATTTCGCATTTTTCCCTATCTCGAACATTAATATAGAAATATATAGAAATAGAAATATTTATTCGACAAAAACATGATACACTAGGATACAAAGTCATTGGGTCCCGAGCTAGGATTCCCTGTGTTACGGGACCCAGTAGAACAGCAAGCATACGATATTAAATAAGAGACAAGTATAGAATAGATGTTTAACAAATTACAAAGCTACAATAATTTTAGTTCTGTCAGTGTAATGTGTGAGCGTGAGTGTGTGTGAGAGTCTGAGAGTGCGTGTGTGATCATGAGTATTTTGAAGTGAAGGTATAAATAAGTAAATAAATAAATAAACAATTGAATACTGGTGAGATTAATCTCCACTTATAATAAATCTCTAAATAAAAAAAAGAATCAGCCAGTTTGAAACTAAGCTTTGCGCGGTTCGAATGTTCTCAGCATCCCATGAACGGAAAAATATGAAACATTTTATATAGGTACATTATTATTCTAGCTGCAACTTAGGATAGTTTTTATCCGACTGCGACAGTTAATTAATTTTCCGAAATATACGACTTCATTTAATTTTTCATTTATTTTTATTGAAATCAAACGCTGCTCCAACTGTCAGCTATAAGAACCGTCAAATTTTCGTCAAAATGGCGGAATTGCTTTGCCTTTCACTTATTAATAATTTAAATCCCGTCTACGATAGACCTTTACGAGACAAATGCTAAAATATAAACCATAAAAGAATATTCGATTCTGATATGAGAACTTATATGCGCAAATGTCGTTTTATGTCGTAATTTCAATAAATGAAATCAACAAATTTGAACAATATAATTAACACGAATTTGTTTTTTTTGAATGACAATGGCACGCGCTCGGCGAATTCAGCCAAAGTACCTGCGGCGCTACCACGAAAACCGATACTCAATGTTCATATATTTGCATCCCTGTTACTCGAGTATGGTTAGTGCGATAGAGATAGAGATACCCGAATATTTTCGAATTCCGAAGTTCGTGGTTATAGCTCAGGAATCGAAAATATGGTAAATAATCATAATGTATTTTCTCGAAAAAGAATTTAAAATAAATATAGTCAAATGGAGAAAAAAACAAAGCAAGAGGTTATATAGGTAATGATTCAGTTATAAGAGTCCAAAGTTTTAAGAGGGGGTATGTTCTGTCCCTTTTCCGCAAAACGCACCTTCATATGAAACGATTGTTTTTTACTATGACGCTCGAGTATATTGACGTTACAGTCTCTCATCGTTTTCTCACTCTAACAAGCGACATTAAAACGGATGTAGCTTCATAATTTTTTGAGATATTTGAATGGGAGTTTCATTATCTTCTATCTATTTATCTCCACTTATAATAAATCTCTAAATTAAAAAAAGAATCAGCCAGTTTGAAACTAAGCTTTGCGCGGTTCGAATGTTCTCAGCATCCCATGATCGGAAAAATATGAAACATTTTATATAGGTACATTATTATTCTAGCTGCAACTTAGGATAGTTTTTATCCGACTGCGACAGTTAATTAATTTTCCGAAATATACGACTTCATTTAATTTTTCATTTATTTTTATTGAGTTCAAACGCTGCTCCAACTGTCAGCTATAAGAACCGTCAAATTTTCGTCAAAATGGCGGAATTGCTTTGCCTTTCACTTATTAATAATTTAAATCCCGTCTACGATAGACCTTTACGAGACAAATGCTAAAATATAAACCATAAAAAAATATTCGATTCTGATATGAGAACTTATATGCGCAAATGTCGTTTTATGTCGTAATTTCAATAAATGAAATCAACAAATTTGAACAATATAATTAACACGAATTTGTTTTTTTTGAATGACAATTGACAATGGCACGCGCTCGGCGCATTCAGCCAAAGTACCTGCGGCGCTACCACGAAAACCGATACTCAATGTTCATATATTTGCATCCCTGTCACTCGAGTATGGTTAGTGCGATAGAGATAGAGATACCCGAATATTTTCGAATTCCGAAGTTCGTGGTTATAGTTCAGGAATCGAAAATATTGTAAATAATCATAATGTATTTTCTCGAAAAAGAATTTAAAATAAATATAGTCAAATGGAGAAAAAAACAAAGCAAGAGGTTATATAGGTAATGATTAAGTTATAAGAGTCCAAAGTTTTAAGAGGGGGTATGTTCTGTCCCTTTTCCGCAAAACGCACCTTCATATGAAACTATTGTTTTTTACTATGACGCTCGAGTATATTGACGTCACAGTCCCTCATCGTTTTCTCACTCTAACAAGCGACATTAAAACGGATGTAGTTTCATAATTTTTTGAGATATTTGAATGGGAGTTTCATTATCTTCTATCTATTTATACATAATAAATGCCATGTCCTGACTGACTTATTCGCTCAACCACTCACTCACTCACTCATCAACGCACAGCCGAAACTACTAATCTTAGAGAGTTGATTTTTGCACAGTATGTTGCTTTTATAACGTGGGCTAGGGATAAAAAGGGATTTTTGAAAATTCTACCCCTAAGGGGGTAAAATGGGGGTGCAAAGTTTGTATGGGAGAACCTTTTTTTTTTGAGCTATAGACTTAAACTTTGTAGAAAAATTAGTTATTAGAATACAAATGAAACACTTTCAGCGTTTTGGAAAATTCCACCCCTACGGGGGTAAAATAGGGGTGCAAGGTTTGTATGGGGGAAACATTTTTTTTTTAAATAGAGACTTAAAACTTTGTAGAAAGATCAGTCATTACATTAGAATACAAATAAAGAACTTTCAGGGTTTTAGAAAATTCTACCCCTAAAGGGGTAAAATAGAGTGCAAAGTTTGTATGGGAAAAACTACTTTTTTTTAAATAGAGACTTAAAACTTTGTAGAGAAATTATTCATTAGAATACAAATAAAGTACCTAGATTCAGTGTTTTAAAAAAATCTACCCCTAAGGGGGTAAAATAGGGGTGCAAATTTTGTATGGGGGAAACAATATTTTTTTTAAATAGAGACTTAAAACTTTGTAGAAAGATTAGTCATCAGAATACAAATTAAGTACTTTCAGCGTTTTAGAAAATTCTACCTCTAAAAATAGGGGGCTAAAATAGGGGTGCAAAGTTTGTATGTGGGAAACTATTTTTTTTAGCTAGAGTCCTAAAACTTTGTAGAAAGATTATTTAAATACAAAGAAAGTACTTTCAGCGTTTTGGAAAATTTCACCCCTAAGGGGGTAAAATAGGGTGCAAAGTTTGTATGGGAAAAACATATTTTTTTTTAATAGAGACTTAAAATTTTGACGAAAAATTACTTATTAGAACATGAAAAATACTACATTCGGCGTTTTACAAAAATCATTCCCTAAGGGGGTTAAAAAAGGGTGCAAGGTTTGTATGGGGAACACTTTTTCTGAGCTAGACACTTAAAACTTTGTAGAAAGATTACTTATGAAAATACAAAAAAAAAGACTGAGCGTTTTGAAAAAATCTATCCCTAAGAGGGATAAAAAGGGGTGCAAAGTTTTTATCAGGGAAAGTTTATGTTTTTGAGTTAGAGACTTGAAACTTTGTAGAAAGATTACTTATTAAAATACAAAAAAAGAACACAAATCGTTTTAGAAAATTCCACCCCTTATAGGGTTAAAAAGGAGAGCAAGCTTTGCATGGGCAACACTTTTTTTTGAGTTAGACTTAAAACTTTGCAAAAAGATTACTTATTAGAATACTAAAAAAGAACTTTCAGCGTTTTAGAAAACTCCATCCCTAAGGGGATCCTTAAGATCCTTAAGAAGGGTAGCCAGTGTTGTGTGGGAAAAACTTTTTTTTTTACTAGACTTAAAACTATTCAAAATGTTACTAATTAAAATTAATAATAAAGTACTTTCAGAGTTTTAGAAAATTCCACCCCTAAGGGGGTTAAGAAAGCTTTGTATGGGCAACACTTTTTTTGAGCTAGAGACTTAAAAGTTTACGAAAAAAGTTCTTTCAGCGATTAGAAAAATTCAACCTCTAAGGGGGTTTAAAAGGGGGTTCAAATTTTAAATGGCGAGCAATAAAATTTTAAAGTGTGAGTAAGAGATTTTTAACTTCGGTCTTATTCTGTACGTTAAAAGACTACAAAAGTGATTTCAGAGATTTGATTTCAGATTTCAAAGTTTGAGTATTTCAAGGCATTTTTAAAGTATGAGATTTTTAACTTTGGTTTTAGACTGTTTGTTCACAAACTAGAAAATGAACATCAACTTTTTTTTTAATTATCTCCTAAAAGAGGGTTCAAATGTTGTATTGAGAGAAATCATTTTCTAAGACGATAAAAAGTTCTACGCGGACGAAGTCGCGGGCAACAGCTAGTACATAATAAATGCCTATGTCCTGACTGACTTATTCACTCACTCACTCACTCATCAACGCACAGCCGAAACTACTAATCTTAGAGAGTTGATTTTTGCACAGTATGTTGCTTTTATAACGTGGGCTAAGGGTAAAAAGGGATTTTTGAAAATTCTACCCCTAAGGGGGTAAAATGGGGGTGCAAAGTTTGTATGGGAGAACCTTTTTTTTTTGAGCTATAGACTTAAACTTTGTAGAAAAATTAGTTATTAGAATACAAATGAAACACTTTCAGCGTTTTGGAAAATTCCACCCCTACAGGGGTAAAATAGGGGTGCAAGGTTTGTATGGGTGAAACATTTTTTTTTTAAATAGAGACTTAAAACTTTGTAGAAAGATCAGTCATTACATTAGAATACAAATAAAGAACTTTCAGGGTTTTAGAAAATTCTACCCCTAAAGGGGTAAAATAGAGTGCAAAGTTTGTATGGGAAAAACTACTTTTTTTTAAATAGAGACTTAAAACTTTGTAGAGAAATTATTCATTAGAATACAAATAAAGTACCTTGATTCAGTGTTTTAAAAAAATCTACCCCTAAGGGGGTAAAATAGGGGTGCAAATTTTGTATGGGGGAAACAAAATTTTTTTTAAATAGAGACTTAAAACTTTGTAGAAAGATTAGTCATCAGAATACAAATTAAGTACTTTCAGCGTTTTAGAAAATTCTACCCCTAAAAATAGGGGGCTAAAATAGGGGTGCAAAGTTTGTATGTGGGAAACTATTTTTTTTA
Source organism: Epinotia brunnichana (assembly GCA_963854355.1). Lineage (NCBI taxonomy): Eukaryota > Metazoa > Arthropoda > Insecta > Lepidoptera > Tortricidae > Epinotia > Epinotia brunnichana. The sequence continues at coordinate 38,959,379 of OY977937.1, read as the reverse complement.
GCTAGAGTCCTAAAACTTTGTAAAAAGATTATTTAAATACAAAGAAAGTACTTTCAGCGTTTTGGAAAATTTCACCCCTAAGGGGGTAAAATAGGGTGCAAAGTTTGTATGGGAAAAACATATTTTTTTTTAATAGAGACTTAAAATTTTGACGAAAAATTACTTATTAGAACATGAAAAATACTACATTCGGCGTTTTACAAAAATCATTCCCTAAGGGGGTTAAAAAAGGGTGCAAGGTTTGTATGGGGAACACTTTTTCTGAGCTAGACACTTAAAACTTTGTAGAAAGATTACTTATAAAAATACAAAAAAAAAGACTTTCAGCGTTTTGAAAAAATCTATCCCTAAGGGGGATAAAAAGGGGTGCAAAGTTTTTATCAGGGAAAGTTTATGTTTTTGAGTTAGAGACTTGAAACTTTGTAGAAAGATTACTTATTAAAATACAAAAAAAGAACACAAATCGTTTTAGAAAATTCCACCCCTAATAGGGTTAAAAAGGAGAGCAAGCTTTGCATGGGCAACACTTTTTTTTGAGTTAGACTTAAAACTTTGCAAAAAGATTACTTATTAGAATACTAAAAAAGAACTTTCAGCGTTTTAGAAAACTCCATCCCTAAGGGGATCCTTAAGATCCTTAAGAAGGGTAGCCAGTGTTGTGAGGGAAAAACTTTTTTTTTTACTAGACTTAAAACTATTCAAAATGTTACTTATTAAAATTAATAATAAAGTACTTTCAGAGTTTTAGAAAATTCCACCCCTAAGGGGGTTAAGAAAGCTTTGTATGGGCAACACTTTTTTTGAGCTAGAGACTTAAAAGTTTACGAAAAAAGTTCTTTCAGCGATTAGAAAAATTCAACCTCTAAGGGGATTTAAAAGGGGGTTCAAATTTTAAATGGCGAGCAATAAAATTTTAAATTGTGAGTAAGAGATTTTTAACTTCGGTCTTATTCTGTACGTTAAAAGACTACAAAACTGATTTCAGAGTTTTTCCAAATTCATCCCCTAAGAGTGTTAAAATTGGTTCAAAGTTTGAGTATTTCAAGGCATTTTTAAAGTATGAGATTTTTAACTTTGGTTTTAGACTGTTTGTTCACAAACTAGAAAATGAACATCAACTTTTTTTTTAATTATCCCCTAAAAGAGGGTTCAAATTTTGTATTGAGAGAAATCATTTTCTAAGACGATAAAAAGTTCTACGCGGACGAAGTCGCGGGCAACAGCTAGTAATATAATATAGCTTTAAATTGTTGTTGTTAACAGAGAACAGTTAAGAGCAGTTCAGTCTCACTGTAGTCGTGTTGCAGCAGCCATTTGGTTAGAGTGCTTCTACTGGGGGCGACGGGCTGTATAAAATTTGCAGAAGGTCTTTAGGACAAGAGGGGAGATAAATTGGCTGAAACGCTGGGCAAATCTGGATGTATACTTGGGCGTTTTCCAGCGTTGCCGTCGTCTTGTGTCCGCGTCAAAGTTTTTGTCGTGTCTTCTGCCGTTTGCAAGCATGACCTTTCTAAGGAACAGCTGTCGGACCGTCAGGACATTCGCTTCCATGTAGAGGTATTTAGTGCGGTACCGGAATGGTTTTCGGAATGCGACTTTTAAAAGAGATCGCTGCGCCCTTTCCAAGCTGATAAGGATGGTCTTTGCTGCTCCACCCCATACTGAGTTACAATACCCTAGTATAGATTCCCCGAGCGCGAAGTACACTGATTTTAATAGCTCGGGATACGCAACGTGTCTCAGATGCCTAAACACAAACATGAGTTTCCGAACGCGAGACTTTAGGGATTCAATGTGCTGACGCCATGTTAGGTGCGCGTCTAGTAGCACGCCCAGATATTTAATAGTGTTCGTACGTTCAAGAATACTAGCACTGCTTGCCGTAGAACTACTCCCATCATTCTGTACACCCACTCGCATGGAAAAGTCATCACTTGGCTGGCCCCTAGCGTTAATAGTAAAGCATACGTATTTTGTTTTACTTACATTTAATGTTAGTAAATTTGCATCCAACCAGCCTGAGACAATCGCCATGCTGATTTCGGCTTGTCTTGTACATGCTTATTGTACATGATTATAAGAATTTGTAGTGTTTAGTTATATAATTTTATTCTGCCTCTTTGACGATTATTACTGCGTATATGCAATATGCAAATGCTATACTGTGTATATGCAAATAAATAATTTCAATTTCAATTGTTAGTGAGTACCTTTATGATCTCTTAATCCTCAGCACGCGCTACGCTCTCTATATACACCGGAAGTGAGTGAAAGAGTAACGGACCAGAGCCTTAATTTGGGTTATTTCTTTTGTATCCCAATTGGTTTTCAATATGTTTCCCATACTCTGACATTGAGCGTGATGCCTTAAAAGTTCCACAGATTAACAGTTGACCTAACCTGACAGTCCCAAGTCATGAGGGATGGTCACGTAAATTTTCGAACGTACGTTAGGACAATTCAACTGTTATTTTCCCATATAAACAGTGACATTTAGATCTACCTGACGTGCGTACAATGCGTTCTGTAATCGACCAACAAGCATCCTACCGTATAAAATATATTTGGCTAACACATTCAAGGATTCATACCTACCGGCAATATTTGTACGTCCGGCTTTATAATTGTCATTCTACAAACACTAACAGTTTGCCTAGTCGATTTAACGGGAAAGTGGTAGAATTCCCGGACGACATCAGTTGAAGTGAATTCAGATCTGCATCACCGAGCACCACACACTTGCAGTTCGGGGACATCACCCGTTCTAACCCTGATGAGAATCTGATAGACGTTGTTCTAATACGAAGAACTGACAGGACCAAACCGTAAGTCTTTGGGCCGCTGTAGCTTTCTTCACTAGAAATAAAAACAAAGAAATAAACCCAAACAAGTGCTCACTTCAAAAGCACAAAATATGGGTAAATATAACACCGTTCTTAGAAGTATTAATCACCATAATTGATCGCAGGCAAATACTTAAGACTTTTAATGAAAGATGCAAATGTTGCCTTGATTCGACCGTAATGGCCTCTAGACAAGACTTAAGTTTTAATCTTACTCCGTCTGCACTCCCATTATCATTATTATTTTATTATGAATATTGTACAAAAAACACTATTGACAATTTAACACTATTAACTAGGATGCCCTTAGCTCTTATTAATAATTTGACATTTAAACACATTTTACCTCTTTGACATTGTACCATTTTAATATATACATAGATTACATACATAGATTCACGCCTTTATTAGGCAGAACACACAAAATGTATGTTCCAGTAACACTTTTAGTATAAATGTGGATATAAAAGGCCGACAAAATGTGAATAATGTAAAATGTTAATATTATTCCAATTGTTATTATTTTGTTTTCATTTTGCACTGTATTTTTGACTTGAATATTATCTATATGATTGTTATTATTTTACACTCTGACGATTTTATTGTGACTCCACGCTATTTTAATAAAAAAAAAATAACCATGTAAATTTTGAAAATGATAGAAATGAATCTAATCTAATCTAATTAAAGGTGAGTCTGGGTGAGGTGTTGCTTAAACGGAGCGCTTAACTGGTAAACGTTATTTTGATTGCATACGTTTTAGACAATGTTTTTGTGCTTTTCTATAATATATGTGGACAAGTGTTTATGTAATTATATCATTAAAAAAAATTTTGGGGATAATCTTACACAAATTTAATTTACCTAGTCCCAAACTAAGCAAAGCTTGTGCTATGGGTACTAGACGACGATATACATACGTATGTAGATAAATACATAGAAAACAACCATGACTCAGGAACAAATATTCGTCATCACACAAATAAATGCCCTTACCGGGAATCGAACCCGGGACCTCAGGCTTCGTAGGCAGGGTCACTACCTAACCAGAGGCTACAGAGGTCGTCTAATTTTACAGGGTGGAAAAAAGTATAGGCCCTGAAGCCTTCCCACCTTAAATCCTTTAGTTAGCTAATTTTACCGAAAGGAAACATTCCCTTATTTTTTAAAAGAAACAAAAATACATTCAAAGATCTTTTCAAAGATCTTCTAAAATTCGCTTGTCTCACCCGGGAAACGAACCAACTAAAAATTAAAAAAATAACCCCTTGCTATATATAATGCTATAACTATGCGAATCGGTAGGATTATTGTTCAGGATAAAATTTTCCTTTTTGTTTGAAAGCAGTTTTGTTTCTTTAAAAAAATAAAGGAATGTATCATTTCAATAAAATTTGCTAACTAAAGGATTTAAGGTAGTTCCCCTCTAGGGCCCTTAATTTTTCTCCACCCTGTATATTAAAAGTTCTGAAGGGTAAAAGTATGTACTCTTCGACCGGGAAAATAGGAAAGTAACGAAATGTAGTCAAGGACGAAGAAGGTCCCCATAGCTAGTATTAACACCATATAAGCAAGCATTGAAAACGAGAAAGATTGTTCTATTTAAAATGTACCCATTTGGGAAAAAGTGGGGATAACTAAAATTCTCGAAATTTGAAGTAAAATTTCAAAAAGATTTTATAAAAATAAAAAGACAAAGTAACTTACTCGCACCGATATACTGTTCCAACCTCCTTACAAAGCCATTCGAGGAAATATGAAGTTATTGAAAAATTCTATGGATCCCCGACTCGCTTTGCCATCAAATTTTATTATATTCTTGAGGGCAATGTTAGGAATATGAGTTTGCCGATGAATTTCCTATCTAATGTTCCTCGGTTCAAGCAACCGATATCAATTTTAACGATTACAGTTTTAATTCGCCAATAAAAAACCCAGTCTACGTTTGTGGTCTCAAATGCACATTGTATAAAAAATATTTTCTGATATACACATGTACACTAATAATATGGAGATGTTAGACATACATATATACCTATATACTGAGTCAAGTGACATTTTAAAGTTTTTAGTATTTTCGCATATTTATGACGAAAATACATACTTTTCTGTATTAGTTACTGTTTTAAAACATTGGAAATAAAACGACGCAAATGACTGAAAGTAATGCCAATTTTAAATTGGAACGTGGTATACCAAGACAGACACCCAGATGCCCATACAGGGTGACTGGTAATTCGACCTATTCCTTGAAAGGGGTTATACTAGAGCTAATTTGCAACAATTTATGTCCTGTCGACCAGGGGTCGAAACTCGCTGGTTTCCGAGATATACGAGTTTTTAGTTTGTATGAAAAAAATTCTCCTTGCAGCCTTAAGCTGGTGATTGTAACAAAAGTACTTCCATTTGGATGTTAAAACAACATTTTTGTCACAATCAGCACTTTAAGGCTGCAAGGCGATTTTTTTTCAAACAAACTAAAAACTCGAAAAATTAAAAAAAATCGTGTTTTGACCCCTGGTTGACTGGACATAAATTGTTGCAAATTAGCTCTAGTATAACCCCTTTCAAGGAATAGGTCGAATTACCAGTCATCCTGTTTAAACAAGTTAAACTCATCACGCCACACCAACAACAACACAACAAGCTACAAGCTTTGCTTAGTTTGGGACTAGGTCGATTTGTGTAAAGATTGTCCCTAAATATTTATTATTATTATTAACACCCCCTTGTTTGCGTCGGGTGTTAACACTTACACTGCCAGGAACCCGCGGAGCAGGCAACGCCGTAGGCACTTACCGCAACATACGGGGAAAGCGGGATCAGCAACAAGCGTAGATGGGCGTTTTTCAAAAAAAAGTATACAAAACTTTATTGTTTTCAGAATTCGTTTTTTTTGTTTTTCTTACTCAGGACCTTTGATACTATCGATTCTCATACTAATACTTTTTTTTGTCCTAAATCTTCCATTCCAGATCGTCTCATTTTTGTATGCAGTCTTTTTTTATTTATATGGTCGTGAGTTTGTGACGCACTGGAAGAAAAAACTGACATTGTAAAATCTGGGACACTTTTATCATGTATGAGGTTGGATAGTAGGTATCAACGATTCTGAGTAAGAAAAACAAAAAAAAGTTAAATACTTAAACAAAAAAAAGTTTTGTACACTTTTTTTGAAAAACGCTCAAATACGTGAAAATGACGATTCTGACAGTCAAATACGCCTACTTTGCCTCCAGGGGGAACTTTGCCCAAAATGCAACTTTTAAACAAATCCGTTAATGTAGAAAAATAAAAAAGGTTTGTGGCAACACCACTATTTTTAGTAGAAAATAGGTTATATATTTTATCTGTGGTATGACTACGAATCACATTTGCGTCTAACTCCATTAAGTAACGTGTCGGAACTCGTCGAATAAGGGCGTGGTTTGGCGGGTCAATTCTTGCGGAAGTTTGATTTTTTCTTCTACGTAATGGGGAAACCTTAGGTTAGTGAATCTTCTTCTTGTAATAAAATAAGAACGGTAGATAATTTTTATTATTATTTAATCTGGATAAACTTCTTACAACAAAAGTTATGATGCTGGGCAATGTTATCTAGTATTTGGCCAACCTAGTGTGTAAACATTGCCCAGCCTCAAAAAAGGCTCAGGGTTGTCACCTTCAGCCTGTTTACCTGATTGCGCTAGTAAAGGAAGGTTATGTATTTAATTTATTTATGATGTAGGTACGGTAAATTATATTTCTATTAATCTGTTGTGTTTAAGTAGTATCCATATACGTTTTGTTGTATGGTTTGACGACCGATTTAGCTTAGTGACCCTGCCTAGGAAACTGAAGGTCCTGAGTTCAAATCCCGGTAGGGGCACGTAAATCGTTTAATCTGGTTACACATATCAATAACGGCGAATAAAGAATTCTGTAAGGCTACGAGGAGAAAAAAAACCAAAGCACTGTTAATATTTTTTCATAAATAAATAATTTGAATAAAAGTTGTTTTTTGTAGGAATAATCTATTTTATTTTGCGGTCGTGTGAAAGAACGGCACAAAAAAACACTACTACACGGATTAAGCCAAAAGTGACAACCCTAACAGTTTCAAACTGCTTAATGCGACTTGTATAGAAAAGAGCAAGATGTCTATGTAACATTTAACATTACCCATATTTCTCACGAGTTTTCATACATAAGACTAGAATGATAAAATAGAACGCCAAAATTGCCTAAGATCTTGCACTGATCCTTGTCTCAACGTCGTAAGAGCTACCGTCAAACATGCCTACTTTGCCACCAGGGGGAACTTTGCCCAAGAAGCAAATTTTAAAATTTTACTCTTGGGCAAAGTTCCCCCTGGTGGCAAAGTAGGCATGTTTGACGGTATAGTTACGGCAATAATTGACATGGGCAATATTGGCTAAAGTCCAGATAACTTTACCCGCGATCAAATTCGATAAAAAATTGTAGAGATTTAAATTAAAAAAATATTTTTCCTCATGAGCACATGCATTACTACGACTGATACGTTAAGCAAAAAAAACAATTATCCTATCATATAAAAAAATTTGATATTCGTGTTTTTCGAAAAAAGCGGGCAAAGTAGGCATGTTTGAGGTACTGCTGAAGTAGTAAGGCAAGGGAAATAAAATGAACACCCACTCTATTAAGGTTCTTCATATGACGGAATATGTTATTCCCTATTTGCTCATAAATCAAACGGAATGGCCATTAAACTACTTTTATGGGTATTTTCTAGGTCTTTCGAGGATCCCATTCTATGCACAGTTGATATTGGAAGAATCTAGATGGCATTAAAATGATTATTAACATTTACACATAAAGTGTTTAAGTGTACATAGTCAATACAAACGCTACTAGATCAGTTCATATACAAAAAAATATTTTTATAATTTATTTAGAAGACAAACAGTCGCATAAAGGACTTTCATTAATTTATGAAAACAATGTTGACTTAACAACCTAATCATAAAACATAGAAAAAACAAAGCTTAAAAGAAAAATTAATAAACTTTACAAATTAATTTATACTATTAATTTTATTTTTATTTTTTTTATAATAATTTAACAATCACCTAGGGATATTATATTCTACTTATCAAATAACATAACAATAGGTTATAACTATAAACAAAAAACATAAAAATGGAAAGTTATAAAAAAAATACCGCCTCTATGAGGTCAGACTGCGGCATGGACCCCATTACGCTGGCAGCATTACCTCTCTGAATCGCAATGGAAATACGTCGCGAGAGGTAAGCGCCAGCTCTGAGGTCTCCTGTTGCTTGGACCAGCCGCGAAGACAAGGCCTAATGAAATTCCTCATATCTTACGACCAAAGACCCAAGGTTTCCACAGCAAGCGCCGCAAAATCGTAATCCTTTAACAAGGAGGAATATTTGCGGCGCTTGTTCACTTGGGCCTGGTCGGCAGCAGCGCCGGCCTGGGGACTGGGCGAAGATGTCAATGCAAGTTACATCCCACACCAGGGCTCTGCCTAGTTTCCATGGCACCAATATAGCCCCGTCTGGACGCTTGCCATCGTCACGCGCCAAACCCACAGGTTCGAGAATTGCTGGCACGAAGGCGGTGGCAAGCGAACGACGGATCAAATCATTTAAAGTGCCGTGACGGTACAGGCGGCCGGCGCTTCTATGGCAAGAGAGACCATGTCTACCCAGCTGGTCCACGGCCCTCCCACAGTTACACGTATGAGCGACACAAATTCTGGCTCCAAGTCTGAGGCATACCGATATTCTCAGACAGCTTGGGTTCAGAACTGTGCCTACGTTCCGTGACGGGAGAGCATGCAGCCAGTGCCCCGACTCGCTCGCCGAAACAGCCAGGATACGAGTACGATCTGAGTCGTCCGGACTATTGGCAAGAAGTGAAGCATGGGTTACCTTGAGGCGTGGAGTGTCCCAAGCTCTCTGAACGTGCATTGAGTCGGGGACGTCTGCACCTGGGCACGAGTCACACCAGGCTCTCCTGGCCTCGGCCAGGCTCGCTATCTCTTTATCTCGCTATACTTTTCTTACACGGGATGCACTTATTGGAGTTATTGTGGTACCTTTGTTCAGTTTCTCCAATGGAAAAAAACATCGTTTTGTTTTTAGGGTTCCGTACCTCAAAAGGAAAAAACGGAACACTTATAAGATCACTTTGGTTGTCCGTCTGTCTGTCTGTCAAGACCCTTTATCTCAGGAACGTGTGAAGAAGAGGTATCGAGTTGAAATTAAAACCATATACTCAGGTTTACAGTACCTCGAAGCTGTGAAAAAATCAAACTACACTCGCGGTCAAAGAAACCGGGTCAGTACGAAAATCTGTATTATCTCCTAAAATAATAAAGCTAGGGATATGAATGAAACTGTATATTGTAGATAATTTCATACTGAATTAAATATCATCAAATGGTGGAATCGTAATTCTTTTGTTTAATAAAATTACATAGGAAACAAAAAATCAACCAATTTTACGTACAAAAACAAGCAGTAGCTACTTCACATAGGTACAACACAAAAAATAAAAAATAATACTTCGTATTGCCTCCTCGGGCTCTTCTTACAGCTTCTAGACGATTCGGCATTCTTTTTATTGAGTTCTTTATGGGTTCTTGCGGGATATTGTCCCATTCTTCCACTAACGCCTGTTTCAGGTCTCTAGGTGCAGCTGGGGCGGGGTTTCGAGCTCTTACACGCCTCCCAAGCTCGTCCCATACATGCTCAATTGGATTTAAGTCCGGACTCCTCGAGGGCCAGTTCATACAGTTGATACCAACCTCCAAAAAATAATATCTGACAATTTGAGCTGTGTGGCCTGGCGTTGTCATGCATAAACATAGAATTTCCACCCATATTTACTAAGTATGGGCCGACATGCTCATTTAGAATCTCTTCTACATATCATGCACTCGTTAATGTTCCATTTTCTATTAAAACTAACTCCGTGCGACTCTCTGAAGAGATTCCAGCCCAAACCATAACTAGCGCACCGCCGAACGCCACTTTTCCCTCAAAACATGCTGGAATAAAACGTTTACCAGGCCGTCTGTAAACTCTTTGCCGCCCGTCATTTGCATAGAGCATAAATCTGGATTCATCGGAAAACATAATTTTTGCCCAATCTTCGTCACCTCAGTATCTGTGATTGCGAGCATAAAGTCGTCTTGCTGTTGGATGTATTCTTTCAAGTTTTGGGCATTTGGCCGGCCTATGTGGGGTCAAATTGGCTTCTTTGAGCCGCCGCCTGACAGTCCGCTCGCTGATGCCGTCCCTTCGGGTCTCTAAAAGCTAATTTTTCACTTCAACTGCTGTGAGGTGTCGATTTCGGAGCATGGTTGTAACAATAAATCGATCTTCTCTAGCAGTAGTACATCTTGTTTTGCCAGTTACTGGTCTTCTAAGGTTCTGCCCAGTTTGAAGGTAACGTTGGAGGACTCGCTGCACTGTAGAAAGTGACACACCTGTTCTTCTCGCTGTATACCTCTGACTTCTTCCTTCTTCTAACATAGTGATGATACGAGTACATTCATCTCGTGTTAGCGGCATGATATACATTCAAGAATGACCACAAAATAAAACAATGACAGCCTTTTATCATAGTTATTTGACAGATTGAAAACAATTGCTTAAAAACAAGCAAAGGTAAAACGAACGCAATTTCAAATAAGTACCTAATTGGTCTTTTTTTTCAATTAAACCTTTTTCCAGTTACTACGTAGAACATTGAAAGTTGGATTTAGTAGGATATTAAATTCTCTATAAAACAGAGTTAGTTTCATGCAGATACGACCAACGATTTACAAAATATTGAGGTTTTCGTCACTGACCCGGTTTATTTGACCACGAGTGTACTTACTAAGTTAAAGTAAAAAAAGTTGCTTTCTACGATTTATGACGTATTAAAAAAAAATTACTTACTAGATCTCGTTCAAACCAATTTTCATTGAAAGTTTGCAAGGTAATGTACATCATATATTTTTTTTAGATTTATCATTCTCTTATTTTAGAAGTTACAGGGGGGGACAAACACATTTTACCACTTTGGAAGTGTCTCTCGCGCAAACTATTCAGTTTAGAAAAAAAAATTGTTAGAAACCTCAATATCATTTTTGAAGACCTATCCATAGATACCCCACACGTATGGGTTTGATGAAAAAAAAAAATAAGTTTCAGTTAGTATGGGGAACCCCAAAATTTATTGTTTTTTTTTTATATGTTTGTGTGAAAATCTTAATGCGGTTTACATAATACATCTACTTACCAAGTTTCAACAGTATAGCTCTTATAGTTTCGGAAAAAAGTGGCTGTGACATACGGACGGACAGACAGACATGACGAATCTATAAGGGTTCCGTTTTTTGCCATTTGGCTACGGAACCCAAAAAAGATACGGCCGTTTATGCCGAAAAAAACGTATATTTCGATACGCTCAAGAGAATCGAAATTTATAGGGTACTTCTCGTTGACAGAGAACTATGAAATTTGGCAAATAATATCATCTTATACCACAAGTACAGGGAAAAATCTGAAAACTATACAATTTGTAATTTTGTACGGAACCCTCGGTGGGCGAGTCCGACTCGCACCGGTTTCTATTCTTATTATTGTTTTTTTATATTTAAATAAACAAAGTATTTCCATACTTCTCCTTGATTTTAATAGCCCTTTTAAAAATAAAAGTAAACATATTTTTAATTTTTGGGATCACTGGTATTCTTGGAGATATCGATTTTTGACACTTTCTCCATACAAACTTTACACTAAAAAAATGGAACAACTAGAACAAGTCCAAATGCAAGAACTCAGTGATATCGAGCTGGATATGGTTAAATACAATCAGTTGGTCGATAACATAACGCCGTCCGTACATCGGGTAGATTCAAATGTAATTTTTTGTATGGGAAAATTATAGTTGAGTTAATGTATGTAAGTATGTATACAAGAACTTTATTGTAAGAAAGAAAGATACATCTATTCACCAACACATGTACATTAAACAATTTAAAAAAAAACAGAAAAAACACATAAAACATAGAACAAGCGTGTCACACAAAACAGGTTAAATCACAAACATGATATGTAAAGATTTAAGTAGGTACAATAGGTAGGTGAGTTAATTGTCCTAAAAAGTTACGTAATCACCCCTATACAGTAGCTCTAGTATAAGTTGTATCGATACATACACGTTTTCGAACGCGTTTGCGTTTAGTTTCAATTTGTATGGACACACGTAGTTCCTAATAGTTACCACCAGAGGCGCTGTTCGCGTTGCCATACAAATTTAAACTAAACGCAAACGCGTTCGAAAACGTATTGTATTGATAAAACTTATACTTGAGCCTCTGGTCGATGGCGTAACGTTTTGTACGTACGTTAACACATTCACTGCCGAGAATCGCTACACGCTACGCTCGCAGCTGATCCCGCGACTACGGCGTAGGTGCCCGCTAGGCGGGTCCCTGGCAGTACAAGTGTTGAGGGTCCGCAGTAAGCTCGATTCTCCATACAAATGTAGTCATGCTCACATTTTAAAACGACTAGTTAGTTTGCTCTGAAACTTTGTACTTGGAATAAGTTTAGTACCATCCAACCATTAGTTTATGTCGCTTCAGATACCATAGTACCTAATAGTAAAAAGAATACAGCAAATTTAAGTTTTTCATACAAAACTAGTTTTTGCTATTTTTCGTTTGTTTTAATAACTGGAGCCATATAAACTAATTATAACAGACCTCGATACATCTGATGTCAATGTATATGCAAAGTTTTGTAATAATCCCACACGTAGTTTTAAAATGAGAACGAAACTCCGTTTGTATGGGAAGGTGAAATTCGGCCGAGCTTACAGCGGACTCTTAAGTTAGATCTAAATGTCATCTTTTGTGTAGGAAAGTTACAGTTGAGCTGACCTAACGCTAGCTCGAAAAGTTAACACAGAGGGGTGACCTCTCTGGACACCAGGATAAACACAATATAATAAATCCTTCATAAAGTATAAATATATCCCTTATCACACGCAAACCCAGAGAAAACTCGCGTATCATCGCCGTTCATAAAAAATAACGGTTTCCTTTCCAAGTAATTGGTTTTCACGATTTACTCGCTTATGTGCGCGTGCGGTTTACAGATTGAGGGAGATGGGTGCGTAAAAATAAAGACTATATCATTTTGAGCCACTGCCCTGAAGGTCAATCTCACGATTATATTTCTAGCTCCAATTTGACGTTCACGTGTCGTAGTTGGCGTGGTTACCACGCGCGCTGAACAATATAACTAATATAATGTTTCATCAAATAAAAATATAGACCTAGAGGACATTAAAAGTATGGTTTAGAAGATTCATCCATTCATTCAACATCAAAATCATTAATATCCTTAAAAAAATGTCTGCATTTATTTAATAACAACACATTCTAAATGTATAGTTTAATTAATTCTTTAACAACCCAAGTTTGCCTTTATTCCTTGCGGTCGGTAAAACTACAGCCATCATCATCATCATATCAGCCGAAAGACGTCCACTGCTGGACATGGGCCTCCCCCAAAGAGTGCCAAAATGACCGGTCCTGCGCCACCTGCATACAGCGGACTCCCGCGACCTTGTAGGGGGCCTATCCACGCCGCGCCTTCCACTACGGAGTCGCCACTCGAGAACCTTTTCGCCTCAACGGCCATCGGTTCTACGTGCGATGTGCTAACTACAGTATTCAAAAAATACTGTCAGAATTAATGTGTTCTATATTTTTTTCTGGATTTAAGGCGCTGCTTTCAAAAATTCACTGCCCGCAATTTCGTAGTGCTATGCTAGTAATCGATGCCGTGGTTTTCCCGCTATGTTGCAGAAAACGCCTACAAACAGAGCGCCCGCTATGCGGGTTCCTTGGCATTGAAAGTGTTTAATAGTTCGAGGCCAAGCAAAGCTGTAGCGTGTATCAGCATTATTACGCCTTGTAACGGAAATGCCTCGTACAGATATTATTTCTTAATAAGTGGTAGAGATTTACTTATTTCTTCTTATTTATATTTATTTATTTAAATAATAATAATGAACAATTGGAATAACCACAGTCCCCCTCGGCTATGAAGTCAATGCTGACACATTGCGCAACTATGAAGTTTCTGAATAATGACAATGTCAACCATAGGAAAAAATTACATATTCAACCCTAGAGGCATGTCTCAGGATTGAATTCATAGCCGCGGTGGACTGTAATATTAAAATGGTACAATGCAAAATGTCAAGGAGGTTATTATACGTGGCCATGGGCCTTGAATGGGTTAAGTAATTATCAGATTGACCCCCAACAGTCGGATTAACTCTCGGACAGATAGTCAACGGAACACAAATGACTTAACCCTTTTGCTGCCAAGGAACCGCCTCGCGGACGCCTACACCGTAGTCGCTTTTCGCTACAGTATACGAAGAAAACCACAGGATCAGCTATGGTATACTATAATATCGATTTTTGGCAGCAAATGTGTTATATTGCGTAGGGCCTACATAATATTGCTGACATGATACGGGCGCAATATTAAAACGTGAAAACACTTGTTCATCATTCAGCCCACTCACTATCGCTTGCAAATACAGTTTTTATGAAAGTGCGAAATAGATTTAGGAAAACGAGAGTAAAAGCAATATAGTAACTGACAGCGGCATGAATGCATATCGCACATCTTTTTCATAACTTTTTAGTTTTATATACAATTAAACTGTATCTGTCTGAAATGTGAAGTGTTATCACTTTTCAACCGACGAAAAAAACGGAGGAGGTTCTCAAGTCGACGCGTATATATATATATATATATATATTTATGTATGACCACACATTCACGGCCACGCTAATCTTGTAGCGCTACGCCGTAGTCCGTAGCTGGTTAAACCTCGTATGTAGCGGAAAGCGCTCGTAGCGCTCTGACGCATATGTGTCGTCATGGGCACTGAATGGGTTAAGGGTAGGAAAATAGGGGATGATTGATTTTTCGTCGGGGTAAAACTTTGTTTTTAAAGTAAATTATCTACATAGAACACGCTTGTCAGAATTTATATCTGTAGAGGTTTTTTTTGCTGCAAAACGATAAGACTTAATATTATTTGAGTTGGCCGAATTGCATCAAAGTATTCCATTTAAAAAGCAACTTTACCGTCCAAGGTAAGAAGACTCCCTTTCCAATAACAGCTTTATAAATAGTCACGTCAACCTTATTATCGGTCACGAGTATCCTCACGGTTGGCAGCGAAGGTAACCATAGGTGCCCGTTCACTGTTACGCTACGCTCGCTACGACGAAGGCTGTAGCAGTATATCACATGCATTTGATCGCCAACTGTTTTGTAGCGTATAAATATATAATAAATGCTAAACCGTCTGCCTACGAGCAGAGTGCCCATCCAACGGGTTCTACGAGTATGTACTGAAAGTGTTAGCGCTACGCCGTAAACTACATACTTATGTAGCGAAAAGCGCCCGTAGCAGCATGACGCATGTGTGTCGTCATTAGCCGTGAATGGGTTAATAATAATGAAATGAAATGGAATAATCAATTTCTATAAAAAAATAAAATAATTCTGTATTCAACGTGCCTTTTATAAAATTACAGATTTTTGTGACATTAAATTCTTTGTAATAAATGCATCATAATTGTTAGATTTTAAGAATTTTAATTTTGAATAAAATTTTAATTAAATTAGGGATTTTAAATTAATCATATTTTATAATTTATTTTTATAATCAAAATGTATTTGTAGTATTAGTATTTTTTTACGTATAATGCAATTTATCCATTATAAATAAATGAGTATTAGTATAGCACAGTATATATAGTATAATAGATATGGATATTATTGAATCGAGTTTTAATTCTGTTCTTTCCCTAGAGACAATAAACATCTAGTAATAGTACGGCACGTGTAAACTGTATTTCAGTTAAGCCTACTGTCAGTTAAGTAAGCTTAGCAGCTTACTGAGCAATTTAGTGGTGCCGAAAGAGCTTTTGCCAAAACCAAAGTTCGGGTGACGATAACGGTTGGACCGAACGGTTTACGATTTCTATGTTTGACCTCTTTGATGCCAAACAAATACCAGTTTTAGGACACTTTCGCATTTGTTAAGGCCTGAATCACAGTGGCGCGGCCTGCGCTGCATAATAAGTCAACAGCTAGTGTCAAATTCTTGGCAAGCCTCGGCCTGCCAACCACCTCGTCAGGCAATCCCCGTTTCCACCAAAGTAAACATTCATCATCATTATCATCATCATATCAGCCGAAAGACGTCCATTGCTGGAGATTGACCTCCCCCAAAGAGTGCCAGAATGAACGGTCCTGCGCCACCCGCATCCAGCGGACTCCCGCGACCTTTACCAGGTCATCAGTCCACCTTGTAGGGGGGCCTACCCACGCCGCGCCTTCCGATAAGTGCATGGTCGCAACTCGAGAACCTTTCCGCCCCAACGGCCATTGGTTCTACATGTAATGTGCCCCGCCCACTGCCACTTGAGTTTAGCGATTCGGAGGGCTTTATCGGTTACCTTGGTTCTGCTGCGGATAGCCGCATGTCTGATGCGATCACGCAGAGAAACTCCCAACATAGCCCTCTCCATTGCCCTTTGGTAGACTTTGAGCCTTCTTATGAGGCCTATTATTGATAGTTACAAAGGTAAAGATTATAAGGATATAATACAAAGGCATTACAAAAAACATTTCGTGACATACCTAATATGGAGGTGATACATTGTCCTTTGATTTAGCTAAAAGCATTCTGTCTTCCACTTCCTCACTATATTTTACACTAAACGCGGTTTTTAAAGTAATTATAATATATTTAGTTAATTTTAATGTTTAAATTTTCTCATATAAATGGTTTTTGAACTTTTTAATTTATCTTTCTTCTGACCATAAAAAAAAATATTTTTTTATTTCAATATATTGCCATGAGAATGGCGCGGTTCACCGGTGGTTTTCTTTTACATATTTCCTTAGTCGTCTCGATTTATTAGGATTTAAATAAGTTTAATGCAACGGGAAATAATGGGTTTTGTATGAATTATTACTCCTAGGCAGGGTAGAGTAAATTTTGGCGGATGAAAATTAGGCACTTCACGTGTTGGTTTTTCAAACTAAATGCAACGCTTTCTAATCATGTGTGAGAAAATATTTTTATATACCTAAGGTGGAGTCTTATAATTGCAACTAGGTATTGTCTGGTAATTGCAACCTAATTTAATAATGGCCTCTATGATCACTATCCTATAGAGCATTATTAAATGTAGTTGCAATCTACACTCCACCTTATTACTCCTGCGCAAATGTTCAAATACTAGCAATTATTATGGGTTCAAAGAAGGAGAAAATCTAATATTGCTATGATAGGTTGCCAAGTCATTGCCCGCAAAAGAGATCAACCTTATTTCCACATGAGGTGGTGATATTTTAACCCCACACCATGGGTATAAAAATAACACTGTATAATTTAAACTAAATTTAGAAAAGGAAAATCGGGACATAATTCATGATATTTTTTTTTGCTCTTTTGACATTTACTTAACATTGGTCATTTATTTTAGTACTTGTAAAAGAGCTTTAATGCAAAAAAACACGCGTAAACAGAAAGATTAATTTAACTCAAACATGTTGTCCGCATTCGACTAAACAAGAATAACGTTTATTTATTCCTCGATAAGTCCATACTATTTGGACGTTTAATCTTAGATAAGGACGCATGGATATCACGGGGAGAGGCCTTTGCCCAGCAGTGGGACAAACAATAGTCTCATAAAAAATAAAAAATAAAAAAGTCCTTAACGCTGCCATTTTGAGCGATTACTGAGGGGTAATAACGTCACGTTCCGAACGCGCGTTAGGACAATTGAACTGTCATTTTTCCATATAAAAAGTTATATTTAGATCTACCTGACGTTCGTACAATGAGTTACGTGATCGACATGCTGGGCGCCCCTTGCTTTGTAAGGCACACTAAGCTCATTTTCCCGGTTGTTGTCTATGAAAGCAGACGTGAAGCTGCTGTCATAAACAACAACCAAGAGGCATTCGGGCGGCCTAAGCTCTTCAACAGTCAAGTTTTCCACTCATTTTACAAAGCCTAATACCAACTTCAAAAACTTGTGCCTACTCAGACCCCAAGCTCCTTTAGAATGCAACTAGAACAACGCTCGGATGAAGAAGTTTGAGCCTTGTGAATCAGCTAACAACTCACTTGCTTTCGGATTTAAAAAAAGGTATCCTAAATTGCTTTAATTTTTTTATTATCAAGGCAGCCCATACTAAACTTCTCTTGGCAACCACAGTTGCCAGATGCAATTTATGGGTGCACGAAATTGGCCACTGTGGTTGCCACAAGCAAGTGAGTGAATATGTAATATTTTGTGAGTAATTTAATACTCCTAATTCTATCTCTTTTTATTATACACTCATCTCATGTTTGCCATCCCTTAACTGGAACGGGACGATCATATTTCACGATTAATCTCATTAATCTAAGAGTGGTTTACACAACAAACACCCTTCTCACGTTACACTGGTTAGAGACGGGAAAATACGGCAATGATACTAACTTTATCCCGAGGACAAATGTCTCGCGTAGTGCACCGTTCAGCACGTATTCCCGTAAGTTCCCTATTAGTATGGAACATATATATACACTATAACACAACGTCGAGGCTAGTCGAGAACTGCCGGGAACTATTGAATGACCTGGGTGCCAAAAACAAGGTAATTTTTCGTTGGGTCCCAGGGCATGCAGGTATCGAGGGAAATGAAAAGGCTGATGAGCTTGCACGAGCGGGGGTGGTATCCCTAAAAGTCTAACCAAGCTCACTCTAAAAGCCTATTGTTTCTACAAGACCATTCAAGCCTGGAGAGCTAACCCAGGACTGAAACATTCCAAGGCACTTATTAGAGCCTTTAGCAAAAAGGCGTCTTCTGACGCCTTGGCGCTAAGTAGGAACCGCCTACGCATGCTGGTCAGGGTGCTTACTGGGCACTGCCGCCTAAATAAGCACATGCAAACGATAGGACTGTGTGACACAAGGCAGTGCAGATTCTGCTTTGAAGCAGAGGAGACGCCTACACACATCCTAACCGATTGCCCTTGCCTCATGCGCAGTCGTAACTCCTTCCTGGGCAAACACATCATGTGCCCGGAGGAGATCAAATTTCTTGAGTTCAACAAAATCCTGCAATTCTTCGAGTTTGCAGGACTTGACCAAGAATTGAAGTAAGTGGCGATCACAATAGATCAGCGATGGTCGCAGTGATAAAAGGGCTTTGACAGCCCGAAAACCACTACCAGAATAATAATAATGGAACATATTGGAGAATATTCCTGAGCTGGGAATATTATATACCTACCCCATTAAAATCAGGATCATTCCCGGGAATGGCATATCATGCGTCTTGGCAGCACGCAGGCGATAATTGTCCCCGTAAATCGTTAGTTTTCTTTTCACAAACTACAATTAATATGTGTAATAAAGTCTAGACAAATAATCTAACAAAACACCATCCGCTTTTCACATTACACTACTACCCAATACTACAATTTGGCAGGCCGTTAAATAATCTAAATTATTTACTGAATATTTTTTAGGTACTTTAGATAAATATATAGTAAAATTATAAGTACGACCAGTGAGTGAGCATAAATCCATACTTATATGTACCTACTTATATATTATATATTTTAATATTATAAATGCGAAAGTGTGTTTGTTTGTCCGTCTTTCACGGCAAAACGGAGCAACGAATTGACGTGATTTTTTAAGTGGAGTTAGTTGAAGGAATGGAGAGTGACAAAGGCTACTTTTTGTCTCTTTCTAACCCCCCACTTCCTAAAAATGGGGAGTGGAAATTTGTATGGAGCATTCCGCAATTTTCAAGGTAGAAAGCTAAAAATTGGTATGCGGACTAAGTGTGACTAACAAACAAATCGTCCATAATTTTTTTTTTGGAAATCTGCCCCTAACTCCTTAAAAGAGGGGGTGAAATTTTACATGGGACTTTTCGCAGTTTTCAAGGTAGGAAGCTAAAAATTGGTACACAGACTCTTTGTTACCAACGAAAAATACCTGCCTTTTTTATTTTGGAAATCTTTCCCCAGCCCCTAAAATAGGGGATGGAAATTTGTGTGAGACTTTTCGCAAAATTAGTACAGGTTCAATGACACAAACGAATAATAAAATAATTCAATAAAATAAAAATAAATAATATATCTAACCAATAAATCAATCAGCTTTTGAGAAAAAAAACAACATTCGAAAGATAAATAAGTGTTACTCATGGATTCCAATAGATGGCGCTGATATGAATTCCACCCCTGAGAAGGTTAAAAAGGGGGCAAGCTTTGTATGGACAACACTTTTTTTGAGCTAGAGACTTAAAAATTAGTAGTAAGATTACTTACTACAATACGAAAAAAGTTCTTTCAGCGATTAGAAAAATTCAACCCCTAAGGGGGTTTAAAAGAGGATTCAAATTTTAAATGGAGAGCAAGAAAATTTTAAAGTGTGAGTAATATATTTGTAACTTCGTTCTTATTCTACGTTAAAAGACTACAAAATCAATTTCAGAGTTTTTCCAAATTCGTCCCCTAATAGTGTTGAAAGCGGGTTCAAAGTTTGTGTTTTTCAAGACATTTTTAAAGTATGAGATTTTTTAACTTTGGTTTTAGACTGTTTGTTCAAAAACTAAAAAAATAACATCCATGTTTTTTTAATTTGTCTCCTAAAAGAGGGTTCAAAGTTTGTATTGAGAGAAATCATTTTCTAAGACGATAAAAAGTTCTACGCGGATGAAGTCGCGGGCCGCAGCTTGTAAATAAATAAACTAACTTTATTTAGCTAGTTAGCCGCAATGGCACTTTTACAACTCAAAGTCTACCACAATGTCTATGTTTTTTTAAAATCAATGGACTCCTTTTAAAGAAGCTCCCTATTGTAGTCCCTTGGGAAAACCTCAGCAGGGTGTATAAATATTACTACATAATGTAATCACTATTCTGTATATTTCTCTACTAATGTCTAATACGCCATATTGGGGAGTATTCATGCTGTGGTTTTCCCATTTGCCTTCCACATCACAGTATAGATTGACCAGTTAAACTATTCGTACTTCGGTCTTCGGTTAGACTCCTCTTAATATAGTTTGGTCTAGAGTACTGAGACGGCTGCTCCTGCTCAGTGAAATAATTATTTAATAGCGGTAACATAGTTCGTAAGTAAATGTATCACTAACCAACTATGGATGATGTCCGAAATAAACAATTTCAATTCAATTCAATTCAAAAAATTCAATATCTACTGGCCGTGTCATAAAGTCGTCATCAGTTTAATGTAGCTTTTATTAAGAAGCCCTCTCCCGCTTCCAATCCTCCTAAATTTATGTGAATTCTCCGTACAATCATTAGATAGGTATACATTAGTAGGATCAAAGGAGTGTGCGAGCTAAAACGTATGCAGATGTCCCAGCCAAAACCGACCCCTTAAATAATATATTAGGGAACCCAACTAGATTGTTATTATAGTGCCTTTTAAGCTGTTAAATATTATATTCACGATTATTGTTTGCAAGGGTCTGGTTTCCCACTCTAGATATTAAGGGTCTTAACAAAGAGATACCCGATTATGATACAATGTTGATTATGCCAAATGGAAGGATGGCATTAGATGACGCACATAGCGTGTGTTTGTTGTATGTATTAAATCAGGAAAAGAACTAAATGTGCAATAACTTCTTTTTCTAAATTAGGAAATCGACAAAATTTTAGAATATTCTTATGCTTATTTGTATTATACACCACGGACGTGGTTAAAAAAGTCCATGATTTTGTTACCTGAGTGGGCACACAACTGATGCTAGTAACATTAATCATTTTACCATTTTTTTAAAAGCTTGTGTACAAGTCCCGTGAGTCTGTTTTTTCTGTATTTCAGTGATTTATCCAAGTATAACTATATTACTAAGCAAAAATTAAGCCGCCGAATCCATACCGCACAAAATGTATGCTTTGTGGTTGTTTGGTGGAAAAAGCCTTATGATATTCAGTATGTCATTTCTTCTTTAAGTTCTGATTACGCCTAATATGAAGATAAAATAATACAAAGTAAGCCTTTACCGCTGTTTGATACACTGAAAAACTATTTGAAAGTGGAATGCAAAGTTGAAACTGAAAAGTATTTAATTAATACATAATATCATCATCTCATTCCGTTGACAGGAAATTGGTCAGGGCCGGTTCATTTCGAGTTAATTGAATAATTTTATACGCTTCGTGAACTCTGAAGTAAATGAAACCTAGGTACATATCAGGTAGAAATTGAAGGGTGATTATGTTGTAGGTGTGTTTAATATGTAGAAATTCTGGACATGGATTAATAAGTTTGTCGAAACGTGTGGTTTACAAACATTGATACTTACATAATTTTAAACACAGATGATCTGATTCGTCCATTGTGAAATATGTAGGTAACTACATTTAAGCGCCAAAATGGATAATCTTCGTCAAAATTCTGTTTTTGTTCGGTCGGTTGACAATATAGCATTTTCATGAAGTCTTTTGTTAACATTGGTAAAAAGGTGTAGAAGTGAATCATGATCATTAAAATACATTCGTCACTGTGTTGAGTAGTACCTACTAATCCGAAGGTAAGTAAAGTACCTAAATGAAAATTGTTTGGTAAATAACGTTTTAGTACCTATTAACATGAACAGACAGCAAAACTTGGGCGTTAATAACTAAACCTATCCAAGAATCAAAATCAAACATAAAAGGCTCAACTTTGCTACGACCAACTTAAATAGGTATGACAATGTAGGCCGAGGCTCACGAATAATAAAAAAATGTCTTCCGGCAAGAAACTTAAGAGAAAAATTGCGCTCATATTTCAAGAGTTGAAATTAGATAGGCTAAGGACACTTATAAAGTCCCCTTTAGGGCCCGGATAAGAAATTGCTCCGCAAAATTTCACAGAATGTTGATGACGATTTGATTTCTTTTCGGTTATTTCTGAACCCGGCCGCTTCCAGGGTTTTCCAAAAACAATTATAACAAGGTGCCGGGAGCGTAATTTATCCCGTCTCTTTTGCGTTTTCTTTTGTTTTTGATTGAATTGACAGATGATAGGTCCTTGTGAAGAGGAGTGGAAAATGGTTTGTTGGAAAAATGGATTGATTGGTTTCTGTGGCTTTTGGAATTTTTCAATATTTATTGTATTGCAGAGAAAGTTGCTCAGGTTTACAGTATAACAGTTATATAGTTGTATAATTAGTCAGTGGACAGGCGAGTTACTTTGAGTTTTGTTGAAACGACGTCACCCAGACATGAAAAAACAGCATAATGATGGTTTTCATTATTGGTAACACAACATAATTGTTCAATATTAGTAAGACGAAGTTAAATATGAAATGAAGCCAGTTTGAATACCTATCTCCTCGTATGAGATAAACTTGTATTACTACAAAATAAACTCAGTTTTGCATCAAAATACGCATGCTTTCATCCTCCCTTGACCTATTTATTTCTAAAGAAGCCTATTTTATTTCTAGTGGGTTTCATATATCACAGCCGTCAACAATATTTTTGTTGTATTTTATAAGGCAACGCAACAAATATATTACCCCGAAGTGCTGGCACGACAAAAAAATTCTTTTATAACTACCTGCATGATTTTGTCTACTGAATGCCTGTTATTGCACCATTTTCGGTATACCTTCATACGATTTTACATAAATTATTCAGGGTAAGTAATTAAATATAAAACGAACGTAACCTAACGCAAACTGACGTATGCCTCTGAATTATTCAAAATAAAGAAAATAGATTATAAGTTAGCTACAAAAATGTAGAATTTATCCTATCGTTAGAGATGTTTAGGAGTACGTACAATTTCTAGTCTATTTTTGAATTATAATAACATCATTTGGTAAATAATTCATGTCACTTGTTGGTTTAAATTAAACAATGTCATGTTCTTGCACAATATTAATAATGATTGTCATTTTTTTACGAAAATAATAAAAAACCTATGTACTTAACTTATTTCGAAAAACGAATAATATGCCATTGTTACACGAAATGAGAAAAAAACGTTGTTAATAATTATGTTCTTTTATTTATTTCTTTATTTAAAATAATTACACAGCATAACAGTTAAAAACTAAGTGACTGTGAATTACAATTTTGATATTATTAAATACATTTTTTATATCATTTTAATTATGTTTTTTTATACAATTATATGTATGATTAATATTGTACTTACAATTATAATTATGATTAATATAACTTGTAAGTAACTATGATATCAATAAAATATTTTATTTGATTTCATTTATCAGCCCCTTTTAAATTTTAGAGATATGTATTATTACAAAACATATTGGTGTGCCTCTTAAAGCCGTCTTTTATCCATTAAAACCAGTGAGCAAAATCGCATTTTATCCACTACTTTTTTACTAGTGGGCAAAGTAATTTGACCTTGGAGCGTATCTCATGTATCTCATGAACCGTGATAAGTTGTTGAAAGACAGTTGAAATTTTCACAGAAGATGTATTTATGTTGCCGCTATAACAATTAATACTGAAAAACAGAATAAAATAAATATTTAAGGGGGCACCGATACAAAAGAACTTTTTCTCAGAACTGCTTGTTGCCTTCATCAGGCGCTGGGTCTCACAATGTATGGGAAAACTAAAATCCGACTCACATCAAAATTCAAAAAAAAATACTTGTAAGTATATTTTTATATAAAAGGGTGCAAATATATTATTTAAATTAAATAAAGTTGTTGTGCATGTTGCACTTTCCTCGCTACGGTGAGGTGAAAAGTTTTGTGTTACACACGGGTGCAAATATATTTTACTTCTCGTGTGTTGCAACACTCGCTACGCTCAGGATTCTATTTTAGAACCACTCGCTTCCCTCGTGGTTCAACTATAGAATCATTTCGCTTGCTCGTGTTTCAATTCCACACTTGCGGGTAAAATATAACTTTGCACCCTTGTATAACAAATACCTATTTGCTATCCGCTAAAAACGTGTAGGTCTATAATTAGCGATGATAGAATATTAGCGAATTTTTGTTAGAACCATTTTTTTTGTTCAGTCCTACCAATATCTCATCTCATGCCAGCATTTTCGGATGCCTAGTAGATGCACAGATTATATAATAGTTCTAACGAACAGATGCTCGACGCTGAATAAAAAAGCGCATACCTACCGCTTTCCATGCCTACTAAATTTAACAATGGAGCGACCTTGAACGCGCCGGTCGTTGCCCGCACTTACCGGCCAATAGACGCTAGGGTTGACACCACTTGGAACTGATTTTATAATTAATAGTTGAGTGAAATAAAAACACCCACACATTCTATGCACTTCACTGAGTAGGTTACCTAATTGAATTGCTATCGTTTTTAAATTTTTATTTTCAAAAGACTTATAAGTTTTTCCTGAGATTCTGCCAGTATCTGAACTGCATAGTTACTTACATTCATACATACATACCTACATACACTCGACGTCAAAAGTATCGCACCTTTCCTAGGTACCTTTATTATCATTCAAACGATACTAATATTGACAGGGTACAGTAAGTATCTTAGGAGTAATAATAGCTTGAAACGAATTTTAGAATAGGTGCGATAATTTGACGCCGAGTGTATAGGCATATCAACGCAGCATGTTAAATAAATTTTAATGTCAAGTATCTCTCACCCTGTATATGGTTACGACAGTCAAAATGTAGGTACCTATTAATCTACCAGCTACCACATATAACAAAACGAAACTTGTTGTGCAGGTAACTTCATTAAAGTAGAAACCTACCTACCAAATTTTATTTCGGGTGTATCCCAAAGACAGTACGAAATAAAGTTTGGTAGGTAGGTAGGTACCTACGAGTACCTATCTTCGTTATCTATAAAGTAAGTAAGTATATAAATAACATCATATTGTATGTATATAAGTTTAAAATTAGCATTGCAAACTTGAGATTAGTCACTAGGCATAAGTTGTTTTAAAATATTCTGATTAAGTACCTACGTTTGAAAGAAAGAAAGAAAGAAACATTTATTCGAGACAAACAACACACAGCGTTTGTCACGAAACGGTTCTATCTCAGCATAATACTGGCATTGCTGCCAGCGCTGGTCTTCCGATAGAACCGTCGAGTGAGTTCACGGTGGATAACAAACAAAAAAAGAACAAAATAATGATAAAAACTGAATTAAACACGAGAAGGGACAATTAACGAAATTAAAAATAGAACATAAAATATAATAAATTGTCCAGTGGTTTATGAACGCAGCCATTTCACTCCTGCGTAATCTGTAACAGCACACTAGCGCCATTGACACTGACAGTGACAGGAGTGGCAGGTGTCACTGGCACTGGCAGACAGGCGTCATTCTTTATCCTTTCATCTTCGCGAGTGCATTCCAAACCCTTCCAAAAGGTTATAAGTATAAGTCCTTATAGCAACGACGATGTTAACGCCCTTTCTTAGGCCGTGCAATGCATGCACCCCGCAAAGCTTACTATGTAAGTAATAGTACATTGTTTAACAAGGGGCGTATGAGGAATATTGCAAACGAGAGTCTATCAGGAGCCCGACGCCGTAAGGCGGAGGGCGTTTGATGACTCGAGTTTGCAATATTCTCACGCCCGTGTTATACACAATGTTTTTCATCACATTTGCGAGGAAATAAATAACTACAAAAGACATAAAAATCTAAGTTTCATACAACCGCACCAATCAAAAATTAACGAAATTGACAACTTCACATACAGATTTGCGAGTTGAGGGCGAGGGGGCGGGGCGTGGCGCCCCACGGCCTGCTAGATTTCTTTCAACCAATCACAGAGAAGAATTCTTGTGACGCGCGGCCAACTAGATTTGCCAACCAATTTGTTTGATTTGCTTTTAACCAATCAGATCACACACAAGCTCATTACTTCCCATGGGCCATTATTTCCCGCGGGAACAATTTAGGCCATTGTCTTTCTGTACACAGGCAAGGAATAACACCATTTATGAGCAAGTGTGATGAATAATATTATATATACTAATTGCTGCTAGACAGGGATATTTCAATATAAACGTGAAATCAATACAAACAACTAAATAATTAATTTGGACATAATGGCAGTGGCGGAGTACTTAAACTTACGGCTACGGCTCGGGGTTGGTAGGTAGGTATACCAAATTACCAAAACTCAAGCAGGCCTTAAAAATGTATAACGTAAGTATTTGAAATAGGTATTAGATGTTCCGTAAAAAACATTACGCCTTTGTTCAAACTCACTAGTTTGTACCTGTCATGGAAATAATTAGTAGGTACTTAGGTATATAAAGTAGGTAAGTTGATAACTTTTCATCCGTTTCATCGTCTGTCGGCAATGCAAAAAATGATAAATGTAAATTTTTTTTATTGTTCATACACCCCACAACACTGCAGTGGGCTAAAAGTATTCGCGACGAACTCATTTTTAAAGAATTGGTAATAACTTTTATTGTGCGCGTAAGCAGCGTCCGGCCGTGAGCGGATGTACCGGTACCGGTGCGCAAAGTTTAGGTATAATTCTGAGTTCCCACGGCGCAGTTAGGTTGCACTGGTAGAGTGGCGAAACTCGTGGTCGTGGCGAGATTTTGTCATTATTCGTGGTGGTTTGTTGTAATTTTTTACATGTTAGCACGTGCGGAGGAAGGGTGGGGGGGAGGGGGGCATTAACCGCATGCAAAAATACGCAAATAGCCATCTCATGATCGTTAATACATCTGCACACTTTTTAGCGGAATAGCAAAAAAATATTGGTCACGTAACTTATCATAGACTTCCGCAAAGAAACGGCTGATTCAATCAACTACCACTGTGCACTGGGTATGTTTTTAAATTTTTATAGTTTAGATGATCGCAGGAAAAAACACCTTTATTTTGAGTAAAATTGTTATTCTTCCACATAGGTATTACTGACCCAATTCCTCGAAGTTTTGTGGAGAAGTGATTGATTATTTCGGACAGAAGATTAATCACTCACCTTGGGAATACTCTTTGATACGATTCACCTTAATTGGTTCTTAAGTTTTGTGTAAGTTACGCAATATTTATTATATAAAACTTTCGTAATCAAATCTTTGTTTTATTGATGGTTAGTTAAAAAGTTAGTTTGGCATGTATTAAATACTCCATTATTTTAGGTTAATTATTTCAACATTTTATGCGACAAATACCTCTATCAGTCTAATAATAATCAAAATGTAAGTAAATTGTACTGATAACTATTATTTTACATTGAAGCTAGCATAACGGTTATATAAAATTGGATTCGTCAACATCACACCCCGTGTAGCATAATACACAAATACAACGTGTAAACCAGACAGCTTCCTGGAGGGTCTTCTATTGGTCCTTTGGTGGACACATCAGCCACCTTCACATCTTCATCTGTGCCCGGGCATACCTCTAGTATACGGTTACTGGCCACACTCTTACGGTTTATCACAGTCTAGGACTCACTTACGATCAACTATTTATTCATTTGTATGACACATTTATCGCAATGAATATTTTTTTAATTTTAGAACGGTAGGTACCTACTTCTTTTAGTATATATGTCACCGTTAGATTGTGGACACCGTCAGTTTATAATCTAACTCGCGATATTATAAACTGACGAAAAATTGTGAACTGTCAAAACCGTTCACAATTTAACGCATTATATTTCGTTAGTTTATAAACTATCAATGTCAAATCGTCAAATTGTGAACTGAGATCAAATCGGCTTGCTACGGAACGTACACAAAGACTAGGTAGGTTAGGTTAGTTAGGTATCTTCAGTTGCCCGAAGGGCAAAGCGCCCAGAAATAGGAGCCCCGCGCAGCGGGGCTCCGTCGACACTGCTGGAAGCCGTAGTAAACGGAATAAAACGTCTGAATAACAAAAAAAAACAATCGTGTTCTGACGTAAGTGGAAACTGATGCAAGTGGAATAATTCGCTCAACCAAACAGCGCACAGGTTGCGTTCCAAATCAGGCAAATTTGATTCAGTTCACAATTTGACTATATGACATTGTTAGTTTATAAACTAACGAACATTAATGCGTAAAATTATGAATTATTTTGGCAGTTCACAATATTCCGTCAGTTTACAATATAACGGGTAAGATTATAAACTGACCGTTTTCACAATCTAACGGTGACATATACAAAGTTTAAAAATTAGTTCTATAGATGGGGCTAAATCAAGTCAAAAAGGTCCTTATATATCTGCACTTCTGTTGACATTTTTATAATTATTTAATATGAATTAAAGTAGCACTGTTTTAGAAAAATAATCTATTATAGTATTGTATGGAATGGAATGTTCTGAAATAAAGATATTTTTTTATTTTTTTTATATCAAAATGCAAAGATGGGTTCATAATGTTTTGTGACACGCTTGAAGTGTTTTACTTGTTAAATACGTAGCCGGAAGCTGCTGTAAATATTACCTTTGTGGCAGATTTGGATGAACAGGAAATTTAATCGTTTAGGTACTCGTTTAATATCATTACCTGGAACAGACAAAAGTAAATGAAACTTACATATAATTACATTAAAAAAAGAGAGGACAAACTTCAACCACAGTATTTATTTTACTTCGTTTGTACCCTACTGTCGGATGTTATTGTCGGATTATATTATACAAGTTAATGCAGTTGAATAAATAAAATAATATTAGGAGAAAAAAGAACCGATGGCCGTGACGGAAAGGTTCTCGAGTGGCGACCACGTACCGGAAGGCGCGGCGTGGGTAGGCCCCCCACTAGGTGGACTGATGAACAAGCGCGACGCGAGTCGAGAGAATCTACCCACCTCTTTCTAATTTGCACAATACGAGTGAGACAGGAGTCGCTGAGTAGCGCGCGACACGACTTAGCAGCAAGTTGTGCTAGACGTACTGGTAAAGGTCGCGGGAGTCCGCTAGATGCGGGTGGCGCAGAACCGCTCATTTTGGCACTCTTTTGGGGAGGCCTATGTCCAGCAGTGGACGTCTTTCGTCTGATATGATGATGATGATGATGAAAGAAAATGTTTTTTTGTAAATCAATAAAATAGCAGAAAAAAACATGGTTGTAAAACTTTAAAGGCAAGACAATGCAATTGTCAATATTGCAAAAGGGGAAAGTTGGGGACTTTTGACCACCCCTGGTTTTGTTAGTGGGAAAAATTCCATATCTGATTACTGAATTTCTTAGTGATTGCATCTGATAAAAAACTTGTAGGTAGTTTATTTGTTATAGCCGGATTACATGTTGGGTTTTTTTAGAATTAATACATAATTTTACTTACCTGGTTATTTTAATTAAATACGTCATTCGTTTGTCAGATGATTGTCATGCCTTTATAAAATAAATTTTGACAATCCTTCGCTACAAGTGAACCATACCTACCCCCGAGGTTGATTTTTTGGCTAACCGACATTTAACGCAGGTCAAACATTGAGATTGAGGAAAAATCGCATTAACTTCTTTCCTTCTTAAAGCTCGTTTGCTCGTTTACAAGAAGAAGTTGTCTGTGTCTACTATGCTGCATTCTGTAGTAGGGTTCCTACTATAAATTCAGCGGACGTCGCTCGTATTGGAAAGGTATGCATTTTGCGATACATGCAAGCCCAACAAAAGAGTATTTGCAGCCGATTTGTTCATCCGTTTTTAGAATTGGAAATAAAGAAAGAATGTGAGTTTCTTGAACTCAATTCGTTGAAAGGACGCAACGCAGACACATACCTTGTCTCAAGCTAAGTACATTAGTAATAAATAATCTAAAATTTGATGAATGTTTCTCAACGCATAAATAAGCGTTTGCACAGCTCTCCAATCATCATTTTACACTTGCTTCAGAAAACTTAGAAGGTATATAAAATACCTCTAAATCGTAGGTAATTTTCTAAAATAATATATTGATTATGTAGTAAAATTCATGAAACAAAAAATGCGATTTTCACAAAAGGAAACCCCGGAAGCGGGGATTTATATTTGGAACAGAAACAGTAGCTTGTCGCTGATACATCCGGCGAGGGGGTAAAAGAGAGTTAATAATGTAGAGAAGGACATTTCCTGTACACGTGTAGATATAGAGTAAGATATTAATGCATGTTGGATACTATGTATTACATTTACTTATTTATAGGAGCGTACTAGATACATGTATCTTGAATTGACCTTTATATTTTGCATTAGTCATATTCAAAATAGGTGTATCTAGGTGACGGGTTGAGACACCATTACTATTCTTAATAACATTTATTATAATATAGCTGAGTGCAATACAAGGAAATGGTACAGACAACGAGTAAAGTAAACGTTCCAGTGCCTGACACTGACCTAATAATTGACACATTCAATCTTATATGTCAAAACAACGGCTGGGTAAACCATAGGTGTCAATTATTGGACATCATTAGGTGTCAATTATTGGGCATTTTAAGGTGTCAAGCATTGGGACGTTTACCGTTTTAGAGTTAAACAACAGGCAGTCTTATCTACTCACCTGTTTGTGCTAACCACAGTTGCCAGCATCGCACACCACTGAACTGATAGTGGCATCTGCTATTTTTCTGCGGGCCAGCAGGACGATTACGCAACACATTATACGACTCAGGATAGGATTCAGGTAGATCTAAATGTCTGTTTTTGTATGAAAAAAGGACAGTTGAATTGTCCTAACGCTCGTTCGAAATGTTACGTATTTACCCCTCAGATGACACGGGGAATATTTTGATTCCTGAGTCCTTAACCTATACTTTCTCAATGACACTTGTGTCTTTAGAAATAGAAATATGTATTCGGCAAAAACATGATTCACAGGATACAAGTATTTACGTTGATATTTTATCCTTTGACTTACATTTTTGGTGCTTTATGTCTTGTAAGTACGATGAAGGGTACTGATGTGCCGATGTCAATATTCCAATTGGCTACTTGACAAAAAAAATACGGTGCCATTCGAACCAGTTTTCCGAGTGGATCAAATGCTTGTACGGGAGTAGCTACAATTAGAGCACGTAAAAAGACAAAAAATAGGGTTAAAGGCGGACCATCGCTGGCTGCACCCAAAACGGCTAATACAAATTGGCATAGTATTATGACGTCACAGCATTCTTTGCAATAACGGTTGTATGGCAAATCACGTACCTATATTGCAGTTTTGGTCGTGAAGTATTGCGTTTAAGTACATAGTTATACTTTAATATTTTTTTATTAAAGTGTACGAATTCTATTGGTAGGCATCGTTAAATTTGCTCTTGGTCGATAAAAACTACTTTTCCTAACTTTCATGTCTGATATCTTTTTATGATTTTAATTATAAATAAATAAATAAATAAATATTTGCGGACAATCTTACACAAATCAACCTAGTCCCAAACTAAGCAAAGCTTGTACTATGGGTACTAGACGACGATATAGATACTTATGTAGAGAAATAAATACTTAAATACATAGAAAACATCCATGACTCAGGAACAAATATTCGAGCTCATCACACAAGTAAATGCCCTTACCGGGATTCGAACCCAGGACCTCTTGCTTCGTAGGCAGGGTCACTACCAACTAGGCTAAAGCGGTCGTCAAAATAAAAATTATATTTTGTAATTTACACTTTATGGTAATAATTTGATGATTTGCTATCAATAAAGCAATATTCATCATCATCATCATATCAGCCGAAAGACGTCCACTGTTGGACATAGCCCCCCCCCCCCCAAAGAGTTCCAAAGTGACCGGTCCTGCGCCACCCGCATCCAGCGGACTCCCGCGACCTTTACCAGGTCATCAGTCCACCTTGTGGGGGGCCTACCAACGCCGCGCCTTCCGGTACGTGGTCGCCACTCGAGAACCTTTCCGCCCCAACGGCCATCAGTTCTACGTGCAATGTGCCCCGCCCACTGCCACTTAAGTTTCACTGCCATTTAATAGCAATATTACGTTACAAATTTTAAAATGAGGAAAGTACTCAATTCCCAGTGGTCCTAAGATTTACCTACTTTTATCATTTATCGCTGTTGATAAGTCAACCGTCACGTTCTGACAAGTATGTGGGTAGGAGAGTGACGGATGTATTATCCATAACGATAAATGATAGGATGAACTGCCGGCAATGTTGCCGGTACAAGAAATATAAATAGGACATTTGTGTTTGTGCGTTCGCGTGTGTACGTGAAACTGTTTAAATTTTCGTCACTGATTCTGAGAAAAGGTTCGTTCCTGTAGGTATCTACAGCGACGAACCTTTTCTCAGAATCAGTGACGAAAATTTAAACAGTTTCAAAAAAATATGCGGTGACAGCCGGCTGTCGATCTCAAAGTGGCCAGCGACATAGGCAATGTTGCCGGTATTGTTGCCGGTCGGTGCCGGGAAATTTTCAACGTTCCCGATAACGGTACTGTTGGATTAACTAGGTCGCCTCCTCGGAATCCTAAGAATGGCGACTTAAGTATGGCTTTCCCTTTATGAGCCACTAACAATTTAGGATAAAAGTATGCTTCATCCTCGGGAATCTAAGCATGACGACTGAAGTATGGATGCCCTCATGGGCTATAAGAAATGTATGATGAAAGGGATGCCTGCTTCGGCCTTCTTCCTGTGATGTACTTACTTCACCAGCCCCGTCTTGGGATGACATCACAGATGGAATACTCACTCTGGAACGGGCCGCGCCTGCGCCGCCGGCGACCGTAGAAATTCCGTGATTCTTGCTTACAATGTAAGTCGGTCACCAACTTTGAATATACACGCCTATACTTATAATATAGGTACAATTATTGCGTAGAACCCATTAGGTTTGGTAAGTTTTGTTTTATAACAAAAAGTTTACCTACTGTTTCCGAAAAATTATTGCAATGAAATGCGGCGTAATATTCATAAAACTCCGTAGACACATTATTTCGGGATCAAAAGAGAGCATGATAGCGAGCAATCGTCATTATTTTCCTAAAAGTAGGGATTCGTTTTTCTGCTTTTATACTCCATTTAAATTTTAATAACATTATGATTGCCTGTTTACTTCATTTCAAGAATAAACATGAGTGCGTAGGTAGGTACTTAAAATGGATTGTTACCCGAGTACATAACGTACCTACTTCAATCAACCTCGCTCATACTCGGTTTGTTTATCTTACCTAAAATTGTATTTAAAGCGATGTTTGTTTTAACTTAAAACTAAACAGCCCATATACAACCTAATTGGTTATTAAATGTAATACGCATGTTGACATTTCGAGTCAAACGGGTAGCTGAGAAAAATACAAAATGTCTTCTTTCAAATATAAATTACTAGGTAAAAATATCGGTGGTGCCAGGCGAGCTCTTAAGGTACACATGACCAGAAGGGTAGGTATACTAATTCTTATATTCAAGAAATAATTTATAAATGATATTTTTTTACGTGTACCACATTAATACTTACTTACCGAAGACAATAATTGGTTATTTGATTAGGCAAATATCATGATTAAGAATTAATAGGTACTGAATACACCTTCACAAGTTTCACTATTTATAAAGTTGTCTAGTTCAATATCAAAATCTAGTTCATATGTAGGTATTATAGAATTCCCAAGATAAGTTTTTATTTTAAAAACTAAACTGGATGATCTGCTGTTAATTAAAACTAATTTTTGGAGTGTAGAGAACAAATTATCACATTTATACCATAACTTAGACGTAAGTACTAATCTCATTATTACGAATGGCATAACATCGTACCCTCTCCTTCCAGAGGCTTCTTAATATTCTACCCATCTCCTTCCTCGATAGTTATGGATATACCGACGCCAAGAGCTATTTGCATAATATTAAAAGAAGAAGACGCTCCGAGAATTATCTTATTGCATTCCTGATCTTAATATTTAATATTACTTTCAGAATAAAGAAACATACAGAGCTGCTTTGTATTTTGTTCAACAAAATACAAAGCAGCTCCGTATATTTCGACCGATTCCAATTTTCGACCAAGTCGGAATGATAAAGATCGATTTTAATATTGTATACATATTTGGTACAAAGGTACCCCGCTGCCGCCGCCACCGCCGCGGTGTTAGGACTCAATTAGAGGAGGTATGGACACCCGGACATGCAAAACAATGTTGTATCATGTTTTGTAACGAGTGAGTATATACCTATTATAATAATATGTATTTTAACCTCCTGGGGTTCAAAGTGATAATACTAGGACAAAATCAGTTTGCAGTGAAAGCCCCAGTATTCAAACAGAGACTTGGAGCAATGACCCACTGTGATAGTACTCTAGAACAAAATATTTACTGACACCTGGTATGTTTATATTACGCGCCATGTCATCTCTACGTTGTCGGTTAGTCTGTGGATATATTTGGCATTGTGGCAGCACTGCTTCAAGTGAGCGGGGAGGGGTATCTTCGGTCTTCTGTCACAAGACGTCGCAGCAATAACACGTGAAACGAGAAGAAGTTGGTTTAACTTATTAATATCTTTGAAATCTTTATCTGAAACTTACTGTATTTTGTATTGTTTTTGAGAAAAACTAATAACTTATGTGTAAATACTCTTATTTCACCGTAATGTCGTCATTTTTGACATGTGTTTTTGACGATAATTTATTTGTACTAGTATGCTGGGCGGGTATACTGTAAGTCGCTTTTTTTTAATATTTTGGCATCCTGTTTATTCAAATGAGTTTTTGTATTCGTGTGATAGAGAAACAATGAATGGGATATTTATTTTTGTAGAGTATAATTTTAAAGTTAAGTTAGAGTATAAGTTTAAGTAAAAATTTACATTTTCTATGTGATTTTTGAATTCCTATTGTAAAAAAAGGCCAATAATGGTAATTATTAGTATTGTTATCGTGTTTTTTTTGTATAAATTCCCATTCACCGAGGGGTTTTCGAGTTTTTATTAGAATAAGGCCAATTATGAAACTTTGATGGTACAAATATTATTGTTTTGTTGATTTTGATGCCAAAATTTTGATTTTATGTGTGATATTTGAGCTTTCTATGAGAAAGAAAACTTATTATTGTAACTTTGATAAGGCTGAAAGCTATTTTTGTTGATCTCTGCTAGTATTAAGTGATTAAATACTAACTTTTAATAAGATTTTGAAGACTGTTCGATTTGCTGTAGATTATTATGTGACAACCCAATGTGCTAAATAAAGAACAAAAGATATTGGTGTTTTTTCTTTTTGTCTGACAAGCCTAAATCAATATTATAACACCCCTAAAATATGACGGCTGTATATGTTGCGGTTAACCAGATACGAACAATTTTTGGTCTGGGCGTTCAGTACTTTATTAATTAGTTCTAATATTAGGACATTGGGTCTTCCTCGGAAGTACCCTCTTCGAAACTGGGTCGTAGGAGGATAAACTAGGAAAGTCTGAGAGGTTGTAGTTTTGTAAGTTTCTATGTAGGAAGGAATCTCCGGAACGATTGATTCCGGTTCTTCTCGTCGCACTGGTTTTCTTTCCGAACTGGTGGTAGGTAGATTAATCGACATTCATAGGTGCATGCAATATTCCTAAGTTGCAGAATTAAGAAACAATTTAACCGACTTCAAATCAGTAGCCAAATTGCTTCAAGTTTGCCTATGAAATTTGAAGAGTTCCCTCGATTTCTCCAGGATCCCATCATCAGAACTAGATTTTGATGAAAACAGGACCAATCTGGAAGTATATGCTTTCGAACAAAGAAAAAAAAATTCAAATCTGTTCATAAATTACCAAGATATCGCGTAACACACATATAAAAAAAAATACAGACGAATTGAGAACCTCCTCCTTTTTTAAACGACTTCAAAAAAAGGAGGAGGTTCTCAATTCGGATATATTTTTTTTTTTTTTTTTTAATATTTGTTATCTCAGAACTCCGTCATTTATGAACCGATTCGTACAATTCTTTTTTTAACTGAAAGTATATGCTTCCAGATTGGTCCCATGGTTTTCAAAACCCCAGTCGGATGATGGGAACCATGAGGAATTGAGGGAAATCCTCAAATATATTAGGCACGCGTGTAGTAATTTCGGTATTTTCTATTATAACTCGTGTATTTACACCCGGAAATCATAAATTTGGTGAAGTGGAAGTGATGATGAAGACCACAGATGGCTTGTGGAACTTCTCAATGATGTACTTCAAACTATATAATTACGTCACAGATTCTGATATTATTCCGTTGAAATAGCAAACAATGAAGTGCCAAAGGTAATTCTGAGATCCTTGAGGAATCGCCGGAAGTCCTCAAATATTATCGGCCCACATACAGCGATTTGTTTTATTGGTCTAAAAATCAACGCATTTGCTCTCGGAAATCAGTTCATGTGGTAAATTGGAAAAAAAATGTGGAAATGGTGAATGTGGCTTGGCGGAGTACTGAATTGAAGTCGGTTAAAAAAGAAAAAAATGTTTAGATTTTTACTAGATCACAAACAGATGCTAGTGGAGAGATAATTACAATTTCTCTCTGCGTATAGTAAACGTACCAAACGTAAACTATATTGTTGTACTCAGCTCGCACGGACGGTGATAATAAAAGCCTGATATTGTATGTTTCTCTCCCTCTCCGTGACGTTTCGTGCACCAAATGTAATTTCTATTGGTTGTTATCTTGTGTGTTATTTTAGCAATAGTATCTAATCTTGTTTACCTGTATCCTTCTAAAGTAAGTACGAGTAACTACTCCATTATTTGGCGTGTTTTAAGTTTCGTTTGGTTCGTCGATTTTGCCTACTTTTGTCATTTGGTCGTAGTTGTTTGTAACATTCAAATGTATATGGGAAACAAACCCACATTTGATTAAATTACAATAGCAAATGATAACCGCCTGTCCTTTGTCCTGCATGGAAACTAAATCGTATCGTCGATATGATCGCAAAAGGGATTACCACAATAACTTCTCCAGACTATATCGCTCGGAATTTCCTTTCGGAAATTTGCGTATTCACGAAGAATTCGGGTAAATAGTCGGTCTATCTTTTATTAGGGTTTTATTTAGGGTTTACTTTGAATAGTTTATTTGTAAATCTAGTGAAAAAAAGGATTGGCAGATCTGTTGGTAAACTATTTTGTATTTTGCCTGTCCCAGACATTGGGATTTAATGTAGCAGAGTGTTGTAAGCTTTTTATTGCATATATTCTAGAAAGCTCCATTTTAGTAGCCAGTAAGCCAGGGTAAGTAAGTAGTAAGTACTTATGTCTAAAGAAGATTTTACTAGTTGGTATACTTACATATATTTTTGCATAAACAGTATTATACCTACCTTACGACAACCATTTTTGCTAAAATATAATTATATTATTTTAGGTATCAAGTCTCAAATTAAGATGCTATAAAATAATAACTACTTACATTGGAAAATTACGTCAAAATTGCAAGGAATTTTATCTTTAAAGTCAATGAAACGAGCTTATTTTGAATTCTCTCATCATTGCTTCTTGTACTAAAATGTATAATAATATATTTTTTTGTTACTCAAAAAATATATTATTATACATTTATTATGATAAAATCCTACATCCATAAACGAACCAATGTATAAATTGGTTCGTTTATGGAGCATATTGTGTTGTAATGTAGGCGCATTGTGTGATAAAAGTTATTTATTGTCATGCATAATGTCAAGATAGTGGTGTCAAAACCCAGGAATTGCTGCCGAGCGTCCTAAAAAAGATTATACTCACGGACTATTCACGGACTATTCCTCTTTATGATATTAGTAAAAATAATATAAATGATATGTAAGAATCATGCATAAAACACTTAGTTGAACGGGTCTGTACGTAACACGTTTAATATACTTACACTTAATCACTCACTTCAGGATGCTTTGATA
Source organism: Epinotia brunnichana (assembly GCA_963854355.1). Taxonomy (NCBI): domain Eukaryota; kingdom Metazoa; phylum Arthropoda; class Insecta; order Lepidoptera; family Tortricidae; genus Epinotia; species Epinotia brunnichana. The sequence goes on along the minus strand of OY977937.1, from coordinate 38,920,651 downwards.
TTAAGTAATCCTACATTCAAACAAATTGTCTTGCTGCTATGCTCTAAACGCTTCTTTTGAAGACCCTTTTTTTTCCTTGTTTGGCCTGCAGTGCGGCCAGTAACGGATGCGTTACGGTATATCCTCTCTGAGGGCCTTAAGGGCCTCTCAGAGGGAGAAGAAGGAAGGAAAGGATGTTTTTCCTTTCCTTCCTTAGAATAAGAGTAAAGAGACAGAAAAGAGAAGAGAAGAGTACGTAAAAATAAACAAAAGTGTAAAAATAGACGAAAAAACATTAAACAATAGTAAGGTCCTAAAGGACTGTAAATGGAACTAAATTAAATTATTATACAATATTATTTATACATTATTTATACATAAGTTGAAGTGTCATTCACAAAATCGTAGCAGTACTCACTTACAGATAATGTACATATTGCGATTTTTGACTTCCATATGAGCTATTCAGTTTCATTTTTCCCACCTTTCTATTATCATAAATAAAATGATCTTGATAAATTCAAACCCTGTTAAAACAGTACATTATTGTCGAAGCAACGGAAGTACACAATTGCTGGCTGAGTATTAATTTTAAACGGACGACCTTGGGGATATACTGAGACTAATAAATATACTGAGAAAAATAAAAGAAAACAAAAACAACTAGCCTTTATATTTTTCCATTAAGAAGAAAACTTCACTACTCTTAATTGCGTAGAACGATTTTGAAATGATAATTAAATATATAAGCAAATACATAGCCTCTGCAAACAAAATTGTCTTTGTTCTTAAAAAGAAAATATTTTGCAGCAAGCGTAAACAGTTCTGTAAAAATTAATTTTGCTCGTTACTCTCGTTCTTTGTCCCGGCAAATAGGTAAGGCTTCTAAAAATACATACCTACGTCTACAAAATGGATTCGTGGTGATATTCTGATAATGGTAATAATAAGAAGATAGATCCTACCTAAGCCAACTCGCCACGAGTTGGCTATATATCTAAAAGTCCAGTGCTACCTCTCTCTGTAGAGAGGTAGCTCTGGACTTAAGACTGTTCTCTACCCCCCTAGCTCTCTGACCAGAGTGTTGTCCATTGCCCATTTATTTACGTCGCTATTAATAGCCCATCTAGCAGAGGACGAATCACCGTCTAACAGAGATAAAAAGTGATACAGTTTTATTAGTCAGGCGTCCGATATCTCATGTAATGCCTAGCTATTTAGTCCATCATTTTCACCCAATAACCCGTTTCATTTAGATTCCAACCAGCAATATTCCCTATACACCATACTGCGGGTATTGTCTCTGTGTGTCATGACACGGGCAGGGCTGGCATCGACTCGGTGTATTCCTTGCATTTCATTAAATTGTCAAAAGGGCCTCTGCGTGTTGGCTCAGTTGGTACTTTGTAGGTACCTGGCTCCGCGGACGCCTCCTAAAGGTCCTGCACAACATTGTCCCGCGAGCGGGAAGGACATACAATAATAATAATATATAAGTTACTGAAAATTCAGGGTTCTGGCTTTAGCCAGCACAAAATTACAGGATGTTGAAAATGGCCTGAATGGCTTCGAGAAAAGGATGGTACGGCCGTGCCTCTTTGTTACTTACTTTGTTTGTTACTAGGGAATAGTTCGACCGAAAATTCTGCTGATGAAATATCTCTCTTTTTACAAACTTTTAACTTGACCTATTTCATTTGTTTGTTATTGAAGGACAAATCTTGGTACTGAATTTTGAACCAGTTAACCTCAACCGATTGAGCTGACATTTTGGGTATAAGTATAGCTTGGATGATAATTCAATATTATGGTACTATCGAGCTGATCTGATGATGGAGACAGAAGGTGGTCATTGGAGTTCAGTACTTAACCAACGCGACCCCGTTGAGTTTGGGCGTGTTAGAATAATTTAAATGAGTGAGATGATGACGGTATACAAAAAAGTACAGTTGTTAATAAAAGCTTGCAACAAAAAATATTTTTTTGACATAAACTTATCTTCTTTCAGTTTTCGCATTCTCACATTTGGTAGCTCTTAAAATGTTTCTCCGCTAGAGCATTATTTCCCGGCTCTTGATTCACTTCACAATCGACGGGTGCAGTTTCTGTTTATTTTGTTGTCCGGAACGCCTTAGCCATGAATATTACAGTCAAATAATTCTGTCATTTCTTGCGGGGGCGGGGGTTCAAGAATGACACGATACACCGAAAAAACTTGTACACCTTAATCAATTTTTGTGTACGCACCATGCCCACTCCTTATCTTGAAATATGACGTTTAAATTTTGATTTATTTATTCCATTGAAAACATTTTGGTCTTTTGATACGTAGACTAAGGAGGATAAAATACTTATTATTATTGACGACCTCTGTAGCCTAGTTGGTAGTGACCCTGCCTACGAAGCAAGAGGTCCTGGGTTCGAATCCTGGTAAGAGCATTTATTTGTGTGATGAGACTGATGAGCACGAATATTTGTTTCTGGGTCATGGATGTTTTCTATGTATTTAAGTATTTATTTATCTATATAAGTATGTTTATCTTCGTCTAGTACCCATAGTACAAGCTTTGGATTTTAAAAAAGGTAGCCAAAATTGCTTTAAATTTTTTCTTACTATGGCAGCTCACACTTCGCTTGGTAGCCACAGCTACCAGAAGCAATTTAGGGGTGCACGAAATTGGTAGCTGTGGCTACCACAAGCAAGTAAGCGGTTAGTTTGGGACTAGGGGGCCGATTTTTGACTTTCGAGCGCTCGAAAATGAAATAAAAATAAATACGATTGTATTGTCTAAATTGCAGGGACTTACATCATACCGATATAATAAAATACGAGTGGTCAATACCACTCGTTTTTAAATTTTCTATCCCTTTTTCTAAATAGAATTCCATCATTTTTGACAGTTTTCGAGTGAAAGAATCGAGCGCTCGAAAGTCAAAAATCGATCCCTAGGTCGATTTGTGTAAGATTGTCCGCAAATATTTATTTATTTATTTATAGAGTCAATTCGACCAAATCCTAATAGATTTTATTCCAAGATTAGCTTATACAATTTTGACGTTCAACCTAAGATTATCTCCTTATTCCTTCTAGGTTGAATTCGGCCTCAGCAGTAATAAATGCATACCTATGTGTGAGTAAAGTTTCAGCTGGTCGATCACGGAACACATTGTACGCACGCCAGGTAGATCTAAATCCTATAAAAAACATTCCGTGTAAAAAATAGGCCAAGTCTCGAAACTCTTACACAGTAAAAAGTGGTGAGAGATTTCTTAGAGCCAAGTCAGGCATTCTTATTAATCTTTATTTGCTTGCTTGATAAAATTCTTCAACTTGGCAATCACACCACTTTACTGCATTTACTAATTTTTACATAGGAACCTAAAACTATGTGTTATTGCCAAGTCACAAAATTTTATTTAGCAAGCAAATAAAGATTAATAAGAATGCCTGACTTGGCTCTAAGAAATATCTTAACACTTTACTGTGGAAGAGTTTCGAGACTTGGCCTATTTTCAACCGACGAAAAAAACGGAGGAGGTTCTCAAGTCGACGCGTATATATATTTTTTTATGTATGACCACGCATAACTTTTTACAGAGTAGTTCGATTTTGATAATTATTTTTTTATTGGAAAGGTTATACCCCGAAGTTGGTCCCATATGCATTTGGAAAAAAAAACCAACCCTAAGGGGATAATTGATTTTTCGTCGGTTAAAACTTTGTTTTCAAAGTAATTACATAGAATGTTTTTATGGGATCTCATTTCTTTTTGTAAACTTTGTATGGGAATGTTAATTTACCAACCGCAAATAGCGTTTGTATAGATGTGCAGGAAGGAACTGCAAAAGTAACTTTGTAATCGCATGCATTTGTATAGAATTACAAACTTACTTATGCAGTTTGTATATATCTGAAACTCGACTGAAATTGCAATATTTTAAGGTTTTTTAACTAAAACAAAATAAGCTTGAAATTGTGAGTGAGTAAGTGCCTTAGAATTATGTTGATCATCAGTATATGAGTGAGTATGTCAGTGACAAAACTAACGAACTTTGACGGACAGTAGTTCTTAAACTACAAGTTTTAATTGAATGTTATTGACATTTTATGTATGCCATATTATGATCTACATGTTAATGAAAATTCAGGGTTCTAGCTTTAGCTAGCACAATATAACAGGATGTTGAAAATGGCCTGAATGGCTTCGAGAAAAGGATGGTACGGCCGTGCTTCTTTGTTTTGCTCGACTTGGCGGGGGCACTGCCGTGCCCCCAGGTGTCACTTTTTGTATGGAAAAATACAGTTAAATTGTCCTTACGCACGTTCGGAACGTTACGTGATGACCCCTCTGATCAACTAAAACATTTAACCCTAAGTGTACCTTACCAACCGGGAAAATGGATAGACATGAAATATAATTGGACTATTTAAAGTATAAAAATGTACTAACCAGTTCAGATTTATAAAAAAAAGCATTGAAACCAATTAGCTTTATTCCAACGAGTGCCAAAAGACACTTCGAGCTGTAATTAAAAATAAAAATCAAAGGACATCAAAGGACTCACCGACTGAATTGGAAAAGTTGCCAATTGACATGGTTTTTGCATGTCAAAGGGATTTTTATCTCGGAGATCTGCAAAATGATTTTTGTAGCTGTTTTTTTTATTAAGGACGTTATGTGACGTAATGGTGATTTTGTTACTAACCCGCGTACTGATTTGAGCGAAAGTATGGCAGAACTTTAGAATGTATAGGTAATTATTATGCTCAGGAAAATTTAGGACGGTAAAGTGTGACATTTGAACCAATACTTATTTATCTTTGTTATCAGATTCCGCAAGACCTAAACATTTTTGAAATAAGTTTATTTGTTTATTTTATTTATTCATTTTATTTATAGTAAGAATATGCTGTAAAATCTCCAAGGCAATGGAAATGCTTATGTTTTAACGGAGTATTCCCAGGACTCCCACACAGAATAAGATTTGATTTAATTTTACCTATATTTTTTTGTTACTTGTGTTGACATGCATTGTGGGAAAATGCACCTAAATTATTAAACTGATTTTGTCTCTCTTTTGATAGAGATTATTTTAATTCGGCATAGATGAAGTGAGTAGGTATGTGTGGTGATATTTTGAAGGCATGTATATGTATATTCATTGTTTAATAGAAAAGCATTTTTTTTTATCCTCTAACTAAATAATCTGAATCTGAGCACATCTTTTGCAGTAAGAGATAACTTACATATTATAAGTTACTACGGGCAACATGTTTCGAACTCTTCGGGAGTTCTTCTTCATGATGACATCCTGAAGAAGAAGTCCCGAAGAGTTCGAAACAATTTCAGTGTTTCCGTGGCAGTGTCGCTTAATACGTGAGTTATAACCGTGTTATTTTTAGTATTATTTTAAACATGTCTCACCAGTTTAAATTCGAAGAGAGAGGCAACTTGATACAAAAGACCTAACCTGCCTTAGATTAGACCTATATTTTTTGCAATATCTAACATTATTAAATATTATCAAACAAATCAACCTAGGCCCACGGTAAGCTCAGTAAGGCTTGTGTTGTGGGTACTAGGCGATGATATATATAATAGATACATACATATAGATACTTATATACATATACATCCATAACTCAGGAACAAATATTCGTGATAAATACACAAATAAATGCCCTGACCGGGATTCGAACCCGGGACCTCCAGCTTTGTAGGCAGAGTCACTACCCACTGGGCTACGGAGGCCGTTAAATTATTATTATCCTTCGGGAAATTCAAAACACTGAATGTGTTATTTCCTTCACGCATTTTCATTACATTATAAAAGAATCTGGTTTGGTATTTAATACTTACGTGTTTTTTTTTGGTTCTCCGCAGGATAATAATAAATTTATTGCCTTTTGTGAAATTTTTCTTTGTTTGAAATTTTAATTTCTTTCGGGTGAAATAATAAAGCTAAAAAATAACAATTACCTAAGTAATTTGAAAACTTTTGTCACTCATTTTACCCTGCTTCTATTCACATTACCTTCTGGGATAAAAAGTGACATCGCATCCGTCATCAAATTCGAGCTCAACTATGCCCTATACTGTATAGAGTGGAACAACAAATCGCTTCACAAATCTCTCTGCTCCCCGACTATTCAGCAAACTTATCCGCGTCAGCAACCAATCTGACTAAAATAGTCCGCATAAAAACCCCTTCCGCTCACACTTGCTCTTGTAAATGTACTCGAGACACATCAACTTTTATGTGTTTATGCGAGCAACGGTTTATTGTCAGAGGCGACAGTGTGGCGATACCCTTTGATTCAGTCCTACCTACTAAGTTTTGTCATAAGTAGTTCCGTACGAATGAATTCATAATGTTTTAGTCTCTTGTGGACTAAAGGGCGACTACTTAGGATTAACAGACTGATCAACGTTACATTATGGCGCCGGCTGCTTTTATTGCATAAAAACTTGTCAAACTTTCCATACATTCAGATTTTAACAAACACCGCTTACGATTACAAACCGTTTAGTGCAACTCACCTTAACCTCCCATTAAGTGGATATGTTTAATGAACACGGCAAGCAACAGATAAGGCCTTCTATCTAATGTACTCCTTACCTAAGATTACCTACTTTTCGCACGAGCTTTAATGCAACTCAACTATCATTTTCCCAAACAAATATGACATTAGGATCTACTAAACGTAAGTCCAGCCGTACGTTACACAACAGACGTGCTACCAGCTGGGTCATTGTCAGATTTAGGTTCGCGTCTCTTCGGTGGACATTGCCAAAGTTAAGGGCTATAAAGCCTAATTTTTGGCTGTACTCTGAATCCGCATACACGGCGTTGCCCCTTCTATAATTTTATGTGATAAAAACATATTATATGTAAACGTAAGCCCTTAACTATTGACCACCGGAAAGATGATTTTTGTTTTTGTGACTGACAATGACCCAGCTGGACTTAAATTGAACTTACAAAAATGATCACAAAAATACTACAACCGATGCCGTAACTCAGGATATCGGGCCCACGCTTCATCGACATTTTACTTCATCAACTGGCTGTGTAAATTGTCAGGCCCGTTATTTGGTAATCCAATATTAGCATAGGCTAGCAAACCTCCGAGTCTACACACAATATCATGTGCAAATGAAATACCCTCTGTCTCAAACGGGCAAGGTGTTTCGTATAGTAAATGATTGTTTAAGGTTGGGAATTACAATCTAGAGATGGGTATTCCAGGAATCTGTGACCATTCGTTGTTGTTCTACGTCCGTAGGAATAACCCTAGAAACCCTGCACGTGACCATGTGGTGCTAAAAGAACAACAAACTCGGCAGCTGCACTGTTCCTTCTGAACCTCGCAACGCACACTGGAACTCTATCAGCGACATCGATACGAATACATACTTATTTATATATGTACCAGTGTGTAACCGCCCTACGATAAATCATCATCATCATCATATCAGCCGAAAGACGTCCACTGCTGGACATAGACCCAGCACGGCTATCACAAGACGGCGAGTGCTCTCGATTTTTCTCGCACTATCCATCTCTCACTTATTAGAAAACTTAGAAAGAGACGTATAGCGCGAGAAACATCGAGAGAACTCGCGCGCCGTCTTGTGATAGCAGTGCAGGAAAGATAATTTAATGCCTTTGTCCGGACTGACTTATTCACTGACTCATCAACGCACAGCCAAAACTACTAATCTTAGAGAGTTGATTTTGCACAGTAGGTTGCTTTTATAACGTGGGCTAAGAATAAGAAGGGATTTTTGAAAATTCTATCCCTAAGGGGGTAAAATAGGGGTGCAAGGTTTGTATACGAGAAACTTTTTTTTTTGAACTAGAGACTTGAAACTTTGTAGAAAAGTTAAATATAAGAATACAAATAAAGTTCTTTCAGCGTTTTGGAAAATTTAACCCCCAAAGGGGTAAAATAGGGGTGTAAAGTTTGTATAGGGGAAACAATATTTTTTTTAAATAGAGACTTAAGACTTTGTTGAAAGATTAGTAATTAGAATACAAATAAAGTACTTTCAGTGTTTTAGAAAATTCTATTCCTAAGAAGGTAAAATGGGGGTGCAAAATTTGTGTGTGGGAAACATTTTTTTTTGAGCTAAAACTTTGTAGAAAGATTAGTTATTAGAATATAAAAAAGCACTTTCAGCGTTTTGGAAACTTTCACCCCTAAGGGGGGTAAAATAGGGTGCAAAGTTTGCATGGGAAAAACTACTTTTTTTGAAATAGAGACTTACACCTTTGTAGAAAGATTACTTATTAGAACATGAAAAAAACTACATTCAGCGTTTTACAAAAATCATTCCCTAAGGGGGTTAAAAAGGGGTGCAAGGTTTGTATAGGGAACACTATTTCTGAGCAACACTTGAAACTTTATAGAAAGATTACTTATAAAAATACAAAAAAGTACTTTCAGCGTATTGTAAAAAAACCATCCCTAAGGGGGATTAAAAGGGATGCAAAGTTTTTATGAGGGAAAGTTTATTCTTTGAGTAAGAGACTTGAAACTTTTGAATGGCGACTGACGCGCGATTGTTCCAAAATGGCGTCTGTACAACAAGTGACAGTATTTCACAGCGTGTTCGTTAGATTGCGCTGTCTGTAGACATAAATACTTCGCTATCCCAAATTGGGAAACCATCCCATAATGGGGCCCGCTCCCATATAGGGTTACCGCTTTGGTCCATATTCATAGTATTTCTGACAACCTAAGGACGTCCGGGCACGTAACCGTAGATATAATAGTTCGCACCCGGCTTCGCACGCGTTTATATGTATAATACATGCATGTTTTATACATTTAAACATTCCTCTTGAATTACTCTATCTATTAAAAAACCGCATCAAAATCCGTTGCGTAGTTTTAAAGATCTAAGGAGATCTATTATAATTTCTGTTGCTATAAATTATAATTCATAATATAATATCATTTATAGCAACAGAAACTAGTTTCCGACCTACGAGTATGGCGAATCCCATTGTGTATACAAAGTTTTATGTTATTCTAGCAAGACATTTTAAAATGAGAACCAAACTACGTTTGTATGGAGAGTCGAGCATCCTTCATGATCATCATCATCATCATATCAGCCGAAAGACGTCCACTGCTGGACATAGGCCTCCCCCAAAGAGTGCCAAAATTACCGGTCCTGCGCCATCCGCATCCAGATAGATTTAGTCAACATACATCCAATTAATTCAACGGTAATTGGTTTAACGGGATGCAGCCTCAAAGTGCTAATCTTTTTAACGTCAATGTTAAAATTCTTCTCAATGAGTTTTTAAAGTCAAGAGCAATTTAACCGTCTGGTGTCTGGAACGAAAACTAATTTAGTTACAGGACAAAGTACCGACTGCAACTTTTAAGAAATTAAGAAGACTCTTATTTTGAACGTTACTGCCCAGGTACTAAGGTCTATAACAAGTTTAAAAGATGTAACAAAAGTAATCCTTGAAAATTGTTCAAAAGTTTGTGTAAAACTTGACACTTAGGGTGCACAAAGATCCTAAGTGTACCGATTCTTTTTATTGTTTAAATCCTTTTAATCCACCATTTCTGTAAATCATTTGCGAAAATGACTTATTGATGCCACCTTCCTCAGTTTTTTTTTCTCTATCGATCTATGTAGTTGAAGAAGCGAAATTCGCAAAAAAATGGCTTATACGACCCGAGTTTTTTTCATCTTTCAACACGATTTTAGTAAAATTTTGGACGTAATTGTTTTAAAATTTAAGTTTTGAAATTTTTGGGTAGTATGTTACAATTATTACAAAATGTCAAGGTAATAAAAATAAGTCATTTTTGACCGACGACCATCAAAAATGGCTTATACGACCATGTTATTTTGGGTATTAAATTTTTGTTGACTCATACGACCTAACACAAAAATGCTCAAATACAATCTATGGGTTTTGGTTTATATGCCCCGCAACAGCCAAAGGTTTTGGCTTATACGCCCCAAAACATCTAAATCAGTGGACTTAATGCTTGCGTTTGTGGCGTTTAAGACGTAGAATTTGGCATAAACAGAAAAAATCGTGGCATGTAATTACCCATCTTCATCATCATATTAATGCTGGAAACATTGCTCGAGGTGAGAATTTTCCTAGTACCTAGCTGACGCGTCTGGTAAATTTCGACAAATAAGGTTTGTATTATAACCGATTTATTAAAAAAAATGATTTTCTATGTAATTAAACTGTTTGTACCAGGCACAAAAATCAATATCGAAAATATTTTATCTTCATAGTTGGAATCCGTATGTTGCCAGACATAGAATATATATTATGTTACTAGGAATATTCTCAGTAAACCGCTAGCAATACTGCTATATTGCTTACATTTCGATTTTCAAATCTAGGTCAAAATTCAGAATGTAAAAAAAGACGCCGCATGTTTTTATTAACTAACTTAGAAGCGATGCATAATAACCCGAGAAAGAATTGGATTGAACTGGAATTTTGATCTATCTATCTTACCAATGCATCTTTAATCGATATCTGCTGAGGGTCCGAGGGATTGGAGATCAAGAGCTTTTCGAATGATCCTTGTTCACAATAATCGGACTCAAAAATGTAACTAAATAAAATGGAACAATGCAATCTGAACTGTATACAAAAGATAACTAGCGTAACCTTCTCCATTTTGAAGTCGGTTTTGTAAACAGTACCTGGTCTACCTCTTATGCGAACTTAACGGGCAAGGTTTCTTTGTATGTCAGATAGTAAGACCTGTAGGTCAATCACGTAACGCATGGTACAGTCGCCATCACATACATAGGTACACTCTAGGTGTTCAAAAATATCGGCACATGCACTCTAATACCTTGAAAATAGAGGTGTGTTCCGATGTTTGTGACGTGCTTGTTTGCTCCGATGTATGTGATGGCGACTGTACGCGCGTCTGACAGTAAAATCACAATCTAACTGTAATTTTTCCATATAAAATTGACATTTAGACCTTACAGACGTGCGTAAGAAAAGTTACGTGATCGACCCACAGGACTTATTGGCCTTATTGCCGGCAACATTAGAATCTTTCCGGGAATATTGCTCGCTGTCGCTGGAATATTTCCGATAGATCCCTATGATCTATCGGAAATATTCCACTGGCAATGGCACATCATGATGAGACCCATAACTAATAAATTTATTTGAAGTCGTTTTTATTTAATGTTTTTTGTTTGTTTCTTTTACCTATGTTTTCCATACAACTAATGAAAAATATATTTTTAAACTGTCTATTTCTTAATCACGGCAAGCGCATGTGGTTGAAACAAATTAATAATTGAAAAGACAACAAACAATTTAATTAATAGCTAATTACCTGTAATTTGAACCCCGTATACGCCCCTATTTCACAATAAAACTGCTTTGGGTGGCTTTAACGCCCTAAGCATTTCACAGAAACAGCATATTTTATGGTCGTATATGCCATTTGTTCAAAATTTTTGGGGCGTATAAGCCTTCTTTTTTCTTTATTTTTTAATGTATCTTAAATGTTAATCAATAATACGATGCATTATCAAAATATAAAAATTTGTACCAATTATGAACATAATAAATCTAATAACCAAAAAGTTATGCTAAAAAAAGATTTTTCTTTTTGGTTTTTTTGCTCTCCCGAAAAGTGGCGTTTTGGTGGTTACGCCCTTTGAGTCTGCAGGTATCGATTATGTTCAGCAACAATCAAAATACCTAGCTGCCAAATGTTCGGGAGTTAAATTTTCGTTGCAATTTTTTATTTTTTTGAAACATTGACGAATAAAATTGATATCCAATCCCACCCAGGAATGCCTATGTTTCAAAGTTTAATTTTGGTAAGTATTTAAAATGGGTTTCAGTGATAATACTAATAATATTCCACGAATTTCCGATATTTTGTGTCAATAACACTAACTCGGCATTTACAATTCTAGGGTCTTTTTTTTCTTTTTTCTTGTCGTTCGGTGTTTTCGTTTTTATCAATCTTCAATAAAATTAAGTTAGAAGCTTTTAGTTCTATGAAACTTTTAATACCTGTAGGCCATTTTTATTATCGACCTACCATTCCTGGATATTGATACAGGTTTTGAACGGAAAACATGGATCAATTTCATTTTTACAAGCCATTTTACCCTATCTATGACTAATTAGGTATAAGTATGTACCTATTTATGTAAAAATGTTGATCTGATGATGGAAATCTTCAAATGCTAAAATTAATTTACTTTAACTTACTTTACTTTTGTGACACTCTTTGGGGGAGGCCTATGTCCAGCAGTGGACGTCTTTCGGCTCTAATCACAATTTTATGTCATAACTCTAGTAATACCTATTTACAAAGAGGTGAAGTATGTGAGATTGTAGTTTTCTAAGTTTGTATAGGAAAGGTAACCTCCAAAAAGTACACTTTCGATTTTCGACGAAAAAAATATTTCACCAGTATGGATCTTCAGAATAGATAAAGTCTTCATATTATCCCGAGGCTCCACTGGGTTCTCTGTTATCCGCGGGGGTAGCTAGTTCCTAATAAAGGAGTTAGTACTCGTAAATAGAACTGTCGTGTACCGGATCATTGTGAGTTTCAACATGCGGTTTAGAAAGTTACATAATTACTCTGCTGACTAAGCAGGGCTGGTGATATCCAGTGTTTCACTATAATCATTGTCTTTTAAAATATATATGAAGATATAATTTTTATATGAAATTTGTTTCTAGTAGGGCCTATATTATAAAAAAATATATCCATTGAAGTAGGGATACCATTTAACACACAATAACAAAAAATGAAGAAATGAAACAAAAAACCAAATCATCATTTATAGACTACCGATCTTTAACATACTGTGACATATATAAAGTAGCATCGACTATAGTTCAACATCACGGACGAGATTTGGCCAAGAGTAGGAAATTAGTTAAGATAAATGCGCCCTCCTGACGAATGATAATTACGTAGGTTAAGAAGACAATCGTGAGATATGTCTGAGGGACAAAGAGTAATTGATATTAGATGAGGCGGCCAGAGGGTTTTTTCTAACGTAGCTTTAAGGGGAAAATACTGAAGATAAATGTGGAGGAATAAAGTAGCAAATGAATAAGGTACTTTTTTTAAGTCCGTTCGTATAAATACTTGTAAATACTTTCTATGTTTTTGTGGAAAGAACCGCGATTTAGGCTCCACGAATTCAGAAGTTGCTGGTATTGGATTAAATATTAACCAAATGCAGTATAATTTTGGTAATAGGTGGCGTCTATTTTTATTTTAAGAGAGCCGGAGCGGAATGTCATCCCGCTCGTATGTGGAGCAGCCCAACTGGGGAAGTACCTCCACCTTACAGAAGACCAAAGCCATAATAGCAACACTGCTTTGTAGTGTTGCTATATTATTACATGCTAATAAGCATGTGCTGTTGTAATCCTGGTGGTGAGTAAGGTCGCCAGAGCTCCCGAGGATGCGCTATGTTGGGAGTAAGGGACTTATCATAGCATATGTCTATATCTGCCAACACAGCGAATACTCAAGTGAATAAAGGGTCGGCAACGCGCTTATGATTCTTCTGAAGTCACAAGTGTCCATAGGCTACGGTACCTGTTTACCATCAGGCAGGCCGTAAGCTTGTTTGCCACAGTCGTTGTATAAAAAAGAAAAAAAACAAACTCGCTGGCAAATACTGCCATTTTATCGCAAAGAGTTTCTACACCACGTGAAATGTTAGTTTTTGCAAACTTTATATTCTGCGTTAATACGCTTCATATTTTGTTTTGTTATAAATGGTTATAATAAAAATAAACGAAATCTATCGGCTACTAAAGTTTGGAATTACTCAGACTTTGCCATCTTGAAACGTTCAATCCACTTAGAAGATAAACAGATAATATAATGAATTGAGTTACCCGTTCCTGTCCGTGAGACCGACGGAATTGTTTTGTTGCAATATACATACACAGCAGCTACATATTTCAGTCCCTGTCAACACACAGTTATGTTAACAAAGAATTACTTAGTGAAGAAATTGGGTATATTCGGTTAAACCATAAACTTTAAACCCTTCATTACAAACCTGTAAATACAGAAATTTAAGGATTCCCTGAGAAACAAATTAAGAATTTCGTTAGCAGATATTTCTTCTTAGTAATCATCTTCTGTTAAAATGGGGTAGCGCATTGTTACTATAGCTTCTCAATGTAATTTGAGACGTTGGAGCCGTTTCAGAAGTTGTAATAAACGCGGTAGATGTGGCATCGAGCCTCCCTAAGGTGTATTTAGAAGAGTGAAGGGATTGAAAAATCTCTAGAAGAGTGCCACATAGGAACAAACATACATAAAAATACATACATACATAGACTGGTAAACACATAACCCTCCTTTGCATCGCGCAGTCGGGTACTACGCTTAAAACATAACATAAACTATTCTAGTTTTAAAACCCGTTAATTCGTTTTACAATTACCCACAGGTGAAATAAAATCTGATTATAATTTTATATGCAGGCGTAGTAAAACACTACGAAAGAGAAGCCTCTATTGGCTACGCCTGGCTTATGAAAATTCAATATCGAGTTACGCTGGCCTCTGCCTATAGTGTTCCATTCAACAGGGATTGACCGCGATCAGAATCCTTTCAGTCAATACCGTCGCCCTATAATATTATCTAAGCACTGGAAGAGAAAAATTGGACCGCAATATAACATGGCTTGTTGACGGCTTGTGACATCTTATGACATGGTTCAACACTACCAGGGGGGGGGGGGCGCATTATTTACAGAAGATTTTACAACGTTAATGTTGTAAAATTCTGGCTTAGAAATACAGGCAATTTATGTTACTAAACCCTACGTAATCAAAAAAATATTTACTTCTTTAAAATCAGCTTTTGCTTCCAAACTTACTTTGCCCCTTAATGTAACCGTACCTAGCTAATTTACAATATTAGTGTTAAAAATTTTTTTTTTACTTATTTATATAATCTTACCAAATTACTATTGTACCCAAACGTTCTTCAATGTCATACTTTTCTTACGCAAGTGCAAATTAGTGAATAGGTCAAAATTAAACAATATTAAATTGGGACTCGGCAAAGTTACGTTTTTGCCTCTGCCTGCGCTCGCTCCTGGGCCTTTAAGGATTATGTAGACAGGACGAGCGACAGTGGAGAGTATCGATCTCATCCAATGCCACGAACATAATAACAGCCGGCGACAGTTAGTGACTTCTGAAATGCTTTAAGTGAGAAAGAACCAATACTTAAGGTGTCGTAAAGTAGCGTCTCTAAGTATAGGTAGTACTATTAAACTTATGCCGTGGTATAGGAAAAAGAATAAAGAAAACGAAACGTTTGAAAACGAATTATGACGTCATAATACGTTACTCACAAAAACGTCATATTTCGTTTACCTACACGTCCAAATTGGTTACGTTTCGTAGTTTCAGTGGGATAGCACACGTACCAACATTAATCCTGTAATTATAATAATTATTAACTCCGTTTAATTGAACAAAAGTGAAATCGGTAGTCAATGAAAAAAAAATATGCTACTGCTACTGTATTAAAAACTAAGTTAATAGTATCACCATAACTGCAGATCAAGTTACGCGAAAATGGAAAGCTCAAGTAGTGGCTTTTTAGTCGGAAATTTAGGGATCAGTTTTCATTAACTAATTGAATGTCGATTAACTGCTAAAGGCATTTCAATCGGCTGTTACCGCGTTCCTGGTTTAATGTTGATAAAAGGGTAAATAAACTATTGTTTATCTTGGTTCATTTGCGCGTAGAGTCAGCCTTTCTTAATAATAAAGGCAACCGAGCCCATTTTTACTCTTAGATTTATATCTCTTTGCCTTTTTTGGGGTAGCAATATGCTATTTGTTATCCCTTATTATGTTAGCCCTCCGGCTTGATTTCGGATAGAATTTATCGATGAAATGTATTAGAAACGACAACTTTGACTCAGTATTGATGTGAATGACGCTACATACTTTGTTTCTTTATTGCTTGAAGGCTTTACGAAAACAATCTTTTAAACAAGGATACATCTTTTCCGATACGTAAACATATTTTGCATCTAGTTTTTTTAAGTTATATCATATAAGTACTTATGTAGGTAATTATAAAATATTTTAATTTAGTTTAAAACCATTAAACGTAACTTGTACTTATTTACAAGCCCAAATAGTAAACACCTCCTTTAGCCGTAGTCGGACAAAAATATTATTACACTAATACTATTGTGTGACTTGTAACTATGGTGTTTTCAATAAATAATTGTATTGTATTGTACCTACTATGATCAGCAATTGTGTATACAAGTTTTGAATATTGCAACAACTACAGTGGATATCGGAGTAAAACACCTCGTTAGTCGTTATCCAGAATTGGATATCGTTCGCATATCTACGTCAGATATTTTATCATCTGCGCTGATTTCGAGTTTGCACAAAATGTAAACCTTATTAGCATGTCATTTGTGTGATTTTGCAATAACACTGGATGTGATTTGAACACATTTAATTTCGTTTCAACGTAATGGGATTAAAACTGTGCGCCAAATGGGGACTAAAACTGGAGTGAGATTAAACTAGTGACCACGAACGGAATTGCAAGTGTTGTTGAAATTAGCCAAGCGTTAAGTGTTGCGTTATCCGTGGCTGTTAGCTTTGTACGATCATGATTCATACAATAGTAAAATGATTGGTGTTTTCATGATATAAATCCTAGTAACGTGTTTAGAAAATCGTTTCATTATTCAACCATTTTCTTGTTGTATAATCATGGATGACCTAGGGGATAATCACGTAACGTTCCGAACGCGCGTCGGTACAATTAAACTGTCAATTTTCCATATAAAAAGTGACGTTTAGACCTACCCGACGTTCGTACAATGCGTTACGTGATCGACCTACAGTAGGAGTGTTCAAATTCAATAGGTAGGTACATTCTCAGTAAGGGTAAGTAGGTACCTATTTCATTTTATTATAATGATGACATACGTAATTTTTTGTTCACGTAGCTTATTGCAAAATATATTGTATTTAGTTAATTAAATCTTATCCAAATTTCGAACAACAACAATTCATCAATCATAGCAGGGACATTAAATATAGGTACACATAACCGTTTACCTTAATTCCCTTTTAATCCTGGTTTATGCTCGGCATCGCTTAGCCCTCCGATTACCCTTCCACCATAACTATAACGACTAAAAGTAATGTTACGACCCACGAAATTGCTGGACGTGTTTCATTTACAATGACGGTAAACATGGGTCTGTAACTCAATTTGAGAGACGGGAGTGTTTTTGGAACATCTTACAATACAGTTAGCTAACCTGTTTGAGAAGCCGTCCGGATGTAGGTACATGTTTTTGGGTCGCTAATCTTTGTGTACCTAAATACATAATATATGTACCAATATCACTATTTTTTTACCATCGATGATCCAAAAGAATCGAACGAAAAGTTAAGCAGTTAATTGAAATACCAGGTTTCCTTTACTGCTTTTTCTTCTGTGTAAGTAATTATACCCTAAGCATACTCTTAGTTACTCGTAGAATTAATCAATTGCGATGCATAGACGAAGATTGTTCTGTCCATACCACGATTATTACACTTCACGCCTCGTACTCGAGATTATTCAAAAATTATGATATATTTTCACAATGAAGTAATCACCAGGTACTACCACACTAACACTTATTTGAGACAATTTGAAAAAACAATACAAAAAAACTCCAATCTTTGTATATTATCTGTGACCCGTGCACTGTCGCGCCGTTTCGGCTGTCAATGTCATTCACATTTTAAGTGCTTTACCACGCTATACAGTTCTATTGTTTCCCGAGTGTTAAAAAGAAGAACTAAGAAGATGTCGAGTCGCAAAAGGATATACGAGGAAGATATGATATACCTTCAACGAAAAATAAGATAACTTGAACGAAAAATGGCTAAAAACCGCAGACATTCTTGTTCTAGTTCGCGTTCTGATTCCCATGTGGAACATGGCGAAGAAGAAAACTCAGGTATTTACTTGAATTTGTAGTGTTAGTAACTGGTTAAATATAAATGCAAACAGAGTAGCCATTGGGGCTAAACTCGTCGCATACGTACTCACTTGACCTTGACGGACAATTCATTATTATTGACGGACCAAAACAAGGGTTAAATGACTATCGCACGTAGTCATTCATTACAATATAAGTTATGCATGTGATGCTTAAATGTAAGTCAGGGCAGTCAATGGGACTGATCCACACATTACAACATAACCTTGTTAACCTCTCACGTTTCTCTAAACTTGTCATAAACTGTCTTAAGTTGCAAACTGAGTAGTCATTGGGACTATCTCAACTCATGGTGTGTATTTATATACCATGCTTTTTATAAATGCCATTTAATAAATTGCTTTATATTTCTGCATCCACAGCAAATGAAATATGGCAAACCAAAGAGGTTCAAACTCCAGCGGTGACTGAACCAATACCAGCCATGTCGATACCACCTACGGAAGTAGAACTTGACCCGGAGTCTAATGCTGATATAGAGGCTGCAATCGATATTGCCAATTCTTCAATGGTCGATAAAGTCGAAGAATTGGACACAGAGATTATGCAGATATTAGGCGAAGACCCCACAGCTACTGCTAAGTATGAGCAGGAAATAAGAGCTGAACTTGCATGCCGTCTACAACATATGGCCACAGAGGGCATTGGAAAGGAAAAAAGAAAGCAGCATCTTACTCAAATTTCTAAAGAGATCTGGCAGTGGTGCGAACATAAGAAGATATTTATTTATGCCTCATATATTAAGTCAATAGATAACACCATAGCAGATGCAGAACCTCGATAAAATCATCCGGACATTGAATGGGAACTGTCGGGCCACTGTTTCCATCAGTTAGTAAAAAGTTTTGGCCAGCCGGAAATTGATTTGTTTGCTAGCCGTATAAACCATAAATGTCCAAAATATATTTCATGGCATAGAGATCCAGATGCCTTTGTTGTAAACTCATTTACAGTTACATGTGCTGGACTATATTTTTATGCTTTTCCCCCGGTCTCAATGATATTGAAAACACTTAGAAAAATTATACATGATGAAGCAAGAGGTATCTTGATTGTACCTCAATGGCAAGCCCAGCCTTGGTACCCTCTTTTTAAGTCCCTGCTCATCTCAGACACCATATGTTTCTATCCAAACGAACAAAATTTAATTTCTCATTACAGCTCTCAGATACACAAGACAATTACCCTGGTTGCCGGAGTGTTGTTCGGCAAGCACTATCGAGAAGAGGTTTACCACCAGCTTCGTTAGAAATAATGAGTGCATCTTTATCGCAGAGTTCACTTAAGCAATATGATGTAGCTCTGAAAATGTGGTGGATTTTTTGTTCAAGTAAATCAATTTATATTTACCAGCCTACTATATACCTCAAATTATAGATTTCCTGACAGAAATGTTCAATAAGGGGTGTCAGTACGGCACCCTCAATACTTACAGATCAGCTTTATCACTAATTCTGGGAACAAGAATCTCCTTGGACGAAAATATCCACCGAATTTTTAAGGGAGTCTTCCGCCTAAGACCAACGTTAACCAAGTATCAGCTAACATGGGACACTAATGACGTTTTAAGTCACCTTGGCAGCCTGCACCCGAATAAGGACCTATCATTAGAAGTTTTATCCAAGAAAACAAGTACATTATTGGCCCTGACAACAGCTCAAAGGGTACCAACCCTATCTAAGATTAATATTAAAAACATACATTCCATAAATGGGAACCCTGGTTATAAAAATACCTGATTTTATAAAAACAACTAGGCCAGGTTGCAAACAACTAATACTAGGACTGCCATTTTAGATAGAAAAACCTAATGTTTGCCCAGCAAAAACTCTACTGGCATATATTAATAGTACACACAATATAAGAAGTTCTGACGTTTTGTTTATAGCTTGAAGAAAGCCACACAAATCTGTTGGCACCCAAACGATCAGTCGTTGGATCAAGCACATGCTGGCTGACAATGGAGTCGACACGAGTGTATTCACGGCACATTCGACACGACACGCGGCCACGCCGCGTGCCGCTGCCCGCGGTGTAAGCATCGACGTCATACGCTCTACCGCCGGGTGGAGCGGCGAATTCATGGTATTTGCCAAATTTAATAATAGAGTTATAATTAATAATAACGACATGTCTGTAGCACAGTCGATCTTTGATCTCACGCATTAGAGAATGCTGGACTTTCCGGCAGAGCTAACGTCGTGTGCTGATAAATTATGCATGGAGCGCGATCATTCAATAATTTTAGATAGAATGTGTGATGATATAATTGACACCTTGACTGATGCGGCGAGAAAGTCCAGCAGGAGAGGGCACTCCAAGCGGAATACCGTAGCGGGATGGAACAAGTACGTCGCTGGCGTACATAGACTCGCGAGAGAAGAGTTTCTGGTTTGGGTGTCGGCCAATAAACCTAAGCAGGGTCCAGTATATGAGGATATGTGTGATTCCAGGAGGGTCTTCAAGTCAAAATTAAAATGGTGCCAGGATAGGCAGGAACAAATAAAAGCCGATATTCTGGCCACCAAAAGGGCAGCTAATGATTTTAAGGCCTTTTGGAAAAGCACAAACAAACTTAATGTGAGGCCTAGTGTCCCTGTGACTGTAGGGGGAGTTAGCGACAAGAGGGAAATAGCAAATAGCTTCAGACGTGTGTTCTCTGTGGACCCAATCCTGCATAAACCTACAAAAGAGGTGCGATGTGCTGAGACCGTTGTGGGTGAGAGTACCCTAAGTTTCACCGCTAAGCAAGTTCACAATGTGATCAAAAACATGCAGAGAGGTAAATCACCGGGTCATGACGGGCTCAGCATAGAGCATGTCAAGTATGCAGGAGTTCACATGCCGCGGGTGCTGGCGATGTTTTACACGCTGTGCTTAAGACACGCATATGTCCCCAGGAAGTTCACTAGAACAGTGGTAGTGCCGCTGGTGAAGAACAGAACGGGGGATTTGTCGGACCTGGGAAATTACCGGCCCATTTCTCTGGCAACTGTTCTTGCTAAGGTGCTTGATAGCCTTCTTAATGAGCAACTTTGTAAGTACATTAAGTTGCACGATGCACAATTCGGTTTCAGACCCGGATTGTCCACAGAGACTGCAATATTGTGTGTTAAGAGGGCTATCAGGTACTATAAAGACAGGAACACACCTGTATATGCGTGTTTTCTGGACCTGTCGAAGGCATTTGACCTGGTTGTGTACGACGTACTATGGGACAAGTTAACGAAGACGGGTATACCAAGTGAGTGTGTCGATTTGTTAAAGTACTGGTACAACAGCCAGGTCAATTGTGTGAGATGGGCAGGTGAAGACTCAGACGAGTATAGTTTGAAATGTGGCGTACGTCAGGGTGGACTAACATCTCCCGTGTTGTTCAACCTATATGTAAATGAGTTGATTGAGGGGCTCAGCAATGCACATGTCGGATGTCATATAGATAAAACATGTTTCAACAACATCAGTTATGCAGACGACATGGTATTGCTGGGTCCGTCGAGTGACTCGTTGAGGCAACTCATTTATATATGTGAGAGGTATGCTAAGGAGCATGGTCTTAGGTATAACACTAGCAAGAGCGAGTTCGTCCTCTTCAAAGCCAGCAAATATAACCCTAGAACAATACCTACGATCATGCCGTGCGGCGTGCCCATGAAGAGAGTTGATAGGTTTAAATACTTGGGGCATATCCTTACAGAAGACCTAAAGGACGACCTGGATCTGGAGAGGGAGAGAAGGGCGATGGCGGTGCGTGGCAACATGCTTGCCCGCAGATTTGCAAGGTGTAATGAACAAGTCAAATTGACGCTTTTCAAAGCCTACTGTCAGACGTTCTACACCTGCAGTCTGTGGGTAAGTTTTACGCAGAGGACATACAACGCCATAAGAGTCCAATACAACAATATTTTGAGGATGCTGTTGCGGATGCCGAAGCACTGTAGTGCGTCCAACATGTTTGCCGAAGCGCGAACTGATAATTTTTTCGCAATAAGACGCAAGCGTGTTGGATCACTACTCAGGCGAGTGCGTGGCAGCGGTAATGGCCTCCTCAGGGTATTGTCGGAGAGAATGCACTGCCCCATTTTTAAATACTGGGTCGAAGTGGCCATCGGTAGGGTCAAATAGGATGGGACTGCGAACGATCACCGGACGCCTTTGCCGTGTTGGTTCGCATCTACACCTCATTTAATTTAAATTTCTATTTTACGTGTATTTTTATTTTTTTTATTTTTGATTGCTTTTCATGTACGTACTAACATAGTTATTAAGTCTAAATTTGTTACAACATACTATGGACCAGTGGTCTGAAATAAAGGTTTTTTATTTTATTTATTTATTTTTTTATTAGTTATGTGGCGTAGTCTGTTACTGGATAATTGTTTTTAATGATTTCTGCAATTATCCTAAATTATTAATTATAAGAAATAATTTGTATCTACGACGTGTGGACAATTATATTAATTTTGGTTTTATACATTATTTACTGTGTTAACACCGTTCACCCTATAAAAATCATCAACGTTTTTTTCCCTACATCTTCGCATACTCTCAAAGTCTACATTGTGAAAATATATAATAATTTTTGAATAATCTCGAGTACGAGGCGTGAAGTGTAATTGATGATTAAACGAACTTACTTACCTCTAGTGAAGTTCTATCACAATTACACGAACGCCTCGTACGAAGAGATTATTAATTCCCTCCCACCCTAAATTATTCCAAAAATATGAGTAGGTTACGAAAATTTCGGGAAACTTAATTTTTTTCTAATTACTTTAAACTATTTGACATTGACAGCCGAAACGGCTTGAGAGTGCACGGGTCACAGATAATATACAAAGATTGGAGTTTTTTTGTATTGTTTTTTCAAATTCTCTCAAATAAGTGTTAGTGTGGTAGTACCTGGTGATTACTACATTGTGAAAATATATAATCATTTTTGAATAATCTCTTCGTACGAGGCGTTCGTGTAATTGTGATAGAACTTCACTAGAGGTAAGTTCGTTTAATCATCAATTATATACGTAATCGACCTCAAATGAGGTACCTGAATCACTCGCACATTTTTGGCCGAAGGGAGTCAAGTTCCGGCGTTTTCGCAGTCAGTTACGAAGTTGCGCAAACACGTCGCAGTGATAGTGTGTTTTTGTAGTTAATAATAAGTTTATAATGATATGTTTGTAAGTCTTTAAGGTATTTGTAATATGGCCCTTGTTGCCTGATTAAAATAAATAATAATTTAAAAAAAATTGCGTTTTTGAGTACCTACGAGTAAATCAATCGGCTCGCCTTCGTCTATTCTGTGTTTTGCGTTATGTCGTTGCCAATCTAGAACTTTTGGATTTCGTCGACCATCCGCTCTATGAGCAATGTAGCGTAACGACGACAGCTATGTTTTGTTCCCCGCAAAAAGTCGGCAGATATCCGCCCTGAACTACGACGCTGACTCCGTTCCAGACACAATACGCTTAAACAAATCCACCCAAATCTTGCTAAAGAAATCTAAGTATTCAGAAAACGCGACAATACAGCGTATCAGCAAAACGTTATTAATGCGTATTATTTATTTTGGGAGTCGGCAAATTTGGCAAAAGAATGATCCGGAAGCATTCACGGAAAACTAATCTATTAGGATGAATGGCCCCATTCAATGCTTATACATGCCCAAGGAAGGACCTGAGGGAAAAGAATCGTATAAGCTATGAATGTATATATCAATGTTTTCTGTTACTGAAGCTTAAGGATAACCTTTAGACCGATGTGACACATAAATACACATATGATCACTCTGAAAACCTAACTTGAGTTAACCCAATCTAATTTTAAGAAGGTTGTCCGCTGGTCGATCACGTAACGCATTGTACGTACCTACGTTAGGTAGATCTAAATGTCAATTTTAGTATGGGAAAATAACAGTTAAATTGTCCCAACGCGCGTTCGGAACGTTACGTGATTAAAAACCCTCTGGGCTACGGACAAGACACAGATTAGTAAGTACTTACGCAATGACTTCTCATACTTCTAGTAGAATGGTTTTTAGTGGATTAAACGGGAAAAATATGAGCAAATACTATGGCTCCATTTGACACGTTTGAAGGACAGTTTGACTCGTAACATTGTGTGAATGATGAAGTGGACAATATGGTAAATGTGTCGAACCGTGGTGTTGGTACTGGCGGACACTGAAACTGCTGTCCCTGCGATAATTTGTGTTGTCAAAATTGAATTATACGGACACAGTCTATGGGCCACGTCTACTCACTAAATCGAAACGGCTAATTCAACGAGTTCAAAATGCCTGCGCTCGTTTCTGTTTTACTATTCCAGTTAGGGCTCATGTCACACCATTTTTAAACAAATGTCATATTTTTAAAATGCTACATAGACGCAAGCTCCACCTGGAATGTCTTCTTTTCGGTGTAGTCAACCAGCAGGCCCCCAAATATCTCTTTGACAAGTTGTCTTTCCGGAACCCACGTGGTGAGCGGCTAAATATGTAGGCTGCCATTGTTGACCCATCACTATTCGTCAGCTGCCTTTCGGGGGAGTTTCAGATACGTTGCAACTAGATGTGGGAACAACCTATTCCCACCACTTCTCAGGACTCTGAAATGCATACATAGTTTTAAGGCTCAGATTAGGAGACACTTGCAGGTCCACCAAAAAAGTCAGGAAAACCTTAAACATGACACAAGCTGTTTCTAGTCAGGGTCAAAATCAAAATACATACCCACACATTTGGTTATGTAATTTTTGTAATGCGTAATGTTATTTATTGTCTGTCAATTTTACCATAGTACCATAGATAGATAAGTAATACTCGTAGTTATAGTACCACATCTCTTTTTATTTTTTTTATTTAAGTGTTTATATACCACACGACCAAACTTGTTGTGTTGGATCAGTGTTAATATTTATAAGGTGTCCTTTAAATTTTTATTTTCTTCGTTATTAATGGCTTTATTGCTCTGTGTTCTTATTTATATGATTTTTTGTAATGTTTGTGCTTTTGTGCGATCGTGGCGTCTTTGGTCCGTGTATTTCACCGAATGGTCACAACGGAAGACCAGCGCTGGCGCCGCCAGCATTTACGCTGAGTTGTGACCATTTTGTGGCAAATGTGTATGTGCGTATGTGTCTGCAGTTTGTTTTATGTGTTTTATTTTGTCACGAATAAATGTTTTCATATTTGCTTAGTTTTTCATAGCGGTTTTACAGAATATTATGAAAGATCTACCGTGGTTAACGCAAGGTATCAATATTGATGGTAATTTTTTAAGCCACCTGCGGTTTGCAGACGATATCGTCCTTTTATCGGAAAGTCCTGTAAAACTGAACACCATGATAAACCAATTACATATAGTAAGTACACGTATTGGACTAGAAATGAACCTAGAAAAGACAAAAATCATGACCAATGACAAAGAGACACCCATCCTACTAGACGCCAACACCCTGGATTACGTGCAGGAATACATCTACCTAGGGAAGCGACTGACATTTGACAAAAAGAGGAACATAGAAGAAATATCTAGAAGGATCTCAGTAACCTGGAAAAAGATTTGGGCTCATAAAGAAATACTAAAAGCACAGAAATACCCTGTAAAAACAAAAAAAAATATACTGGACTCCGCAGTACTACCATGCCTTACATATGGTTGTCAAACATGGTTGTTCGAAAGACCCGCAAAAATAAAAATTCGGTCGGCTCAGAGAGCAATGGAGCGAAGCTGCCTGAATATCAAACTGAGAGATAGAGTGAGAGTCACTAAAATACGCAAAAAGACTAAAGTTATTGACGCTCTTTTATTTTCGAAAAGGCTAAAGTGGTAATGGGCGGGCCATGTATCGAGATATACCGATGACAGGTGGACCTTGAACACCACGAAATGGAAGGGGCCGTGTGGTTCTAGGAAGCGAGGAAGACCTTATAATAGATGGCAAGACGAAATAGCCTCAGTCGCAGGAAAAAATTGGTTAAAAACCGCACGAGACAGACCGACTTGGCAAGCCTTGGAGGAAGCTTTTACCCGCGAGGGGTCCATTCAGCAATCTTTTTAATTTATTTGAATGTTTTAATAATTAATGCTGTAATGGAATTTAAATAAAGCTTTTTTATTTTATTTATTTTTTATTTTTTAAATGTTTTCTTTCTTTCTCAGTTGTGAAAACACCACTGGGCAGCAGACTAGGCTCGCAGCAAACGCGCCCCAACTCAACTAGTATTTTTCTAATAAATTATATTTTATTTTTACTATTTTAATTTTGAGTATTATTTTTTGCGAAAATCAATGTGGTTTCTTCAATTTCGCTACCTTACGGAGCCATCATCATCCTAAAACTGTCAAAAGTTTTTGGGATTGTTGTTCATTTAAGATGCTAATGCACGTCGGAAGTTATTCTCTATCTAAATAGTATTTGCCCAAAGTGGCAATTTTACTTAAAATCATTATTTAGGATGAGCTTATAAAATACTTGCGCAATGCGTCTAAACAGATAAATACTATCATGAACAATGACAATAAAACTACATAGTTACTTAACTTTTATCAAATGGCCAAGCTTTGGCCAGACATTTTTATTGATCCTGGGCTATATGCAATCATATAAAGAAGTAGTTTCGTATGTAAATACATTATCAAGTAACATTCCGCGTAGCGCTGTAAAAGCAAATAACATATTTATACTAAATAAATATACCTACTGCTCAATATTCTACTTTAAAGATATGTATGAACAGTGTGTATTAGGAATATATTTACTTATGTTCCGTATTTATCCAAGCTTTAGGAACAATCTGCTTTAGAATATGAGTTGCTTCGTTTTTATTTCTCTGTTTATACTCACTTCTAAATACTTACACTTACCTATAACTCTTATAAGCCTTGCTAGCATCTCTCTATCTTTTTTAGGGTTCCGTACGCAAAGAGTAACACGGGACCCTATTACTAAGACTTAGCTGTCCGTCCGTGCGTCCGTCCGTCCGTCCGTCCGTCCGTCCGTCCGTCCGTCCGTCCGTCCGTCAGTCCGTCCGTCCGTCTGTCTGTCACCAGGCTGTATCTCAAGAACCGTGATAGCTAGAGAGTTGAAATTTTCACAAATTATGTATTTCTGTTGCTGTTATTACAACAAATACTAAAAACAAAATAAAATATTTTTTTAAGGGGAGTTGTATGGGAGCCATACAACAAACGTGATTTTTTGCCGTTTTATAGATAATGGTACGGAACCCTTCGTGCGCGAGTCCGACTCGCACTTGGTCGGTTTTTTTTCTTCAGTTTTCTTTTTGTAATTGTTTCACTGTCTTATTGTTGTTATTATTTTTGCCTTTATTCATATTTTTATTGCAATTTGCTCGCTGCCCGCCGTGGTTTCACCAATGGTTCCAACGGAAGACCAGCGCTGGTAATCGCCAGCACCATGCTGAGTTGGGACCGTTTCGTGACGTGTTTTATTTATATTTTTATTAAATTTTTGTCGTTTTGTGTGTCACACGAACAAATGTTTTTCTATTTATACACTCAAGAGCAAAAGTTTCGAGTCACCCTGAATTAAATAACCGCAACAGTTTTTTTTTTTATATTTTACACTAGTCTTATTTACATAATATACTTTTTTTCGTAATACCCAAATACATTAGCAATTTCCGGGATCCTATCATAAAAATATCAACATGACGATTTTTGCGATAGCTCGCTCCGTTAACGCTGTTTTTTTCATGGGTTTTTACGAGTCCTATTTAAACCTAGTAATGTTATTTTTTCAAGTGTTATTTTTGCAGTTTAGATGTAACAAAGAAACTATACAACCTTGTACTATTTTAGGAAATATGACAGTTTTTCACTGACTCGAAACTTTTGCTCTTGAGTGTATTTCTATGCTTGGTAAGTGTAAATAGAATAAATGCTATATCTGTTCATCCACTCTCCTCAATGTAAAAGCGTTTCCAACAAAAACTAACCGTCCAAATTTTCATACGACTTGGCTACAGATAAACCAATAGCTTATACTGCCTTCCTAATCCACACCCTCAAAGTTGAGTAATGCAATTCAAAAGTTTCCTAACTTGTCCCCGGAGCCGTAAAAAAATTTGAAGGATTTGAGTGGTAATGACGTGTTTTAGAATGTATTTCAGTATAAACAGACCTTCCCCGAGTTTTCTCGAATTCCGCTAAATTGACGATGTTTTTGAGGTTTTTATGGCCCTCGTAAAAAAATAAGAATGTTTTTAGAAGTTTGTTTGTTGTTTAGGTAAGCACACTTATTAAGGATTTGCGGTATTATTATGAAATGCTCGCGTTAGTAGGTATGTGGAGAAATATTTAGTGTTCATACTTCTTCAGCGAAAAGTTTATTCAATATACAAAGACCCATCAGCATAAATACTTCTTATTTAGGGCTGGTATATGATATTCATCTCCGCCCTAATACACCCCTACTTTGATCTCTCTGTCATTCTGTTTTTGAAACAGAGAGACAAGAAAGGGAGATGTATTTTTCCTGTTTTGTAGCCGTGCGTTTAGTTTCGTCGACCGTTACAACTGATCCAGTAACTAAGCAAAATTTAAATAGGTACAAAAATGTAACTAACAAAAAGTATTATTTATGGAGTTCAACGAGTATTTAAACTATTGAAAACACAATTCTGGGTTCAGTGTAAACAATGCATTAAACCCAGTAAGCCTAACGGCAGTTTTCCACCGTGGTGGCGAAACGAGGCGCAACGGGAAACAAAATTCTATTATATTTCGTGTGAAACTCGCCAAAGCATTAACAGGCTATATATATTACATATGCATAAAGCCTACTAAAAAGCCCGCGTAGCACACACACTATGTAACAGTAATCGAGCATGTTAAGCAGACTTTGCAGTGAATTCCTTCGCCGTCTCAATAAATTCGTGTGTAAAAATACTAAGAAATTCTCAAATGAAATTCTGTTAAACTAAAATTTTGTTGAATTTTAGCTTAGTCCAATTCACGAAAAATTTATGTGTTCAAAAACATAGTTTAAAAAAAATTATATTCACAGGTACATTATTTCACAAACAGATTTAGCTTTACAAATGACTATCATGATGATCAACAATTAACTTAATATTTTGCCAAAAAAAAAACTCAACTCAATGGAACATAAAAATAAATTGAAAGTTTCCTAACTGCTCTAAATCTGTTCACGGCGTGCGAAACGTCAATACTAGGGGAAAATTCCAGAGTGCGCGCTATAAATCATTGGAATTGTTCCCAAACAATCGTGATGGATGCTGGGCTGGCCGTTTTTAACCTCGCCGATGGGGATAACCTCACATTTGTCCGAACCCACTATGAGCTATAACCTTATCTACGTATGGGTATTGAGAGTAGAATGAGTATTTTTACATTCACAATACACTTGTATCATCATCATCATCATATCAGCCGAAAGTCGTCCATTGCTGGACATAGGCATAAACACTCGTATGATTACGGGGAAACTACAAACTTGCATTGAAGACATTTTTTTGTTTTATCCTAGTGGATAGTGACCCTGTCCTGTTCGAATTCCAGTAAGGCCAATTATTTGTGTGATGAGCATGAACATTTTGTTTCTGAGTCTTGGATGTTCTCTATGAAATTAAGTATTTATTATGTTTGTATAGTAAGTTCTCTATCTATCTTTCGTCGTCTAGTTCCCATTACACAAGCCTGATTGATATTACCATGGGGCTAGTTCGATTTGTGTAAGACTGTCTCATAAAAGTACATTGTTTAACAAGGGGCGTATGAGGAATATTGCAAACGAGAGTCTATCAGGAGCCCGACGCCGTAAGGCGGAAGGCGTTTGATGACTCGAGTTTGCAATATTCTTACGCCCGTGTTATACACAATGTTTTTCATCACATTTGCGAGGAAATAAATAACTACAAAAGACATAAAAATCTAAGTTTCATACAACCGCACCAATCAAAAATTAACGAAATTGACAACTTCACATACAGATTTGCGAGTGGAGGGCGAGGGGGCGGGGCGTGGCGCCCCACGGCCTGCTAGATTTCTTTCAACCAATCACAGAGAAGAATTCTTGTGACGCGCGGCCAACTAGATTTGCCAACCAATTTGTTTGATTTGCTTTTAACCAATCAGATCACACACAAGCTCATTACTTCCCATGGGCCATTATTACCCGCGGGAACAATTAAGGCCATTGTCTTTCTGTATACAGGCAAGGAATAACACCATTTATGAACAAGTGTGATGAAAAATTTATTAATTGACACCCTAGCACCAAACAAAATGTATTAAACTGCGACCCCATTTATACTACGTCACCTAGTAGGTAATTTAACTTTCGTAGGAACGCAATTCACTTTAGAAACAGCCAGTCTAAATGACTTACTTACCTGTCTCTGGTACTACGTAGGACAAAGTAGAATATATTATAATAATATATATCTTTGTGTCAATTTCCTTCATTTTATTATATCTCTCCGCCCAGACACTAATAATGACGGGCTGTTATTCTACTTCCTTTGTACCTAACTTGCAGCCAAGTTCAGAAATAAGTAATTGTGGAAACTTTGTGAATAGGTTGGATAAAGCTTGTAGGAAGTTCCATCCAGCTTTGTTTGGCTGGAGCTTTTATTTAATTTATCGTATTTGACGTGGATGTCTCTTACTTGTGATGTTTTTAATTAGCTGATGATCCTAGAGGTTGTCTTAAAGTTTAATGTAGGTCAAAGTAAGTCCCTGTCACTAATTATATATTTGGTACAAGCTTAAAAGCTTAATAAATTGCCTACTGTACTTTTTATGCACAGTGAATGTAGATTTCAATGTGCCCTTATTTGAACTTATTACCAACGGCATGTAACGGAAAATATTTTTCTCAAACATGCAATGAAATAACGTCATTACGTGGGTTATATCAGGTTTCAAAGTATCACGTTGCGGGCGGATCAAATCGAGAGAAATTTAAAGGAATTTGATACAAAATTTAAGGCCTAGGCCGGGAAATCTTTTTTTTTTAATTCTCTTACCACTATTTGTGGCACAGCAGCATCACGGCATTCAGCCATGAAAATTAGTTTTATTTGAGGCGTTTTTATTTATTTATTTCAATGCATGTTTGAGAAAAGCACTATATACATGACTGGCCGTGAAAAGGGCTTGCCGGCTTCGAATCACTATCCAGCCTCCCTACGGTCGGCCGTCTATACCTACCCACCCGACAAACCCTTCTTTTCCGGCGTCTGCAGTAATGTACTATTTTCAAAGGCGGAACTGCTAGAACTAGCAAACAATAAATAACTACTAGCTTGGGACGCAACAATTTGCCTAGTAATTGCAAATACGGCATCAAAAGTCCGTAAAATTTCTTATACATAATATATGTGTTTTTTTTTTTTTTTTTTTTTTTATTGGAATAAAAAAAAATACAATTTTAGTAACTTAACCTAAAGATTCGCCAAACTGCAAAGCAGTTTGTTGGCAGTCCCTACATAAATTATTAACGTAAGTCAATATTCAATTTGTATAAACGTGCCGTGGATTTTTACGGTGCCGCAATGTGAATTTCTATGGCGCAAGCCGTATTATCATTTTATAGACTTTAAAAAAATTAGTATGCCAAACTTCAGCTTAATCAAATACCGGGAAGCGACTGAAAAGTCTTTTGCTAATTTTAAAGGACAGCCTTACATACATACATGCAAAAAGTGCATTTTAAATAAAAGCTAGTATGTAATACGTCGAGCCCTTTTCAATGTTTGCAACACCAGTTTTGGTATTCCGCTATTTAATGTGAGGTGGCATGGGATATCCCTATTTGCATAACACTGTTCTCAAAATCAGTTTGACTAAAATGTAAAAGCGATATCTTAGGGATATCTCTGACTATTAAATAAACGGATTATGATTATTGTTAATGTTTAAAAATAGTTACGTTGAATCTTTTTGCGCTTGAAATCCTATTTAGGTACTTATTATTACTTTTTTCATATTTATATGTAATTTTTTGTAATATTTTATTCCAGACATATTAAAAAAAAAAAAAAAATTATGACGTCTGGTATAATAATATATTACGTTTTTAATAAATTATTCTTATTCTTATATCAGTTCAACAAAATATTGATAAAGTGTTATAAAGTTTGTTGGGCAGTCTAATGATATAATTCATCTTAGTTGGACAATGCCTGTACGTTTAATAAGATGTAAGTATTAAATTATAAGTGGGTTATCTATGCAATGTACCATTACTTAGGTACTTGTAAGACCGAGTAATTCACAACATCTTGCATCTGACTTTCATCTTATAAATACAACGTTATTGCAAATGCGATCTCAAAATATTATTTTCTTTGTCAATATTTTAATAGCAGCCAATTGGTTTGCACCCGTTTTTATTAACCCTCGACGCAAAAATGAACTGACGAAGAATGCACGAAAATAAATGAACAATGGTCGGCACACTATGAACCGGACCAAAAGGAAAGAGACGACTTGGCAGACCAAATGCACGGTCGACGTACAAAAAATAGTAAACTGACCGCAAACTGCACAGGATAGATAAAAACCGGCCAAGTGCGAGTCGGACTCGCGCACGAAGGGTTCCGTACCATTATCTATAAAAAACTATTTTATTCTGTGTTTTTAGTATTTGTTGTTATAGCGGCAACAGAAATACATCATCTGTGAAAATTTCAGCTGGAACTATCACGGTATCAGTGATATACAGCCTGGTGACAGATAGACGGACGGACGGACGGACGGACGGACAGCGGAGTCTTAGTAATAGGGTCCCGTTTTACTCTTTGAGTACGGAACCCTAAAAATGGCATAAACTGGAGGAAGCCTTTACCCGAGAGGGGTCCAAACCAAAGCTATTAATTATTGAAATAGATTAGGTACTTACTTCAAGTTCTCGGCGTCTAAGTGCCGGAATGATATCCCTCCCCCTATAAGGGGCGCTTAGCAGATACACCTTTAAGCTAAAATGCTATTAATTGACGCTCCAAAAATCGTAATCCTAATCCTGCACTATTGACAGCAAAAATATGCCAATTGCAAATTTTTATCAAATTTTTGTTTTCAGTTTAATAGTAAAATTTACTTTAATGTGTAACGTAATTATTATTTTATTGAAGCTGCATGTAGGTAGTGCGTACATGTAGGTACTATCTATGTATTTATGTTTATTTGTCTCTCGCCTTTCACAATTATATAGTTGTGTAGATATTTATTAATTATAATTGTATGACGTTTCCGTGAGTCACCAACGGTGCTGGCTGAAAATCAGCGCTGTAGGTGTCTGATTGACACCTCAGCATAATGTTTCCGGTTCGCTGCCGCAGAGACACACTTGTTACATGTTTTATGTGTTTTAACGTTATTTGTTTTCGTTTAATTTGTGTGTCCTGTGTGTTAGTGAATAAATGTATCTTTCTTTATTTCTTTTCTTAATTTATTTTTATGTTATTAACCCTCTGTAACTTTGGTTATGGAAAAAGCGGACTTTTTACTTTTATTTTATTTTTATAATGGATGAACCGATGTGTATATTGTTTTTTTTCAATTGAAAGTCGAGATGGTTTTAGCTATGTTGGCTGTACGTAGTAAACGTGCAGAAACAATTTTGAAAATATTTATGGCAAGTTTAGAAAAAAAGTACTGATGTATTTTTGAGATCTCACACGAAACGACAAGAATTATAACCTAAGCGGATGACAATACACAAAACTTTGGACCACAAGCCATTAAAGGATGAATACTGGACCTGGTCTTCCCGCGAGCGTCGATGGTGTCAGTGATCCCAAAGAAATTGCTGACTTATTTAAACAGTTGTTTTCAATACATTCACCGTTGGGACCATCACGTTCAGTGAGCGAGGCTGAAACCATAAGTGAGCCTATTAAATATAGTGGAAACAGAATTTACAGCTAAGGACGTAGCTATGGTTATAAAAAATATGTCTGGGGTCAAATCCCCGGGACATGATGGTCTCAGCATCGAGCACCTACAACATGCGGGCCCACATTGTTGTATACGTTGTGTTTGAGACACTCTTATTTACCGGCTGAGCTTATGAAAACAATAGTTGTACCGATTGTAAAAAACAAGACTGGAAACACATTGGACAATACTAACTACAGATCAATCTCACTTGCCACCATTGTCGCGAAAGTGCTTGACAGTCTGCTTAACGCACGGTTAGATAAGTACGTACAGCTGCACGACAACCAGTTGGGTTCAGGCCTGGTCTATCAACTGAAAGTGCGATACTGTGTTTAAAGCAGACTGTCAAATACTACACAGAGCGAGATACACCAGTGTATGCGTGCTTCCTGGACCTGTCGAAGGCTTTTGACCTGGTCAGTTATGATATACTCTGGAATAAGTTACAGAATATGAAGGTCCCCCAAGAGCTCATATCAATTTTTTCGTTCGATGGGCAGGGGCTCTATCGGAACAGTATGGGTTGGAGTGTGGGGTGAGGCAGGGGGGTTTATCCTCACCGAAGCTATTCAACTTATACGTGAATGCACTAATTGCCGAGCTCAGCAGTACACATATCGGTTGTCACGTGGAAGGCGTTTGCGTTAACAACATTAGCTACGCGGACGATATGGTACTGCTGAGCGCGTCCCCATGTGGTCTCGCCAAACTCATAGCGGTCTGTGAGCAATACGCTATTTCTCATGGACTTAAATATAACTCTTGGAAGAGTGAGCTAATGGTATTTGGAGTCAGAGGGAAGTGTCCGTCCACGGTTCTCTTTCTCTTTATCGAGAGAAGAGGGACATCACTAGAATATCGCTTTTGTTTTGAATGTATATATATGTATGTGTGTATTCCGATTTTAAATACAAAGGCATGAAATTGGAAGTACCTATCGGTAAGCGATTCTGGGGAAGTCACATTTAGTCTAGTTTATTTTTTCAAACTTTGTTGCACAAATGAAAAAGAGTGCAAAGGGCGGACTAAATGCCACAACAATTACAATATTAGGTATACATATCTAAGTGTTTATTACACATATTTTTCATTAGCAACTAAATAACCAGTATCGAGAAATTGATCTAAAACTACACGTATCGTAGCACAAAGTAAATTAGATTGTACGAATTTCGTGTAGTATCGTTAGAAGAAAAACAAAATATTACCACAAAATATCACCGAACATGATGCCAGCAGGGAAACCGGCTGCAAACGGTAAAATAATTAAAAAAATAAACACCGAAATTACCAGTAAAAAATTACGATGTCCTTATTCGCCTCACGTATAGCTTTAACACGACAGGAGGTATAATTTGGGGCTGAAAATGAAGATAAACAGTTTAGACCGTTTTCGGAGATCCTTTGGTTTTATGGGGTTCAAAAAATATATTTTACTGGATTATAATTATTGACATCGTTTTATTCGATTTTAGCAGAGAATATTATTTAATAAAAACTGTAACATCATGTTCAAACTACAGGATCAAACAATAAATATATAAAAGGATCCCTCCCTTTGCACGTCGTATTACTTATGACTGAGGGTCGCGATTCCCTCAGTTGCGCAAGCAATCTTTAATTAGAGTTCGCGTCGTGAATTTTCAAGTTCGGTGATGAGCAAGCTTCGTCTCTACATCTGATTGGACGCAGCAGTAACCATCAGTTACTCGAGATTGTGTCTTTAATTCCTGGCCATGTGGCAAAATAAATCCGGAAACCTACGAAGAGAGGTCGTATATGGGGATAATCTTACTTAAATATTGTGTAATAAACACAACACAAGCCTTATACTGAGCTTACCATGGGCCTAGGTTGATTTGTGTAAGATTGTCCCGTAATATTTATTTATTTATTTATTTATTTAAATCAATTTAGTCTCACAGTAAGCTCAGTAAAGCTTATATTATAAGTACTTGAATGTGACGGATATACTTATTCAGATAGATAAATAACATAACAAAGGCCATTCCCAAGATAAAGAAAAAAAGATTCGTGCTCACATAACAAAATTGGCTCATTTCAAACCCAGGACAACTAGCTTCGCAAGCAGGTCACCAGCAACTAGGCTAAAGTGGTCGTCATTAAATAATTCGTATTTATACAAGCCAAAGGGTTACGGAATTTGGATTGTAAAATGTTAATACGGGTCAACACTACTATGTCCAGACCGTTAAATTTGGAACAGAATTAGGCTCAAGTGTCATTTATCCTTCAAGCAGTGTGTGTGACCCAAATATAGGAAAAACGGTCGGCGTGAAAACTGGACTGAGGCTGTTATTTTAGCGATGCTAATATTCCTTCGGCATGAACGACCGCTCTCCGTAAAATACTGTTGCTTGTCATCACTATTTAAACGACACCGACGTAACATGTGATCATCATGATTAGGTATACTGGAACTGGAATCAAGATGATTAAGTAATATTATCGTAATGATAGTGCGACACCATAATTATGATGAATAAAAACTGAATCGGTGTAGGTATATGCCACCGTTAGATTGTGAACACCGTCAGTTTATAATCTTACTTGTCAAAATCGTTCACAATTTAACGCATTATTTTTTGATAGTCTCAATCAATGTCGAATCGTCAAATTGTGAACTGAGATCAAATCGGCGTGCTACGGAACGCATACACGAAGACTAGGTAGGTTAGGTTAGTTAGGTAGCTTCAGTTACCCGAAGGTCAAACCGCCCAGAAATAGGAGCCACGCGCAGCGAGGCTCCTTCGACACTGCCAGATAACGAAACAAATGGAATAAAAAGTTCAGTTAAAAAACGAAATGGGAATCCGGTGCATGGCTGCAGGCTTTGCATTCGAAAAACATTGGCACACTCCTCACCAGAGACGCTTTTAGGTTTGCGGTGTCGCTGCGTCTAGGGGCAGCATGTGTGGTACCGCATCAATGTCACTGCGGAGTAAAAGTCACATGTTTAGGCCTACACGGCTTGTCGTTTACTAAAAGCGCCGCCCGGACATCGCGGCATGCCAGCCTGAATTATATTTTGCGCTGGGCCCTCGTCACTGCCGGTGTGCCGGCAGTTCTAAAACCATCGGGTCTCACGCGGGACGACGGCAAGAGGCCCGATGGAAGAACCATGGTTTTCTGGAAGTTGGGACGGCCCCTAGTATAGGATGCCACATGTGTGGATACTCTTGCCCCGTCCCATCTTTCAGGGACTTCGACAAGGGCTGGGGCTGCCGCTAACACAGCTGAAAACCTCAAGCGGCGCAAATATGCAGCCATTGATTCTGGCTGCATGTTTGAGCCGTTTGGGGTTGAAACACTTAGGCCGTGGGGGCCCGGAGCACACGCAGTGTTCAAAGAGCTCACGAAGCGAATCGTAGAAGCACGTGGTGACCAGAGGGCTGGCGGCTATCTCGCGCAACGGATCAGCATTGCTATCCAGCGCGGTAATGCCGCCAGCCTTATGAGCACCTTGCCGCACGGCACCGATTTAGAGCCGGTTTTTTATATGTATAGTTTTGTTATTTTTTGGTCAGGATGTACATATTTAGACTGAATAAATTTATTTGTAATAATAATAAGAATAAGAAGGTGTTTATTTCTCTAGTTTATATGTTACATTATGTCCATCAGGCCGGTGGTGTGTTCGGCCTGTGGGTGTGTCAGCTACTTACAATCTACCTATGTATGTCTGAAAGATCTGTATAAGTGTCATGTTGTTTGTGCTGTGTGCTTGTTAGTGTGTGCGTACATAATAAATTTATATAAATTTAAAAATGGTTTCATTTTGTCCTATCTTACAAAATTCTTAAAACTAATTTCCTATAATCTATGGGGACGTGGAGCGGTCGCTCGCTTGCTGAGCTGCCGGCTCCTGTCTTTTTTTGGTACATAGTTGATTTCTCCTAATCTAGTGTTAGTTAGAAGTGGGTTGTGCTGCCTGCGTCCGATGTATGCGTTACCAGGGGTATCTAGGTCCACAATGTGCATTTCCCTGAATCGGCGCAGCATGTCTTCATTTAGGTCTTGTGCGCGGAGGTGCCATGGATCCCAGTCGAGCATCTCCCAGAGTAGTGAAGTTTCTAGGCGTTTTGGGAACTGTCCACTAGTCTTGAGAGCCATTCGGTATTGACGTTCAATTCTGAGCAGGTTGCTCTTACTGTAACGTGAGAGTAATTGTACCACTCCATAATCCAATATTGGAAGTAGACAGGCCTGAATGACAGCCAGTTTCACCGTCCGATCCGTCTTAGCGTGCCAGCCTATAATGGAGGTTAGAGCACCGCGCGCCCGTCGTACTTTCTGCACCACGTAGTCCGTCTGTTTACCCATGGTCATGGTCTTGTCTAAGTGTACACCCAAATATTTTATGCTATTTTTATATTCGATTAGCTCGTTTTTGATGCGAATGGTTCTGCGGTACTTTCTCTTGTTAGTGAACATAGCACACTCAGTTTTCTCTATGTTGCACTTCAGTCCCCACCGATGGTAGTAATCGATGACAGTTTCAGCGGCCCAGCCCGCGCGGCTTGTCGCGCTGTTCGGCTCCGGAGATCTGTTGAGTATGCACAAGTCATCGGCGTATTGAGAAAGCTTTAATCCGCGGATCCGGTTCCGTTGGTCCCAAACGTCATGTACATACATGTTGAAGATGATTGGGCCCAGGATAGAGCCCTGTGGGACTCCGTGTGGCACCGCTTTCTCTTCGCCGTTGGTGGTTCTGAAACGTCCATAGGTTTTTCGACCATTCAGGTAATTTTCTATTATTTTGATAATGTTGTTTGGAACGTCGGCTGTTTGAAGTTTCTTTGTCAGACCCTCGTGATTTATGGAGTCGAAGGCTTTCGAAAGATCAGTCGATACCAAGGCCACGCTCTCCTTTGCTTCTAAGGCATCCGTTATGAACTTTCCGGTACGAAGTATTTGCGTGCCTGTTCCTCTATTCTTAGTAAAGCCATGCTGGAATGGCGGCTGGAGTCTGTCGGCCGTATGTCGCAAGCGCGAAAGAAGCAAGCGCTCGTGTAATTTACCCATGATGTTTAGAAGGGTAATGGGTCGATACGATTTGGCGTCGCGGTGATTCTTCCCTGCTTTATGTAAGAAGATGCATTCTCCGATTTTCCACCTATTGGGATAGTAGCCTGTCAGTAATAGGTAATCGGCTATAACTTTGTACCGGGTGAGAAAGGGGTTGCCTCCGAGTTTGAGAGCATCTGCTTTGATTTTGTCAGGGCCTGGGGCCTTCTTATTTTTAAAACGTCTTAGAGCGATCTTAATCTCCTCTATAGATGTAGCGTCAAGAGGCTGAAAGGGCGTGGTCTTCTCTGTACTCTTGTCCTTGTTATTTATATCGGCTTCTGCTACGATCGCTGCGTCGACTAAAGCGTCGATAGTTTCTTCCTCGCTGTTGCATCCCTGGATGTGGGGGAGTCTCTGTACTGGTGCTTTCAGGTTGCGTTGGATTCGCCACATCTCGGTTCTACTGTTTCGTGGGTCATTTACTGTTCTCACCCATTTCTGATCGTTATACTCCAAGAGCGCCTGTTGGACCAGCCATTTCAGACGATTGTAGGTCGTTCTTTGTTCCGTTTTTCTATCCTGGTTAAAGCGTAGTCGCCATGCTTTACTTTTGGCTTGGTTTCTTTCGTCTATTAATTTATTAATCTCATCTGGAAGTTGATCTCTTTTACTGTACTCATGCAATGGCGCATACTCATCTAGAGATTCAGTAATAGCTTTTTCTAGTTTTAGGATGTATTCCTCGCATTCTGAATCAGATGTGATTTCCTTTGGTAGCTGAGTGGTTTTGTTCCATAGAGTTTGCTGAAATTGCTGTCTGATTTCTTCGTTACTTGCGATAGCACGGGTGTTTCTCATCATATTTTTCGCTCTGTCCACCACTATATTTATATCTAGTAGCCATGGCATGTGGTCTGAGCCAACCGATGTTATTTGTCGGCATGTTACGGTGTCGAAGGCTTCCATTTCATACGAGATGATGGCTGCATCAAGGATGCCGTACCCCGCACTGTTCGGTCGTGAGGGTAGGCCTGTGTGGTGTATAGTGCAGACGTCAGAGTTACAGAGGTCGCGGATAAGTATTCCTGCCCCTTCGTCTCTCGTTTGGTTTAGTGTGGTCATTTTAAGATTGAGGTCCCCTATTGTGATGTTCGGGGCTTCGGTAACAATATCTTCTAACTCATCCTTAAGTGCTGCGGTGTCAATGTGTTCTGACCTGTGTGGTATGTATATTCCTTTAATTTTTAGGTAATCTCCAGTTACGTGATCGTAGGTAAGGTTGATAGCAACGCCTTCAATGAGACGGTCCCCTGCTTCTGAACCTGGAGTAACGTCGGTCTGACTCCAGCGTATACCTCGCATAACGTATAGGGCTGTGGTTAGATGCGATGCGATCGAGTGAGTGATCTTGTCATAGTTCGGGAGATTCATGCGAGTTTTGGAAAAATCCACGCGACATTCGTTGACTATGATTATATGTGGTTTGTGACGGTCGGCTAGAGATTTAAGCTCGAGGAATTTACCTTTGAGACCTTGCGCATTTAGATGCATTATACGCAGCTTGTGATATTGATTTCTGCGATTACTTGTTGAGAATTTTAATGAGAATGTCGTGTTGTAGCTGTAACTGCAGTAATACTTGTTTCATGATTGTATGTAGCTCTTGCTCAGGGGGCTTCGTGATGTTTTCCTTATTTGCCATCTGTTCTGGCTGCACTGGCTGCTGGTATTTTGGTTGTGCTTGTGCTGCTTGGTTGGGCGGCGGTGGGAATTCTGAAGTGGAAGTTATGTTCGCGTACGAGTAGTTTTCCTGACGGTATTTTTGTACTGCATGTCTGCGTTCAGCTGCTTCTCTTTGTCTCCTTTCTTTTTCTTCATGTTGTGCGATTTGGCGCTCTATTGCCTTCTGGAACTTCTCACATTTGGCTTGGTTAGCGCCATGGCCCGGTTGTTTGCATGCTGTGCATATTTCAATCTCTACGCCTTCTTCGTTTGGGGATTTGAAGGTGGGCAGTTTCTTTTCACCGTGACACGCCGATGTCGTATGCGTGAAAAGAAAACATCTCTTACATTGTACTACTCTCTTCGGATCGTCTTTATATTCCTGGGGATTTATACTGAAGGCTCCGAAGTACGCATGTTTTGTTGTCTTCATAAGCGTGGCGATTTCATCGTATGGCAGGGTACCATCAAAGACAAATAAGTGTAAGTTACCTTTGATGGTTCTCATCTTGATTGGTCTCACACCGATACATCTCTCCATTTCCTCAAGGCATGCCTCGTTCGTCTCGTCGTAGATGTTTGTGTTGAGCACTACTTTTGTTTGGTGAATCTGCTGAGCTTTAGGGACACGAGCCACGAAGCGGAGTCCGTCGTCAAGTTTCCTCAGCTCTTCTATGATTATTTTTCTTATATTTGCGGTGTATACGCGAATCGTGATAGTCCTTTTATTTGGAGCCATAACGTGTCTTGCTCCATGTTCTGTGATTATTTTTCTTATTTTATTAAGGTATTGTGGATCGTTGATTTTTTTGACATCCGTTATAATTATGTCAGGGATGTGGGTGGATGGTGTGATTACTCTCGGTGGCCGCTGGGTTGTTACGGCATTAGTAGTGAAGGCATCTCTCTTTCTTTTCTTGCGTTTCGGTGAGGTAATAGTCACTAAGGCGTTATTTTCTTCCCTTTCCAAATCATCGTTGTGCTCCTCTTCAGTGGGTAGCGAGGAGAAGCGGTTATTTATTGTTATGCCGGGCGGTCGCTGAGAGGCGACGACGGCGTCGACGGCTGAGCTTACGAAACGTGATTGAGTCAGCAGCGGGCTTAACTTAGAGTCATCGCCTGCATGCGCTAGCGGCGGGCTTAACTTGGAGCCGGAATGCACCCACGGCAGCGGCGGACCTAACTTGGTATTGGCTTGCAGCGGCAGCCTTAACTTGGAGTCGTCGCGTAGTATCGTCGAGCCGTCCGTGTTGATATTTTTTTCGCGAGGGTACGCGGGTACATCGGTGCTGCGCGCGGCGGTAGCGGTCACATTGCCGGGTGTAAGGGTCTTGGTAATCGAGCCACTAAGCGCTTGTCGTGGCGTTTGGCGATTGACAAAGCGGGGGCCGCTTATACTCGTACTTGATTGGGTATCGGGCATTTGTTTATGTTCCGATATAACTTTGTTTACTATGCCGCATTCACAGGTTACATTTTCTTCGCTTTGAAGTCCCATAATTGGCATATATTTCACATTTATCTGTTTATGACATTTGCGGCAGTCTCTCTTATTTATTTTACAGAAATTAATGTTGCACGCGTACATATTAATTTCATTTACACTGTTCACTAGGTGTCCGTTTAAGATGTTTGGTGAGATTTTCAGAAAACACTTGACAGCACTTCTCTTGTTACAAAATTTACAATTTAATTGTTTAATCTTAGTTTGGAGGCCCTGCCACTCGTGGAAATTTTTAATTAAGTTGATTTTTTCGCAGTGCCAACAGGCAACGGTGTATTGTTCTTCACAATCCGGTGAAAGTTCACTTGCACTAGTTAATTTATAGTCACTGTTTTTTTTAACATTCACTTTGTTTGCAGCAATGCTGTCCGTGTCCATTTCACTAGTTTCACCGTTTTCGGGAGGGCCGGGGGGCCCTCCCGTAGTTACGACACTCATATGAGCGCAATGTATATCAATATAAATATTGCGTCTCTCGGGGCAACTGTACGGAGCGCAGACGAGCTCCGTGCACACGTCCGCTCGCTGCGGCTAATCCACTCGACAGACCTTTGTAATAAGACGGACATAGTTAAAAAGAAACAATCATGTTCTGACTTAATTGGAAGTTGATGCATGTTGAATAATTCGTCCAACCAATCAGCGCACAAGGTGCGATCCGAATTCCTCCATGCAAATTTAATTTCAGTTCACAATTCAACGATTTGACATTGACAGATTATAAACTTTACCAGCGAAAATAATGCGTTAAATTGTTAACGGTTTTGACTGTTCACAATTTTTCGACAGTTCAGTATATCGCGAGTTAGATGATTTAAACTGACGGTGTTCATAATCTGACGGCAACATTTATACTGCTAGCTGCCCGCGTATAACAAAGAATCCAGGCGGAATCACGGGTTATAAGTAATAGCTTATGTCTATCCCGACCACATAAAAGCCAGTTCGTGGAGTACATTAAACAAATGTACTCGACGTGGGTCGCTACCCCCCCGGGGCGTCGCGAAGCTTCTTGAAGGGGGTCGCGGCTGCTAGAATTTCATATTTGTGAAATAGAAAATATAGGTAATTTAAGAACAGCGCAGAGTGGGGGGTCGCGAAATATTTTCTTACTCTAGGGGGGTCACGCCATGAAGAAGGTTGAAAAACACTGCTCTAGGAGAGCGGCACGGGAAGAATGGCGGCTTTAAACGAGTAACTAAAAACCTACATTAATGGCCAAGACCACTCTGTAACGCGTATGTATGTATATAAACGAAGAAAAATTCCATTCTCAAAGTTCATTTTATATTTCTGGTGAAGAAAGATTTTTTATATCAAATTTTTAGATTCGGAGATTGCCCTCTACATACAAACTTACAATGGACATTGCATTTTTATTATTAATACAGGATGAGGCGTGATTCTTTTTGGTGCCTCGCCCTTTATAATAGTAGTGCGAGTATACATTGATGTCAGAAGGTACATTAATGAAATCCGAGTACGAGCCGAGTTCGATTTTCAACCGACGAATAAAACGGAGGTTCTCAAGTGGACGCGTATAAATAATAAAAAATAATAATAAATATTACGGGACAATCTTACACAAATCAACCTAGGCCCACGGTAAGCTCAATAAGGCTTGTGTTGTAGGTACTAGGCGATGATATATATATAATAGATAAATACATATAGATACTTATATATGTCACCGTTAGATTGCGAACACCGTCAGTTTATAATCTAACTCGCGAT
This sequence comes from Epinotia brunnichana, assembly GCA_963854355.1. Taxonomy (NCBI): domain Eukaryota; kingdom Metazoa; phylum Arthropoda; class Insecta; order Lepidoptera; family Tortricidae; genus Epinotia; species Epinotia brunnichana. Next base: position 38,876,672 of record OY977937.1, on the reverse strand, counting down.
ATTATGATATTAACTGACGAAAAATTGTGAACTGTCAAAACCGTTCACAATTTAACGCATTATTTTTCGTTAGTTTATAAACTATCAATGTCGAATCGTCAAATTGTCAACTGAGATCAAATCGGCTTGCTACGGAACGTACACAAAGACTAGGTAGGTTAGGTTAGTTAGGTTTTTTCAGTTGCCCGAAGGGCAAAGCGCCCAGTAATAGGAGCCCCGCGCAGCGGGGCTCCGTCGACACTGCTGGTTGCCGAAATAAATGGAATAAAATGTCTGAATAACAAAAAAAAAACAATCATGTTCTGACGTAAGTGGAAACTGATGCCAGTGGAATAATTCACTCAACCAAACAGCGCACAGGTTGCGTTCCGAATCAGGCAAATTTGATTCAGTTCACAATTTGACGATATGACATTGTTAGTTTATAAACTAATGAAAATGAATGCGTAAAATTATGAATTATTTTGGCAGTTCACAATATTCCGTCAGTTTACAATATAACGGGTAAGATTATAAACTGACGCTTTTCACAATCTAACGGTGACATATACATATATAACATCCATAACTCAGGAACAAATATTCGTGATAAACACACAAATAAATGCCCTGACCGGGATTCGAACCCGGGACCTCCAGCTTCGTAGGCAGAGTCACTACCCACTGGGCTACGGAGACCGTTAAATATATATATATATATATATTTTATGTATGACTACGCATAACTTTTTACAGGGTAATTTTTTTATTGGAAAGGGTATACCCCGAAGTTGGTCCCATATAAGTTTGGAAAAAAATAACCTACCTTAAGGGTAGGAAAATACGGGATGATTGATTTTTATAGGCAAACTTGAAGCAATTTGGCTACCGGTTTGAAGTCGGTTAAAACTTTGTTTGTTTTTAAAGTAAATTTTAGCTGCTCTTCTTGTATACTTAAGATTATTTGAGTCTGACAGTAAAATCACAATCTAACTGTCATTTTTCCATATAAAATAGACATTTAGACCTTACAGACGCGCGTAAGAAAAGTTACGTGATCGACCCACTGGGGTACCTACTTTGAGAATTAATAATGATCTAACCATGTCATGACGTGTCTGTCATCGATAAGACTCATCAACTGATTAATTAATCAGTCGATTGGTCAACCACGTCATGACCCGCTGGTCAATTGCGTAATGCTTTGTAGGTACTATCGGCCAAAGCAAAAGTCGACCACCTTAAAGGCGCATTTTGGTTGCAGCCGTATAGCATTGCAAGCGATTCTGTTTTGAATGTGGTCGACTCTGGCTTTGGCCGATGGTACGTAGGTACGTAAGGTAGATCTTAATGATATTTCGTGTATGAGAAAAAAACCGTAAATTTTTACGCGCGTTCGATTAGTAACGTTATCACCCCTCAGGTTATACCTATCGCCTAAAGTGTTTCAAACAAACGACTCATGATTAACATTTTTTTTTACTTTATTGCACAACAAAAAGAAGTAGGTACGAGTATGCATACAAAAGGCGGACTAAAGTATAATGTATTTTTTTCTTCAATGTAACACATTATCATTTCAGGATATTTTCATAAGTTGCCGGAATTAAAAAAAAATGCCTGAAGAGATAAAAGAGCTCAGGCTATTATTATAAATAAAAATATAATTAGGGCCATGTCGCCTACGGAACCTTTACCGGTGAAACGGTTAGCCTTCATTAAAAAGGGTATGTTTCAATTAATCCGTTGTTTGCGAACATGAAACGATACTCAGAAGACACGTGTCCGCGTCATTTGTGCCCGTCCAATTTTATGGATAATGGGTCATTGGCTTGTTGACAGGGCAAAACGGACGCGCATGCTCTGATGCGATCAAATCACTGTCTGTGCTGTAAATAAAAATGATTACGGTAGAAAAAACGGGTGACTCGTAACGTGCTACAAAAATGAAATACATAATATCCCATTTGATAGCTGCACGCTGTTTAAAGTATTTTTTCTACTCCTGTACCGTTATCTGTCATTTATATATGTTGTAGCTCAAATACAATGACACCACTAATAAGTCGTTGAAAAACTCTATGCTCTATGGCCCAAAAACTAACTGTTTAGCGTACTTTTTTGGATCATACATTTTTCATAAAAGCACTGTTTAACTTTTTTTTAATCGGCCGCTATATTGCAGTGGTGCTTCATAAACAAATATTTCGAAATAATAGTTATTTGTTATACAAGGGGGGAAAGTTGTATTTTACCTGCGAGTGTTCATCTGAAACACGAGCTAGCGAAAGGATTATGATTGACCACGAGCGAAGCGAGTGGTTCAAAAATAGAGTCCTGAGCGTAGCGAGTGTTTCAACACACGAGACGTAAAATAACTTTTCACCCGTGTATAACACAAATCTTTTCACCTCACTACAGCGATGAAAATAAGAAGGGTAAAAAAAAAACTAAAAAAAAGTTTAAAAAAAAAGTTTTTTTTTTAAGTACTTTAAAAAAAAAAAAAAAAATATGTCACATAAAATATACAAAAAACCAAAATAAATATTAAACGTTCTACGTCATAGTATTTTTAACTTTCTACGTCTACTTTCTTCACATGTGGATAAAAAGCGATTTTCTCAAGAGATATCAAACATACAAAAAGGCCTTTCCGAGCAAGTGAGGTGAAAAAGTATTTATTCACGATTAAACATTTGTATATTATAAATTATTTACTACATTAGTAATAAATCATCATCTATTGTGTGTTAAATTACGTGTTTTATAAATTCTTGGTATTATTTATAAAAATAAACAGTTCGAATTCGGTACGGGTCCGGATTCGGTTTGGTTCGGATGGCAAGTGCAAACAAATTAAAAACAAAACAAACCATAAGCAAGAGCTGTCACATTTCCGATTTCCCACCAAAATACAGTTCAAAATGAAAAGACGAAAGATGATAAACTATTAGTCCTAAACTATTAAGATTTTATTCGTGTTTGTGAAGACAAAAGTATACGTTCCTTTTAAAATGGTCGAGGAAATTAATAACTGCACTCCTGAAGTAATTGTGTGAGTAGCAAAAGTACGAATAGAAATCTTGCTGCCTAAAAAGTTGAACTATTCTGGAGTCTGCTATTTATTTAAAATTTGTCGTAGAAAAAGTAGGTATTGTATGCAACGGTGTATAACTGGTCTAAAAACGCTCGTGGCTTCTTTAATTGCAACCCACGCCACTCGCGTTTTAAGACCCTTCTTATACAACAGTTGCATAATAGTACATTGTGATACAAGTGAGCTATGTTGATCATTACATCAGAGGCGGAATTGTCACGAGAACCGCAGGTGAGCGTGATAATAGAGCCGAGGATGTAATTATCAAAGCTCACGCGTGTCATACGACGTTTATCAACACATTTGCGAGGAAAAAATCCTTTTCATAAAATGAAAATGTTACAGGCTCCTGAGTTGTTTCCTTTAGTTATTGATGACAACAGGTTTTTACTCACATACTCGTACATTTGTACATCTCCAAGAATGTACAGTGGCGTCAATTCTATTTATCACTTTTCTATTCACCACGAGTCAACGTTTTTAATAATAACCAAACACGCATAATCAATGTTTACAAATATTTGTGAAATTACTTATAATGGCGCGCAACAATTTTTTTTTCGTGAAGTTCGCGCAGTGCGCCCGCAGCGAGGCTTAGATGAAATCTCTAAACAGCCAGTACAAAATAAAATAAATTCATGTAAAATGTTATCAAAATTAAATAGTTTTACTAAATGAAACGTTTTCATATCATATCCAAGAAGAAATAATCAATTAATTCACAAGAAGGATTTAATTTGTTTAGTCGAGTAAGAATCCATTTGCCGACAATTAAAAACAAACCTGTATAACCCGGTCAATTTAAAAATGCGCCGAGTCCATTCATACACCTTGCTGCAAGGTGCCAACGTGTCTTAATCGGGATATAAACATAACTACACGAGTGTCGTAATGTTATAAAACACGCGTGTTTAATACCCAGGATTATGAGCCTAAAAGCGGCACAATAAGAGGCACGTTACGAGCAAATGTGTTGAAAAATACTATAGAAAACAATTGAATTCAGCGCTTCTTCTATTTTTACAAGCTTTACATTAACTTGACCTGTTCGTTAAGTATATAAGTTGTCCGTCAACATTTGCAATCCATTTTTCAGTCACTTGCTGTTATCCGTTTGAGCTGAAATTTTGGGTAAAGGTATAGTTTGGATGACAATTCAATATTATGGTACCAGCGAGCTGATCTAATAATGGAGACAGAAGGTGGCCATGGGAATTCAGTATTTAACCGACGTAACCCCGTTGAGTTTGGGCTCGTTAGAATCGTCTCAATGAGAAGTTGATGATGGTGTACAAATAAGTACAGTCGCCAATAAAAGCTTGTACCAAAAATGATTTTTTTGACACAAACATATAACTCTTTACCAGCTGCCTGCAAGGACGGCTTTGCCCGCGTATTGATAAGACCCACACCCGCGAGACGAAATATAGCCTAGAACCATCCAGAATGTCCATTCTACACGCAGGTGAAAAAAAATCGGTTCCGGAGATTACCCAAACCACAAAGATACAATACAGACCCTCCCAATACAGGATGGTTCAGGAGACGTGAGCAGGGGGGTAAACACGTAACGTTCCGAATGCGCGTCGGTACGTTTTAACTGTCAATTCTCCTCATAAAAAGTGACATTTAGACCTACCCGACGCGCGTACAATGCGTTACGTGATCGACCTACAGAACCAACCCTACACATCAGTAAATGTTAATGGACTCGATTCACCATCGTATTTAAGTTAAAATTCGATTTTTACATATTTAAAAGTTTCATTCCTAAATCACGGTCACCCTACACAACTAAAAAAATTAACGTTTATCTTACCAATGCTGGTACGAATGAGTAGCTTATAATCTGCTGAGTCTCCTGTATCATCCTGTATATTATTAGTATTACACTGAATGGAAAGAAAAACAGTAAAATTTTAAACCGCTAAAATCGCATTTGAGGATAAGACAAAGCGACGGTGTAAATGACACCTTAATTTACGCCTGTGTAAATTTTAGAACATAAAACAGAGAAAGGGTTCGTCATAATATTTGAAGTGTAATAAAGGTTTTATTGTTAACTAGCGTTTGTTCATAACTTCGTCCTGGGTTAATACTACGCCTCATCATCATCATCATCATATCAACCGAAAGACGTCCACTGCTGGACATAGGTCTCCCCCAAAGAGTGCCAAAATGACCGGTCCTGCGCCACCCGCATCCAGCGGACTCCCGCGACCTTTACCAGGTCATCAGTCCACCTTGCCTTCAATACTACGCCTGCACAAAGCTTAATCCATTCTAATTTTATATTGTTTTCCGTCTGTCTATCTGTCTGTTACTTTATCACTCTGAAACCGCTGAACTATAGAAGTTCCGAGGGGCTAAAAATTATCCTATGTCCTTAGATGTCTACAAAGGGTAGTTCGGCTGCTCGAAATTAAAAACAAGTAAGTCCATTTTTGACGAAAATCTGTTTTTTGATCCAATCGATTTCTCGCATTAAGATGCGTAAGCTAATTAAAAAAAAAATCTGTTACACTTTTTCAGTTATTTAACAAAAACGATTTCAAGTAACTCTAATGAGTGTTTACTCATGACAGCATGTTCCGAAACGTTCAAAAATCTAATGTTTTTGATCCTCATTCTTGCCTATTTAATTATTATAATTTATATGCACATTTTTTATATAAAATGTTCATTATATGTTTAATACAAATTTAATAATATCGGTCAAATATTGTGTATAGACAATACATTTTTCAAATGGCAATGTTTGGAATTAAAAAGGTAGACAAGAAAAACTAGACATACAACTTACCTTCCAACGAATAAAACACATGTCACGTTTCTGTAATTCTCCACTTCGGATTAAAACCAGCAATTCTACAGTCCACTTTTTTATTTAACATCCTACGGACCTGCGAAGATTTTACATGGTTTGATTTGTTTAAATCTGAGCTAAATCCAAGTATCTCAGCTATGAGTACAACCAATATTGGTACTTGCTTTTACCTTGGTTTAACTAGATACTTGTTTTTATCTTTGCCCGATTATAAAACTGGAGTAGAAAACCTATGAGTTGCTTGGATTTACTTTCGTTTGACCCACGATTTACTTGTTTTTACTTAACTAACCACAATCTGAGTGTTTGATTGAAATATTGTAAAAATTAAGAATTCCCAATAACCTTCATGAAAAGTTAATGTTGTGTCAAATACACTTTTATTCAATGGAATGGTTAAACGTATTATTTAAGTGTAAATAGATATGAGTTTGACTAGTTAATTTTAGGTTCTAATACTTATTTAGTAAAAAATCGTGGCAAGTGATTTATCACTTAATGTTACGGTTTTATACTGTTAAAGTTACGAGTAGTGTTTGGTTTATATTTACTAACTAAACAACTTTCCTCCTTCCTTATATTGCTTTATATTCAAATTCGCGTTCTGCTTTCAGTTTTATTAATGAAATAAATTAATATGAATACTTGTTATAAATAAGTGACCTTTATCATGTCTCCTGTTTTTAAACATAAAAACAAAGTATACGAGTAAAAAAACTAAAATAAAAATATGTCGAGTTTATAAAATAGGTAGTTCAAATGGATTGCCAATCGGAAGCAGACGAACTAAGTTGTAAAATGTGATACACTTTTTCAATTTAACACACTGAATTTATAGTTGATGTAAACAATATATCTCTACTAAAATATATTTGCTTCAAAAATAAACAAAAAATAAATACATTAACATTGATTTTTTTATCGAAAAATCACGAAAGTCATACCAAAAAACAAGTATCTCAAGATACTTGTTTTTAGCGCGTCAAATCGCGTAATGAATCCGTTTATTTTAATTTAATTATCAAGCTAAAATCATTTTTAGCTGCATACCTGTAGCGGTAGTAGTTACAGGTGACTGAAAACCATTTAATATTAGAAGAAATATTTTTAAACCTTTAGAAACAAAACTCATGCCGATTGATCGTATAGTTTTAGAGTAAACAGCCTTTAAACTTAAAAAAACGTTTTTTAGATCTCCTGTAAAATTTGCTAATACCTAGTTACTTGTTTTTAATTTGGAGCAGCCGAGTTCTTATCCCGATAATCATCCCCTAGTATGGTGAAAGGTGGCGGGAGGGGAAGGGAAGACGGGAAGTTTGTAAGGGGATATGATATAAATGACTTCCACGCATGCGTTGTCGCAGGCAAAAGCTAGACCAAATATGCTACCTAGTCGTACTTCCCACAGGCGCGACGTCAATTAGCGCACTCCCATAGAAAAGACCTCTCCTCTTTCCACCCTTTACTGGATGATTTCCGGGATTAAAGCTATCTTATATCCTTCCCAGAGTCTTAAACCATCAACATTTCAATTAAATCGGTTCAGCGGTTTCATGTGAAAACAGACAAACACAGTTACTTTTGCATTTACAATATTAATATGGTTTATGAACAGATTTTTGTAACTTTAACTTGCATAAGACTTTGCACTTCATTTTTTATGGCTTGATCCTAGCGACGACGGTCCTTGTCATCCCTTTTACTATTCCGCCGGCAGCTTCTCTGACCCTGGCTGGTATTTGCAGCGCTTGCCGACAACTCTTCTTAAACAAACCAATATAAGTTTGGCCTCTCACACGTCAATTTATACCTACTGGCAAGAGATGAGGTCGAGATAGATTATAAATGTTATGAAGACGTCTCGGCGTTTTGATAAAACAGCGTTGACTTCGTAGGTCAAGTTTGGGCTCGAGTGTGCCATGTTTTAAATACTGTACGTTTCTGAATTGATGTCTAAAAAAAAAAAAAAAATTTTAATATTTAAACTGTTTATTGCATTAATTTAATTGTTACAAGTATGTCTACTAATTGCTTAGCGCAATCTCAATTTTTTCAGATTATTTGCTAAGCTTAGCTAATATCTATCACATTTCTAAGTTTAATCTATATAACTTAACTTATTTATATAATATAAGTGTTCGCATAACAGTATTTATTTATTTAATTTTCTATTATTTTACTTAGCACACATGATCTTCTTCAGGGTACATTTGATCTTCTGTGGTTTATTCTCTATAATATCTATAACCTCACTGGGTAAACTATTTAGGATATGCGGTAAGTGACTGGACCATACTCTTTGTCCATATATGTTAGTACTTTTTGGTACAGTGAAGTTCTTACTTTTGTCTAGTACACGAAATGGAGCGGGTCTTTTATACCTAATTAGTTTATCCAGGTTATGGCTATATTCTATTATAACGGCCATTTTGGCTTTATCAAATACATTTAATACTTTACAGTGCTGGAATAATTTATCATAATTACTTTTAAACTGGTATTTAATTTTGAGCGGTACAATGGTTTTCAATATTCTTATTTGTATATTGTATATTCGCTGTAGGTAAGTTTTATAGGTTCTTCCATAACAAGATATTCCATAATTTATTATCGAGTCAGCCATGGCCATATACAATAGTCGAAGTGTATTATAAGGCATTTTATGTTTAAGTATGCTTAAGTTGCTTAGAATGGCTCTTAGTCTCTTGCATACGTTATCTATATGAGGGCCCCAGTTAAACTTGCTATCAATTACTAGACCAAGGTAGGTATGGTGATTTACTACGTCCAGAGGTTTACAGTTGCAGTTGCAACGCGAGTTCAAGTCATGTAGGCATGAGTGTTCGTGTGCTATAATTTTGGGAACTGTACTTGTTTTGAGATAAGGTGAGTGGATATGAATTATCTTAGTTTTTTGGTAGTTTATGGATAGCCCGGCATCGTGCGACCATCTGCATAATGCATCGAACTCGCGCTGCATACTACTTTCAGCCTCATTAATATTAGAATCAGCTGTTATTAAACATGTATCATCAGCGAACTGGTACACAGATGCCTCACTAAATATGTTGCACATATCATTGGCATAGATTAGGTATTCGGTTGGGCCGATTATAGAGGCTTGTGCTGTGCCATGTAGAGACTTGTGTCGCTCACTTTGCTCTCCGGCGATGCTAACCGAGCTGTATCTATTTTTGTGATAGCTTTTTATCAAATTCAAGGTGGGCCCCTGTATACCATTTTGCTGTAATTTATTATACAACTTTTCATGATCTAGGGTGTCAAATGCCTTGCTGAAGTCAATCATAACTGTCAATACGTGTTTCCTGTCATTTATGTGTTTGTTTACTTCATCTGTGAATTGAGCTAGGAGTTGGGTGGTATTTTTTCCTTTTTGGAATCCATACTGCTTCTCATGTATTATACCGTTTCCCGACAGAAAGTCATTGATTGATTTACCTAGAAATTTTTCAATTAATTTATCTATCACGGGAAGTATTGTGATTGGCCTATAGTTGTTCGTATCAATTAGACTACCTTTTTTATGTATTGGTCTGATTAGTCCTATTTTTAGTTTGTCTGGATATATGGAATGCTCAATACACTGGTTTATAAGGTGGGTAAGTATAGGTGATATATTTTTATTCATAAGTTTTATATCTCTAGCTCTTATTCTGTCATAACCTGCACTCTTTTTTTCATTTAGTTAAGTCAAGTGCGAGGCAGCAACTACAGCCTTCTGAAGGAGCCGGCAGAGCGTCTCAACTGTTCGCTTACCATGTACTTACTGGTCGCAGGTGGTTATTGGGAAGACCAAATAAATAAATAATGCACGTAGTTAAATTACTAACATAGTTATAATTTAGTCATAGTTATATTTGTTCCTGAGTCATGGATGTTTTCTATGTATTTAAGTATTTATTTCTCTATTTAAGTATGTATATCGTCGTCTAGTACCCATAGTACAAGCTTTGCTTAGTTTGGGACTAGGTCGATATGTGTAAGATTGTCCGCAAATATTATTATTAAATATTATTATTATTAGTTATTTTTTTTATTTTTTTATTGCTTTTTAGGGTTCCGTACTCAAAGAGTAAAACGGGACCCTATTACTAAGACATCGCTGTCCGTCCGTCTGTCTGTCACCAGGCTGTATCTCACTGATACCGTGATACTTACTTCCAGTTGAAATTTTCAGAGATGATGTATTTCTGTTGCCGCTATAACAACAAATACTAAAAACAGAATAAAAATAAAATATTTTTATTGATAATGGTACGGATCCCTTCGTGCGCGAGTCCGACTCGCACTTGGCCGGTTTTTTTTGTACTTACTAACTCTCTATGGATCACATTTGGTCTGAAATAAACACTTTATAATTATTTATATTTTTATTTTATTTTAATATGACTCAAAAGTGTTGTTGTGTCATGTAAAGTACCTACAATGAACAGGATAACTAAACAGCCTATGCAAGCGGTCGTCAGTGCGCTTAAGGCTAAGTTCAAATGACCGCGCGGCGACGCGCGCTGCCGCGCGATTCAGCTGTTCAGATGCGATTCACCGCGCGGGTCAAGAGCTTGCGCACGGTGCATGGCGGTGCGAGCGGGTACGCGCGGTGACGCGCGGTCATATTTATACACAACAACATTGATTTGTTACAATCTCAAACCGCGCGCCGAGCCAACCGCGCGTCGTCGCGCGTTCATCTGAACTTAAGCCTTATTCTATGAATTCCCGTTTCATATCCGTATCCATTGAAGTTTTGAACGTCACCTAACGACAATCCATTTAAATTTTTGCGAAAAAACATATGGAGCTGCACGCCCAGACTAAACCAGAAAAAACATTATGCCCGGAATCTAGGTATTATTTTTCGGTCCGAAAGTATGTATAAATTTTGTTTGTATTTTCAGTACCTACCTATATAATACTAGGTTAGTATACCTATTGTATATAATACCTAAAATATTTTCTACTCTAGTAATCTTATCTACGTCCCAAGTTTTGTTTAGCCAAAAATGCCATTCTGAATTGTGAAATTTCCTAGGTATTTTTTTTCTCGTTGTTTTCGTTCTTTTTAACTCCCGACGAAAACGAGGAGTGTTATTAGTCTATCGTGTGTATCTGTGTGTCCTGTGTGCTGAGGGGTGATCACGTAACGTTTCCAACGCGAGTTAGGAAAATTCAACTGTCTTTTTCCGATACAAGAAGTGACATTTAGATCTACCTGACGCGCGTACAATGCGTTAGGTACATCTAAATGTCAAATTTTATAAATGGAAAAATGACAGTTGGACTGTCCTAACGCGCGTTCGGAACGTTACGTGATTACCCCTCTGCTGACTCTATGTGACATCGTCGCTGCTACCAAACAAATGAACCGGCTTATTAAGTGCGCTTTTTTTATTGAAATTTGTCCGTCGAGATGCTTCGAAGCTATGGTTATTATATCGGGGGTTTTTAATTACCAACTTATGTAAGTATTTCAACATGACAAAAGCATTGCAGTTTCATTTTAAGAAATGGAAAATCGTGAATGAAAAACCTTGGTTTCGTTAAATTTGTATGCTAAGAAGGATGAAAAAAATGATCGGATATCATAATATGGCTCCATCTTCAAAATCGAGCAAGGATTTCTGAAATTTTTAACGTAATATTCACATCGTGTGTCGCATATCGCCTTTGCGCCCATGTCATTTTTACATTAATATTATATCTCGGCGTAACATGCTCAATTTTGTGGGTCATCGCTTCATCCTAGAATTTGTCCCATCCATCATCGGCCGGGGTGACCGATCGCTTGACTAACTCGTTTTCGGTACAAGTTTACGAATATATCACGTCCTTTCATTCTGGTTATACCCGGGGATATTCGACTAAACGGATTGATTGAGAATCGGAATTTGGATTTGACAAATAAATAGGGAAACCTGTTCAGTTGTGGTTCTGTTCATCCAGAAATATTCAAATGGAGATGACTAAGTACATTATACGAGAAAGTAAACAGCTTGGCTGTACGTACGTAGAAACTGTAAAAATTCAATTGTTGCCATTCGAACCAGTTTTCGTAGAGGAACAAATGTTTGTATGGGAGCAACTACAATTAAAGAACATAAATATACCCAAAAATTTGAGTCAAAGACAAACCTCGCTGGATACCGCCAAAACGATTCATACTAATTGACATAGAAGAATGAAGTAATAGTTTGCTGTTTGTACTAATCGTTGTATGGAAAATCAAGTAAATTGCTTTTTCGGTCGCAAAATAGCGGTTAGGTCCATAGTTGTATTACAATTTTCTTTCTATAAAAGCGTAAGGATTCTATTGATAGTTTTAGGTAGGCACACTAAAAAGTTTTTTTTTAAACATTCAAGGTTCATATTTTTTTATGATATTAATTATATTTTGTAATTTTTTTTATTACCTACTATAATTTGATGGCTAACTATCCATTTAGCAACAGAACAGTATCAATTACAACATGAGCAAACTACCCTACTTATTAATTATGTTACTAGTCTTTTTACACAAAATTATTTCTTCCTATCGCAATTTTTCACGAAAGCAATTATTCACAAAAAACATTTCAACACATTCGTTATTCTTAACAGTCCTAATTTTTACACAAAAGCCTTTCTTTCTATTCGCAAACGCAGTTCTTCACAATAGCAATTCAACACCATATTTTTTATATTTCTCAGTTCCCATTTTAATTATTGAATAACTAATTAGGTATAACTGACTAGAAATGTGTTGTAGTATTTTGTGCTACTCGTATATTATAATATAACGAATGTGGTGAATTGCTTTTGTGTCCAAAGCCAGGCATACTTAATTCCGTTAAATGACGGTACAGTATAGTTTTGTTTTGCAGGTTTACAATCCTTGCTCCAGTAAATACAGAATAATGAATGCTATTGTTTGGTATAATCAGCGACTAAAAGGTAAATAATGTACACTGCCAATTATTTTACTACTGTTCATTTGCATCCTCTGACCTTTACACTACATTATTCCAAAAAGTATTTGTCTGAAAGCATATATAGTTTCCCATCATTCCAAAAACCATGTTTCGCTGTTTTTTTTTTAATTTTTGCTGGATATAGTACTAGCCGAATCTAACTTTTTATAAATTTCATTAAATATATGCGTTCAAATTTTCATTTACCGGAAAATGGCGTTCGGAATTTTGAAATATCGGAAAAATAATTTTCGGACCAGACGCTTTGGATTTTTTCTGTAACCCAGGACCTTGCTGCGACGTCACGTTTATATCGCCACCTAGTGAAACTCTTATGTTGGAAAAGGGCAATTCTATGTGGAGGCTGGTCATAGATATCCGATAAAGATTTATGCCTACGGCCAAAAAAAGCAAACGTTGAGTTTAATTCGTAAAGATAAGAACATTAAGTACTTATAGACTCCTCTAGCTACTGTAAGGGCAAATGAGACAGCATAATGAATAGATTCATGTGAAAGAGGTAGGACATTAGAATTATTAGAGTGAGACAGTAAAATATACATTGCTATGTGAAAGACAAGGAAAGGAGATTGAGAAATAAATGAGATTACCAATATCCGTCTTTGATTGAAACACCTTTACATGGCGTTGTCACATAACAATTGATATTAATTAATCCAATGGATTAATTATATAAATAAAGTTCTAAAAGTATTCATTGCAGTTACTAGAATGTTAATTGAGTAAAATTTTCGCGAAATATCATTAGTTCAGTTTGATTCGGAGAGATAAGAGAAGTGTGCTCATACGATTCATGCAGCAGCACGTGGCACGTTTGGCCGCAGGTACCACGTTCAGGTACAAATCTACTTCTTTTCAGCAATAACACGCAAAAGGGAAGGCCTTGACACCGATGGTTTCCACATTTTCACGAAGCATTAGTTAGAAGAGGAACTAAGGTTACAAAGCAAAACAAATAAGAAAACTTATAGAAGACTACGAGAAGAAAATATAAGATGGAAATTTAAACGTTAAAACAAGAAAAAGTTTGCAAATGGAAACAATGAAATTCGTCAGTTCTCACACACTTCCGACAACGAACACGACACCAATAATTTAACTGTAGTATTGAGAGGATTAGTACAAACTCAAGAGCTAATAGCACAAAAATGTTACCAACATTTTAAGTATTCTCTCACACGGATGAAACGAGTAATGCAATAACTGCTATTATTCGGTGGCAATTGCACTGTAAATGCAGTGGACTGGATTAAACAGGTAAAACAAATTGCTGAATTAGCTTAACTAGTCTGATCATTTAATTTTAGTCAACGCGTCTATGAGACTTAGGGATCCAGCTTCCAGCTGGAATGCTGTGGTAGGGAAAATAATAGAATCACGGTCAGAATGGAAAATTCTAATTACAGACAGATTTAAAATAAAATGGCGTTTGCAGAATTTATACAGTATCAAAATAAAAGAACACTTTGAGCTCCAGAAACCATAACAGAATATATACAAGTATACATTAAAAATGCTATGCTTGATAAATCCCAAAGTACTGTTACAGATCCCGACACTAATCGAAACACTGATCAGTCAGCCATGCCTTGGCTTTGGATAACATCAGGAAGGTACATCGTAAGGTTTTTGACCATCAAGACACTGTGAGTAAACAAAAATTTGACAATAATAGAAGTATTTTCATATCTAAATATAATCCAGGCACAGATAGAATTGAAGAACAACCATATTTTCGTTGCAAACAAAAATGACACTGAAACACAAAACAAACGACCCCAAAGAAAATAAATTGAGACCATAGCATAACTACTTATCATGAGACCCCCAAGTACATCAACAAATTTAATATAAAAAATTCAAAATTTTTAGAGAGAAACCAGTAAATACAATGTAATGAACCCAGTGTGATATTGATTCCAGTTACAGTGAATGGCAGCATACAAGTAAATGCAATCCCAGATTCTGGTTCGGCTTTACTATGTAGTAACTACAACTTCCGCAGCAGAACCAAAGTAACCGATATAGCCCTCCGAATCGCTAAACTTACTCGTAAGTGGCAGTGGGCGGGCGACATTGCACGTAGAACTGATGGCCGTTGGGGCGGATAGGTTTTCGAGTGGCGATCACGTACCGGAAGGCGTGGCCTTGGTAGGCCTTATGGTTGGTGGACCTGGTAAAGGTCGCGAGAGTCCGCTGGATGCGGGTGGCGCAGGACCGGTCACTTTGGAACTGATGTTGTAAGGGATAAATATCGAGTTTTTTTTAATTTATACGATTATATAAATAATATGCTGACTGAGTACCAAATAGTACGCGGGCAAATTTAGATTTTAACGCTGTAATAGGAGCAACAGAACAGTGCAAGTTAAATAAAAGCCTGTTTTTATTAACGCATCATGCAGTACACAAAAGCAACCTTTCCTGCCAGGGACCATACCTTGTCGCGATCTCTCCAAAGTTAATAGGTTCCTGTCGCAACCCATTATATTTGTACAGTAAATTCCTACGAAATGGAATTTAGAGCATATTTTTATTAGCTCGCGGACAGCCTTGCCTGATAATAAAATTTTAGGAGCATGATAAAAGAACGAAGCGAAGGCTTTTTCTGTGTATTGCAAGTAAAGAGGTTATTTAATACGCAGTAAAATTACGAGAGAGAATGGTAGGCTTAGGTAAAGTTATTTTAACGGAAATTGTATTTTTTTCGTATACATTGCTTTTCTTGACGCATATTTAACAACTAAGTTTTGTTAAATATACGCCTACCATTTTAAGGGTTCCGTACCTCGAAAGGAAAAAACGGAACCCTTAAAGGATCATTTTGTTGTCCGTCCGTCTGTCAAGACCCTTTTTCTCAGGAATGCGTGGAGGTATCAAGCTGGAATTTATATAAATACTCAAGACTACGTACTGTCCCTTGGAGCTGTGAAAAAATCAAACTTCCAAGCCAACGCAATCAAATGATACAGCCGTTTAAGTCGCAAATTTTCGAAACCCGCAAGGGAATCAAAACCTATCGGGTACTTGCCGTGAACTCAGAATCTTCAAATTTGGTACGAAGTACCGTCTTATAGCACAACTAAATGAAAAATTGCGAAAACCGTATTTTTTTAGTTACATCATTGAAAATGTAATGTCCAGTATATTGTATGTGTTTCTATTGTACGGGTTGGTCTGGAACCCTCGGTGCGCGAGTCGGACTCGCACTTGACCGGTTTTTTCTTTTCATTTCGATCTACTAGGAGTTGTGTAATGGCAATTACCCATACATTTTATATGGGTAACTTTCGTTACACAATGGAAAAAAGTTAAAGCATAGATTAGATTAAGGCCCTTAATTATGTACAAATTTTTTGCAATCTACCCAATAATTATTTTAAATTGATTTTATTGTGAATATTGTACTTATTTTAATGTGTATACTGTGTGGACCGTTGTTGTTATATTCACCAGCAACTTGCTCTGCTATACGGTCTTGTGGTCTCTGAGGTGCCTTACTATAAGTACACACCTGCGCCAGTTCTCGAAAATGATCGTGCCACGCTCTATTGGGATCGATCTGTCATCACGGACAAGACTATTCTTGCCAATAGGCCTGATATCGTGCTGACAGATCGATCGAAACGCCAGGCAGTGCTTGTCGACATCACCATCCCCCATGACGGGAACCTCGTGAAAGCCGAGAAGGACAAAGCCAGCAAGTACCTAGACCTGGCACACGAGGTAACTGCTATGTGGGATGTTGATTCGACGATCATCGTCCCGATAGTCGTTTCGGCGAACGGATTAATAGCGAAGAGTCTCGACCATCACCTCAAGAGACTCTCGCTAGATGGCTGAATCAAGGGCCAGATACAGAAGGCGGTACTCCTGGATACTGCGCGGATAGTCAGGAGGTTCCTGTCTCTGTCGCCCTGACCACCGGTAGCTTAGGCCCCGCCTCGCTGCCGGCGGCACCCTAGGTTAGGTTTTTATAATGATTTTATGTTTTTTATGTATAGTTATATATTTTACTTTTTATATAGTTATTGTAAAAACCTAATCTAAGAAAAAAATGAAATAAAGGAAATAATCTTTAAAATTTAAGATTGTGTTAAGCTGTATTTGAAGAATATTTGGTGTTCCATTGAAATAAACAGCTCATACAATTTTTTTTTTTTTAGTAAAACAAAAACATCTATTTGATTGCGTGTCATAGTTGTCAAACCGCGCGCAATCGATTTTTACTCAAGGGGCAAGAGTCTCACTATCCACATTTTTGTTCCATCATCAGATCAATATGATGGTACCAAACTTCAAATATATATGAAAATAAACTTGATTACACAGTTGTATATTTATATAAATAAATACTTGTTTACACATAATTTTAATATAGGTAAAGCTTTCTTGTTAAAATAGCGGCCAGGCGTTAGGCTGTTTCTTTTCGCATAATATTAATATATATACAGTCGACTACAAATACATGTATCCATACATACACCCACAAACACTTATACATAGACTTTAATGCCCTAGTAATAAGGTATACATACATCATTTTGTAACATTAAATAACATTCATCTCTTTGTAGTCGACTGTACATATATTTGTAGAGTAATCTTTTGGTTCACTTTCCATACATACAGATATTTCGGGCGAGGCATCCTTTTTACCCTATGTTGCGATATTAAAATCGCGGTTGAGATGTTACTCACAAAATTTAATTGTAGTTTATTTATCCGACAGATAAAATACTACCAAAGGATATTCAAAGACGGGGTTCT
Organism: Epinotia brunnichana; assembly: GCA_963854355.1. NCBI lineage: Eukaryota > Metazoa > Arthropoda > Insecta > Lepidoptera > Tortricidae > Epinotia > Epinotia brunnichana. The sequence goes on along the minus strand of OY977937.1, from coordinate 38,859,013 downwards.
GAAAAGGATTAACTCAATACACAGCAGTTCCATATACGTTATACGTACACTGACTTGAAATTACTTCTACGACTAGCGTCAAAGGTTCATTGAAAGTCGAAAGGTTGAGAATATTCAATGTTGCCGAATGTTTATAAAACTGTCATCGGAATAGAGGAACCTTCTACCTTGGATGGTAGAGTTGCCTTTTGAATGGACTACTTTGATGCAATTCGGTCAACTCAAATAATTTCAAGTATAAATTTCTAAATTTGATAAGACTGGGAACTAGACTGAGGAAAGTTGCACGGTTGGAGACGAAACTAGACACGAAGCACATTGAGTACGTGGGTAGGGGCTTTAAATACGTTTATTGTTTCGGAAACAAAGAGTTGTTTCCCGGAAAATATTAGATAACGTATCATTTATACAATTTATTTGAGGATTATATATCTGGGACCCGTGTCTTCCAGGAATCTGTAAAGGGAATTTTTTTTCGGGCCACGGGGCTGGTCGCCAAAACGCTGGACGAACAAAATAAAAAAGGTCACAGAGAACAGCATAGTCCAGTGCACCCGCAAATGCCACCGAAAGTGGCGCGTCATAGCTAAAGCTGCGACCCATTACAAAGAGGGGCAACGCCCATGGAGACCCACCGAGTACATCATCTGTATATCTCTGACAAGAGTGTACAACTGAGAAATGGATGAAGATTTCTAGTAGACATTTAAGAATGTGAATCCAACAGTGAGAGGTAGCCGAGCGATGTGCGAGTTAGAAATCCACCGATTTGAAGAGACGCAAGAGCGAGATCAGCGATGCTATTGGTGGATTTTTCTCGCACAACGCTCCGCTATTTCGCACAGCTGTGGTGGACACTTACGCGACTGATGAACAGGGAGGGTAATTTTTATGAATCAATAAATAGCCGAAGAAGTTTGAGCATTATTGTCAGTTTTAACTAAACCACAACTTGTATTTTCACAATACTTTCGAAATAAGATTTTACTTGTCATAAAATATGAACGTTTGATATTCCAAAATACCTACTTCATCATACGGTTTGACTAGGTATACCTTATTAATAATACAGTTGTGTATTTTATTCAAATTTCGCAAGTTAGTCCGTGTACGGATGAAGAGCACAACATGTCGAGCTAACAACCAAGCGAAACAAAATCTTAGGGCGACAGTCACCTTAAATAAAATAATTCTACTCCCACTGCAAAGTGTCAGTAGCATACTGTAAACTAAGGCTCTATCCACGATAATGACATTAAAAAAAAAAGTTAAATAATGTCCCTAGTAAAATGGTTGTATATTCTGAGTTTTTGTTAGAATTTTCCACATTATTAAAAAAGAGGTAATGTTTTTGATACAAACGTAGGTAGGTACATAAAGAAGAACAGTTTCATTTTACCTTAATTCGTTTATTACAATCACAAATTTATTCAACCTAACAGGTATCACATCACGCTCACCGAAACCATTACAAAAATGTTTTTTGTTAAAATGAACTATGATATAGGTATCACACAAAAAACTGTGTAATATCTTATCCGGGTATCGCAATTATTGCTCATTTAATTAAACAGAAATTCATTCAGATCAAAAATATTATTATATAGCATAGCAATTTAAAATAAAATTTGCTGTCTGTCCGTGGCAGAAAAAAAAACAGAATGGCGATTACTATTCTATCGACAAGGACAATCTAGACAAGGACGATTTCGAGTTATAAGTGTTATAAATCTCGATAATGTAGAATATGTAGGGACATATTTATATATGTATTACACAGTACAGCACCCTACTAGTCTTCATTGTTTTATGTTTTGTCCAATAGTCTTATCTCGTTTCCTGTAAGAATCGGGTACATACCTACACTGGTAAGTACTTCCCTCGTACACTTAACACAATAGTCATTCACTGCCAAGAATCACAATTCCGTGGTTTCACTTGTATGTAGCGGAAAGCGACTAGGTCATAGGCCTGGCAGTGAAAGTGTTAATTTATAACATTTCAAGCGTTTGCCCGGGAATTCGTGTGAGCGAACTCCTAGGTATCAAATTCTATCCCCAATGGTGTAAAAAGTATTCTTTGTTTTGATTTACATTAAATTAAATCCGTTAAGCTCTTATTACGTGATTGAGTTACAAACATCCAAACTTTTACATTTAAAGGATTCGTAGGTGTAAATCGGTACTTTAGGCTTTCCTGCTTTTGTTTTTAGGATTCCTTACTCAAAGAGTAAAATGGGACGCTATTACTAAGACTCCGCTGTCCGTCCGTCTGTCTGTCACCAGGCTGTATCTCACTGATACCGTGATAGTTCCAGCTGAAATTTTCACAGATGATGTATTTCTGTTGCCGCTATAACAACAAATACTAAAAACACAGAAAAAAATTGTTTTTTATAGATACGGAACCCTTCGTGCGTGAGTCCGACTCGCACTTGGCTGGTTTTTTTAATCTAATTATGCTTCTTATATGCATTATTGGCGTCAAATTAATACATATATTAACAAGTAAATGATTACACGGTTTAACTCGATATTTTTATTTTGTTTAAAATTAATATCGAATAAATCAAAATAAATCAACCGAGTTTGTATGATGTTCGTTACTCAATTGAAATTAAAACCATAAAGCCCAACTTGTATACCGTTGTTACTAAAACCATTATTTTTTCCTCGCGTTACTTCCTCAAAAGACTGGCAACTTTCTAAAACTTTACCGAATAAAATAACCGTCAGCGCCGCAATCAAACTCGAATTCAACTCCGCTCCTTCGCTTAAATACCCTAAAAAACATGCTTTGAAATATTGCCACTTACCCGTAATTCACACGAATGCACTCATATCACTTTATCACTCACTGAGCACGATACACTTCATCCTTTACTCACTGTAACGCGGGTACCTTCCACGCGCGGAGGCCAACCTCTGCTCCCCACTACAGCGCAGCAGCCTCCACGCCTGCGCGGAGGCTCGGGATATTTACGAAGTTTCGATTCTGGTTTCTTCACTATAATTAATAAATGGTAAGAGCCCTACAGTGTCTCGAAAAACTTTCAAAGTTTATTTTACTGTACAGCGTTACCGAGTTTGCCAATTTTAGTTATTAAAGAAGTTGCCTACCACTACTTAGTCAAGTTCATATTTGAAAACTTGGTAATCTGCTTAGATTAAAACCATATTAATAAATGTTTAAATTTGTATTTTTCCTAGAATATCTTCTTTGATTAGATTTTTCCAACAACAATGCTTCTAATTGCTTTCAGTGACATTATACAATACAATACAATACAAATACTCTTTATTGCAAACCTCAAAACATGAAACACATACAGGACATAAAACACACACACATCCATACATCATACATACATACATACGGACATTATATTGCCTTCTTCAAAAGATACTCAAGTATCAGCATAGGTACCTCTTATATATAAATATCTTTATTTGATTGTTCTTGTGATTTAATATAGTAAAACAAGTAAATACTTTATTATTCTACATTAAGCTTTTTTTATTTAGGTATTTGAATACTCGTCTACTGAGAAAATGCCTGAATTAATGTCTCATCCTGTTTAATTATGTGCTTGCCGACTCAATTTCATGATAACTTCTAGGGTATTGGCAAGTTTTTAGGTAATTATACAGAATTAACTTTCCAACTTGCTTGTTTTAATTATGTTAGAATTAAGAGATAGCCTTAAGCTGTTGTAAATTACCCAAATTTTAGTTTTAGTTATATTGTAGTGGCCTACAGTTATAGGGTTTCAAAGCTGAACAAAACTTGTATTTACCTATGAAAGCAATAAATTATACTGATTACTGATATCTTACCCGGGCGGTTCGCTAGACGACTTATTATTCTGTGAATAGAAATTGGTTTAAGAATTTGAAAAAAAATACCCTGCTTTAGAAACTTTAAAATAACATAAATGATTTAATATGTCCCCAACATTATCGTTAAATTTATAACTTATTGAATATGTCCAAGTGTCAATGTCGTGCGTACGATAAGATAAAAAACATGTTTTTACGTTTAGCTCTATATCGATCAGCGAATAGGTATGCTACGTGCCAGGAGTTTTGGTAATAGCAATCACTGTTCCTGCTATTTGATAGAAACTAAAAAAAAATGGCTCGTTTGCATTCCAGAAATTTAACACCGGCACGATTCGAGAGTCATTAAACAAAGAAACTCATGATAGTGGTCATGGTTTTTAGGGTTCCGTACTCAAAGAGTAAAACGGGACCCTATTACTGAGACTTCGTTGTCCGTCCGTCTGTCTGTCACCAGGCTGTATCTCAAGAACCATGATAGCTAGAGAGTTGAAATTTTCACAGATTATGTATTTCTGTTGCCGCTATAACAACAAATACTAAAAACAAAATAAAATGTTTTTTTTAAGGGGGGCTCCCATACAACAAACGTGATTTTTTTGCCGTTTTTATAGATAATGGTACGGAACCCTTCGTGCGCGAGTCCAACTCGCACTTGGTCGGTTTTTATTTCATTCCAAATAACAGAGACATGGTACAAAATATTTCCTGGAGATGTCCCCTTCTATCAATATATAAATAGAATCGCAGCCCGTAATCCTATAATTATAAATTAAAATACTTACCTACGCGAATGAAAATGTTGGTCTCTAACGATGAAAACTAATTGAATTATTACGTATAGAAATTAAATTTTTGCAGTTCTGGTTTTATTTAAAGTGTGTTTTTTTTCAGTCATGCATGCAACCATATTGCTGGACAGATTTAATTAAACTCAGCCACAGAAAATAATTGTTTGCTTATTCGATGTGGAAAATATGAAGAACGCTTAAAATAAAATACACTTATTTACTCTGAAATATGACGCAATAATCGTACTTTACTTTGATACGAAAGATTTTTATGATGTGTAAGAGCAAATATTATTTATGAGAATAAAAATAAATGGTTATTGTGTACCAGTGGCGGAGCGTCCATACAAGCCGATATCCACCGGCTTGCCTAAAATTTCTTTCGGTATAGATTTAAGTATATAACTCTTTCCTCAATTTATTTTTGCTCCGGGTTGACCATCGACAATTTTCACGCGCCGCCACTGTTGGTTACTCAAAGAAACTTTTCAGGGCACCTATGCATATCTAAACATGATAAAACATTTTGTATAAAAGCGGATTGTATACAAATAAAATATTTAAGTGCACAAACACCGAGGAACTTTACGGACAGCGGCAACGGTATTGTCAGATAACTTTATCAGCTTATGTTTATAATTAAAACATGCGTCACTCCATGCAGAAATATTGTCTTTTTAGGGTTGAAAAAATTGTTCAATGCGTGTGGTCCAGACGACATTGATTAATATACAGAGGCTCTAGTATAAGTTTTATCGATACAATACGTTCTCGAACGCGTTTGCGTTTAGTTTCAATTTTTATGGCACCGGGAACAGCGCCTCTGGTGGTAACTATTAGGAGCTACGCACACTGGGCTGAAAATCGGCTTTCATAGACATAGGAATCGAAGTTAACATATTAAAGATTTTTTGCTTGAAATGGCTATAACTTGCCATTATTATGCTAAATTATGATCCTGGCGTGATTTGGCACGAAAACTTATGAGTTATAATTTTTTTCCGTAAAGAATGTATGGAGATGGAACGAAAAAACTGGATATCTCGGAAACCGCAAAAAAAACACAAATATCCTTACAGATGGTTATACTAATAATTATTTCTGATTTTTTGACATACGACATATTTCAGTGGTAGGTGCGGTTTTTTTTTTTTAAATCGACGAAATTTTTCATACAATCGGCTTTAATAGACATAGGAATCGAAGTTAACATTTTAAAGATGTTTTGCTTGAAATGGCTATAACTTGCCATTATTATGCAAAATTATGATTCTGGCGTGATTTGGCACGAAAACATAGGAGTTATAAGTTGAAGTTTAATTTCAGCTGATGAATCCGTTATGGTTATGGTTGACTTCGGAGGATAGCACTGTAATTTGGCCGATTGCATCTTGTTAAGTAAGACGGATAAAGCTTCTGGGCACCTTCTCGAATAGCAGTCTCCCTTAAAGTGATGTATTGCCAATTAGATAGTTTTAATGAAATGAAAAGTCCGAGTGCTTTTTCTGGTGTAAATAAAGCGGAGAAATTTGGTTTCTTGATCATTCTACGTATGTTTGTAGCAGTTTCTGGGTTTTTGAGCATGTATTCAATCACAGATGCGATATCATCTCGACCATCCACTTTCAAAAGTGTTGCCGCTGTAAAAGCCAACTCAGTTGAGTTTTCACCTTTATGACTGCCAGATCTTCTCTTCTTTTGCTTGTTTGATAGGTCTTCGAAGGCTTTTCTTGGTCGCTTTGTCATTGTCCCAATTAAAGTTGATGATCTTGAACATTCTGAAGAGGTAAGTTCGGTGCTGGTTGATGTCGCAGAATACTCCAAACAAGTAGAATCTTCTTGTAGTTCAGGGATAAGAAGATTGGTTGGTACACAGCTGGGCCAATCAACATCTTTTTGAAGCCAATTCTCGTAGTACCTTTTGAAGTTATCGGTGTTTCTCTGACATTTCTTCCATCTCCATGCAGCAGATCGGGTGAATCTTCGACAAAATTCCTTGAGGGTGACACTGTCTTCTTCTTATAGACTAGAGCCTAGCTGAATTACCACTGCTTCGAATAATACTTCATTATTAAAAGAAGGACTGGTGGTTTGTAAAATAACAAATAAGTCTAAGTTGGTACAAAAACTAAACATATTTTTGTAAGTAGATGTTAACAGTTGCGTACAAGAATTTGTAGTGACTTTGTCATATAGACGTTCGATGCTTTTATTGTTGTGTACTAATGATGGTGCTTAAATCTCTCCTACTTCCTATCCTATAATCCTTCTACTTATTATGCTATTTGCTTATCAGAACTCATTACTGGATCTTGCTAAGGCGTATTACAACTTATTACTAATTATTGCTATGATCATTATCATTAATAATTAACGTAATTTCGTAATTATGTTTAATTAGATATCGTGATTCTTCATTACCGCAGAAAATAAAAGAAAAATTAATATTTTAAGACGCAACATGAGCTCGGAAATCCTATTACATATTTCTGTATTTCACCTTTAAAAATTTATTCGATAAAAAAAAACCGTAGCTACCACTGAAATATGTAGTATGTCAAAAAATCAGGAATAATTATTAATATAACCAGCTGTAAGGATATTTGTGTTTTTTTTGCGGTTCCCAAGATATCCAGTTTTTTCGTTCCATCTCCATACATTTGTTACAGAAAAAAATTATAACTCATAAGTTTTCGTACCAAATCACGCCAGGATCATAATTTAGCATAATAATGGCAAGTTATAGCCATTTCAAGCAAAAAATCTTTAAAATGTTAACTTCGATTTCTATGTCTATTAAAGACGATTGTATGAAAAATTTCGTCGATTTAAAAAAAAAAAACCGCATTTACTACTGAAATATGTAGTATGTCAAAAAATCATTAATAATTAGTAGTATAACCAGCTGTAAGGATATTTGTGTTTTTTTTGCGGTTTCCAAGATATCCAGTTTTTTCGTTCCATCTCCATACATTTGTTACAGAAAAAAATTATAACTCATAAGTTTTCGTGCCAAATCACGCCAGAATCATAATTTAGCATAATAATGGCAAGTTATAGCCATTTCAAGCAAAAAATTTTTAAAATGTTAACTTCGATTTCTATGTCTATGAAAGCCGATTTTCAGCCCAGTGTGCTACGCGTTGCCATACAAATTGAAACTAAACGCAAACGCGTTCGAAAACGTATATGTAACGATAAAACTTATACTTATAGAGCTACTGGCATACATACATATAATCACGCACATTTCCCGGAGGACTGCAGAGCTAGCAGATCATGGATTTCAACTTGATACGATCTTGACAAACCTTTCTTGCTTCATTCACTTTCATGACATTTTCTATGTTATTGGTATTGAAAGAAAGAAAGAAACATTTATTCGAGACAAACAACACACAGCGTTTTTCACGAAACGGTTCTATCTCAGCATACCTAATGCTGGCATTGCTGCCAGCACTGGTCTTCCGATAGAACCGTCGAGTGAGTTCACTGTGGATAACAAACAAAATAACAAAATAATGATAAAAACTTAGTTAAACACGAGAAGGGACAATTAACGAAGTTAAAAATAGAACATAAAAATATAATAATATTGTCCAGCGATTTATGAACGCAGCCATTTCATTTCCATTGACTTGACCTTTCTTTAGGATTTCTCCGATAGAGGTAATAGCTACCATATCGTCGGTGCGAATTCAAAAATCGCTATGTGATTTTTTTGGATATTTTTTTTATTTCATATTTTGATTGCTTTTAATAGTATCCATTAACCTATAAAATCATTTTTTTGATATCTTTATTGGTTTAGAAAATACGTAATCCGCTATGTGTACACTACATACGCACTTAAGAAAATATTGATGTAAAAATCGCTAGGTATGTAATTTATATTATCACATGGCGTTTTTTTTCGTCCGTTTTGCATTAATAATCAACTAAAATTTGCTCCAGATAGCGAGTTTTGCTAAGTAAAACCCTCAGTGAGATTAAATATATAATTAATTACTTAATATTTAAAGTGTAAAATTTCCCTGCATTTTCGAAAACAAGAACGTATTTATTACCTATGTGTTCTAAATATGTGTTCAATACTACGAATAAATGTTGGAAAGTAAAAATATAGTAGGTATCCACTGTGCCAGTAGGTTGCTACACTTGCTACTGCTTTATTTTTCAATAACGCTCAGTTTAAAGCGACTAGGTTACTAAACACACCGGACAGGTGCGAGTCGGACTCGCCCACCGAGGGTTCCATCCAAGTTACAAATGTATAGTTTTCAGATTCTTCCCTGTACTCTTGCCAACTTTCAAAGTTCTAAGTCTACGGGAAGTACCCTATTAATTTTGATTCCCTTGAGAGTGCCGAAATATACGGTTTTTGCAGCATAAACAGCCGTATCTTTAAGTAAGTTAGATTTTGTTACAGCACAACTTCTTGAACTGACTGTAGACTGTTTTAATTTCAACTCGATACCTCCACGCGTCCCTGAGATAAAAGGTCTTGACAGACTGAAAGACAGACGTACAACAAAGTGATCCTATAAGGGTTTCGTTTTTTCATTTAGAGGTACGGAACCCTACAAACTATAAATTGTTACCGTACATACATACTTACAATACTTTCAAGACCGTATATAGTATATAGATCCGTATATTTTGAACTATTTAGATTATACATTTCAAATATTCGTGCTCACCACACAAATAAATGCCCTTACCGGGATTCGAACCCAGGACCTCTTGCTTCGTAGGCAGGGTCATTACCAACTAGGCTAAAGCGGTCGTCAGCGGTTCAATAATTGTATATTATTGCCCATTCAGATTTAAGAAATTAAAAAAGCGGCCAAGTTTGTGTCAGATTCGGCCGTGAAGGGTTCCGTAAAATAAATTGCGGCTTACGATTTATGACATATTAAAGAAGAACTACTTACTAGATCTCGTTCAAACTAATTTTCGGTGGAAGTTTGCATGGTAATGTACATCATATATTTTTTTTAGTTTTATCATTCTCTTATTTTAGAAGTTACAGGAGTGGGGGCATATTTTACCACTTTGGAAGTGTCTCTCGCGCAAACTAATCAGTTTAGAAAAAATGATGTTAGAAACCTCGACATCATTTTTGATACTTACCATAATCCCCACACGTAAGGGTTTGATGAAAAAAAAAATGTTTGAGTTTCATTTCTAAGTTATCTTGTGTACACGAGATATCTTGTATGGGGAACCCCCAAAATTTATTGTTTTTATTTTCTCTATTTTTGTGTGAAAATCTTAATGCGGTTCACTGAATACATATACTTACCAAGTTTTAACAGTATAGTTTCGGAAAAAAGTGGCTGTGACATACGGATAATGACGAGTCTATAAGGGTTCCTTTTTTTGCCATTTGGCTACGGAACCCTAAAACGGAAATAGTCAAAGGACGTGCTCGCGATTTCTACAGCTTACCACTAGTTTTTATGACTTACCGTATATATGCGAAATCCTCAAGTGAATAAAGGGTCGGCAACGCGCTTGTGTTTTTTCTGGAGTCACAAGTGTCCATAGGCTACGGTACCAGCTTAACATCAGGCAGGCCGTAAGCTTGTTTGCCACCGTCGTCGTATATCAAAAAAAAATGCGTTATTTCAAGACCGAACCAAGCAGCTATTTGTATATTTTGAAATAAAATAAAATTCATTCTGAAGATAACAACACCGTGCCAGGGACAAGGATTTGTTATAATATTTTATCATAATTTAAATTCGTATTACTTGATTACAGATCAATTTTGTCAGACCAATTAATTTATCAGTGCCTGTAAATACTTAACATTTAAAACTCGAAACGATTTCTCAGAACTCATTAGGCTGTACAGTGATCTTGAAATTATTTCAAATAATAATTAAAAGCGGGTACAAACTATTTCATCGAAATCGAGCAGTCGAGGATAGAATTACGAGTATTTAGAATTTGCCTATTTACGAACTTAGAAAAAGGAAAGTACGTTTCCTAAATTATTCTGTCCACCACGTTAACCAATTATCATCACCATCATTGCATCAGTCGAATGACTTCCACTGCTGGACAAAGGCCTCCCCCAAAGAGTACCAAAGTGATCGGTTCTTTGCCACCCGCATCCAGCGTGCTCCCCCGTCCATAACCAGGTCATCAGTCCACCTTGTGAGGCCCACACTGCGTCTTCCGGTACGTGGCCACCACTCGAGAACCTTTCCACCCCAACGGCTATCGGTAGATTGCTGATTATTACAACGCCAAACAAAATGATGTCATCCACCAACAAGAGTACGACTATTAAAAGTATGATGATGATGATGAGGGTTATTGTGAACCCCTCGAAGAGGCAAAGACCATGTCGGCTAAGGATGAGCTAGGATTAATAATTATGGGGTGCTAGGTCGGGTAACCTCCTCGAGTGTCTGGACTCTACCGATTCCTCTTGATTCGGTTGATCCGCAGGAATGGGTAGTGTCTTGGCCGGTGCGCTCTGGAGACAACGGCAAGTGATAATTTAGTGAACCCTAAGTTATCGCTTGCTGGTGTTACCAATAACCCGACACGGGGGGGTCGGGGGGTTCCGCCCAGGGAATCGCAAGATTCCCCAGGTGCGGCTTGAGGGAGAGGCCATTGCCGTTTGCCTCTATAATAAATAACGGACCCGGAACCCTGACAAGTCCTCTGCTATTAGAGGATTCATGTTAGGCGCGGGGGCTGCAACCGTCAGGCCGGGGCCGAGTTGTGGCTGCGAGGGAGAAAACCTCTATAAAAAGTTACAAGGGGACCTGAGAGGGTGAATCCGAGGTCTATCACCCTCTCCCGGCGCAGAGGTCCTTTGGTCGGGTCGGGAAGCGTGTGGTGTCGCCCTGCACGCTTACGACGGGAGGGGGGGCTTTTGCCTCAGTAGTGAGGGCAGCTGCGGCTGTTGCCGAGGGGCGTCGTGGTGAAATGTTCGCGATCCCATGACGCCCCTACTACACGGCAGAGAGGGCATACCTTGGTGGTTTTAGACGGTAGTCCGGGGGGTTCCCGGGAGCCCGTCATACCCATCCTAGTTCCTCGGCTAGGTGGGATGCGTAAAGGCATTTCCCCAAGTAAAAAAAAAAAAAAAAAAAAAAGGATTAATAATTATAACCCTCAAGAGGTAGTGGCCGCTGTGGAATTCTTATTGGATACAAATAACACATTATCCAGTCGTCCCACGTTGATAGGATAATCTGGTTCAGACACGAGAAAAATGCGGAAAAACTCACTTTAACACTGTGTGTCAGGAAATCTGTGGGCCTAGGACCCTCTGTTCGTAGGGAATTTCTTCTCCAAATGGATTTTCCATGTACATGGCTACGAGTGTAGTAATTACTAAGACATTTTTGGCAGTGAATATATTAACTGGTGAAAAACTGTTTCGCTGCCTGGCTGACATGGAACCATAGAAGATATTAAAAAACAATTGCTAATGATCATAACGCGAGCTTTTTCTTTCACAGAGCCAGTGTAGCTCGTACTAGTAGCAGACATATATCAGTTCGATTCCAATCCATTACATTAAGTTGAATAGAACCCCTGGTTCTACTTCATAAGTTAACTGGTACACCACATACCATTGTAACGAAAATGCAAAGAAAACCGGCTGTTGCTTTCTTCGCGTATTTCTCATAATGGGTTTACTTTGCCAGAACGCTGAAACAACTTTAACTGCTTGATTTCGTCGTTATTGTGCTTTAAAAGCTCAAATCTCGTTAAACATCCGTCATATTCTGGGACACATTTGAAGGCGTACAGTTGTGGATAAAAGGCTTTTTGTTTCAATTTACATTCCCGAACAGTATTCGGGTTCGCGGGAAATCATTTATTTTGTCATAGTTAATATTATCGTGTTAGAGCAAGCGAGAGAGAAATTGGTACCGAATTTTATACTAAATAAATGCTCATGGGCTAATTACAATTTTTTTTGAATTGTCTACATTTTGCCCATTATATTTTTTAAATAAATCGTATTAAACTGAAAATATATAGGGAACAAACTTCAGGTGGAATTGCGACTCAAATATATGCAATATAAAAAAAACACACCTAGATCCAATCCATGAAATAAAGCCTGTGCCCAGCAGCTGTGGGAAATTTATTTCGAATGATAATCCATATCTGTTACCTCTTCATGCTTAAACCGCTGAACCGATTTAGATGAAATTCGGTATAGAGATAGTATGGACCTGAGGAAGGACAGAATAGTTTTTATCCCGGAAATCATCCCTTAAGGGGGTGAAAATTCGTATGGAGCTACGATATAAACGAGTTCGACGGGGCAGAAGCTAGGTATTATCTTATCTTATCTTATCTTATCTAGGTGAGGGCCCTTTCGGATGCACTTCGACCCAGTGGGATCTTTTGTACATTTGCCCTCTCCTTTATACCTGCTCCCAGGCTAAGCTAGGTATTAGGTAATGCTTTAAAACTTCTAAATTCAATGCGATGATTTTAGTTTATCATTAAAAAATAAAATCTTGTCGTTAAGGTACATTATGTAAACAGGCGCGCAATTAAACTGATAAAATATTTAAATAGCATTTACTTTTTGAATCAATAACATGTCGTTAAAATATTGAAACGCAAATAGAAATATAGTATTACATTTTTACTGGGCTTCATTTCATTTCATTAAAAAAAAGAACTTGTAAGAATTTTCAATGTTATCACTAAATTATTTTTTAACAAGACTTTTCTACTCAGCGGTACCATACGCAACAACGCGTGAAAATGACAAGGCGTTTTATGCCATCGTAAAACATAACTTCAAAAGCGAATTTCGCCCTTAATTACGACCTAGTTTTTAAGGCTCGGTAAAGCTGAGGACTTTGCGACGCATAGTTTACCGGAGAATAGTTCGAGTTTGATGACAAGCTTCTTGCCATATTAACTGTTGGTAGATCTTTTATCGAGTTTTGCATCTCAAACTGAGGTGTTATTTGTTCCACGATGACTATACTACCCACGTCAAATCTTGTCGATGTTAATACGACGACTACTTTAGCTTAGCTTGTAGTGACCCTGAAATTCGAATTTCGGTAGATAAAGGCGTTTATACAGTACAATACAAAAATTCTCTATAGGTACTAATAGAAAAAAAAGTAAATTAAACGTAAACAAAACGTTTATTTGTGGGATGATCACAAATTTTACGCAACATGTCGAGCGATAATCGACCTAAAATACGTGAGTGACCCGTTTTTAATATATTTTAATATGATAAGGCGTTTTTCAAAAAAAGCTTAGGTACCTACCTACTGTTTAACTTTTTTTTTCAGAATTCGTTTTTTTTGTTTGTTTTTCTTTCTCAGAATCTTTGATACTATCGATCCCTTATACAAGAAGAAAGGTGTCCTAAATATTCCATTCCAGATCGTCACATTTTTGTATGCAGGCTTTTTTAATTTATGTATTTGGTCGTTACGCACTGGAAGTAAATCATACAATCTGGGACACTATTTTTCTTGTATGAGGATCCGATCGATAGTATCAGCGATTCTGAACAAGAGAAAACAAAAAAAACCTATTCTGAAAAAAAAATAGTTTTGTACAGTTTTTTTGAAAAACGCTCGAACACGAATATTTGTTACTGAGTTTTGTTTATCTAAGGTAAACGTCCGAGTGCTCGATGCTGTACTGTATATATGACATGGGCACTTTTATATCAATGAAATATGGGTTAAATTCGAACTAAGAGGATTTTTCTTCATTCTAATTTAAGCCATGTCACTTTGACAGTGCCCATGTCATATACTAGTACAGAGTCGAGCACTCGGACGCTTACCTTATATAAGTACTTCGTCCGCGTAGAACTTGTAATCGCTTTAGAAAAAATATTGCAAACGAACTTCTACCATCTTAAGGGAGGATTTCCAAGATAAAAACTATTCTATATCCTTCCAAGGGTCTCAAATTATTTCTACGCCAAATATCATCGAAATTCGTTTAACAGTGCGATGAGTTTGTAAGTTTAAATTGCTACCTATTAAATCTAAATTGAAATGGCCGTTTATACAAATATAAATATTTTAAGTTTCATCAACACACGTTTCTGCTTAAATTGCTGTTTTTTAAGGTAATGTATAAATCATGTATAATGTATAAGGATAATTTAGTTTTTTGATGTCTACTTAGCTACAATACTAACTCACGTTTGAAAGCAAAATAATCTTATAATACGAAAAAACGTAGAACTTTCCGTCTCTATCCCCAGTCCCCATTTAACGGTGTTAGGAAATAAATCATTTTGATTAGCCAAAAAATAAATATCCGCAGTCTTAATTTAACATTACCTACTTTTCGGTTCTGTGAGCATCGCAGTTCTAACTCAACCTTTTCTATTTCTGATGGCTGGGTTCTGTAAGGGTCGCTCTAACTTAACTTAACCTACTATTCTGCTAGCAGTTGGATTATGTGTTTGACTAATTAATGGCTTACCAAATAATACTATATGACCATATAATTCCCTTACTTCAAAAATTACTTGTTCCCCATTCGTATTTCCAACCCCTTTTGACCTCCTTAAGGAATTATTTTTTTATAAAACGCTATAAATGTGTTTCCTACTTAGTTTTTGATCGAAGTTACAGTTTCCAGTTTAGCTTCTGCCCGCGACTCCGTCAGCGTAGAACTCGTTTATATCGTAGCTCGATACAAACTTTCACCCTCCATTTCCCCTTTAGGGATTGATTTCCGGGATAAAAACTATACTATGTCCTTACTCGAAACTCAAACTTTTTCTAAATCAAATTTTATCTAAACGGGTGCAGCGGTTGTATAGTAGCTCCATACAAATGTTCACCCCCCATTTCACCCCCTTAGGAGTTGATTGTCGGGACAAAACTATTCCATGTCCTTTCCCGGAACTCAACCAAACCTCTAAACCAAATTTAATCTAAATGGGTTTCATCCAAATATTCACTCCCGTTTCACCCCCTTAGGGGATGATTTTCGGGTATCTCTATACCAAACTTCATCTTAATGGGTTCCATCTAAATTTTGTTTCCCTATTTCACCCCTAGGTGATGATTTCCGGGATATAAAATCTATCTAATGTGCTTTCCCGGGACCTATCCCCAGGAATCAAACTGTCTCTTTACCAAATTTCATCTAAATCGGTGCAGCGGTTCTAGTAGCTCCATACAAATGTTCACCCCCAATTTTTCCCCCTTAAAGGCTGATTTTTGAGATTCAAACTATTCTTTGTCCTTCCCCGGGACTCAAACTATCTCATTACCGGATTTCATCAAAATGGGTTCCATCCAAATCTTCACCTCCGATTTCATCCCCATAGGGGATGATTTTCGGGATAACACTTACCTACATATGTCCTTCCCCGAGACTCCAAATATCGCTATACCGTAAATGGGATCGTTCCAAATTTTCACCCCCATTTTACCCCTTTGGGGATGATTTTTGGGATAAAAACTATCCTGTGTCCTTTTCTAGGACTCAAACTACCTCTATACCAAATTTCATCTAAATGGTTTCCATCCAATTTTTCACCCCTTATTTCATCCCCTTCATCATTTTAGGGATAAATCAATCAATGAAATCGTTTTTTTTCAGACTAAGTCCATATACAATTAAATTCTACAATTATTCATTTAAAATACAAAATAAAATACAAAATAAAATACAAAATAAAATACAAAATAAAATACAAAATAAAATACAAAATAAAATACAAAATAAAATACAAAATAAAATACAAAATAAAATACAAAATAAAATACAAAATAAAATACAAAATAAAATACAAAATAAAATACAAAATAAAATACAAAATAAAATACAAAATAAAATACAAAATAAAATACAAAATAAAATACAAAATAAAATACAAAATAAAATACAAAATAAAATACAAAATAAAATACAAAATAAAATACAAAATAAAATACAAAATAAAATACAAAATAAAATACAAAATAAAATACAAAATACAAATAATCATCCTAAGTCTAAAAAAGGGACATACAAAACAAAGACACTACACTACACTACGTACAGTAAACCTAGCTGCAAATGCCCTCAGGATGCCGTTGGGGCTGGCTCGCACCCTGCGCGTCAGGGATGTGCATCGCTTGCGCCTGGTAGTGTAGAAACAGTCTACCCTGGCTTCAGCAAACATTCCTGACGCGCTACAGTAGCGTAGTATAAAAGCCATCCGTTGTCCTTCTCCGCGGCCCAAATTATCTCTATACCAAATTTCATCTAAATGGGTTCCATCCAATTTTTCACCCCTAATTTCACCCCTAGGGGATGATTTCTGGGATAAAATCTATCCTATGTCCTTTCCCAGGATTTAAACTATATCTCAACCAAATTTCATCAAAATGGGTTTCATTCAAATTTTCACCCCCCCCCATTTCACCCCCTTAGGGGATGATTTCTGGAATGAAACCTATTCTGTGTCCTTCTCCGGGACTCAAAATATGTATTAACTAAATTTCATCCAAATCGGTGCAGCGGTTTAGGCGTGAAGAGGTAACAGACAGACAGACAGACAGACACTTTCGCATTTATAATATTAGTAAGTATGGATGTATGTACCTTTGCGTAGTTTGTAACTAGGTCGATGGTGTACTCGGAAGGTTGTCCCCAAATATTTGACAAAATTATTGTGATGTATGCCTTGACCTATTATTACCATTGATGGGGATAGATTAATCATACATTTTTAAAGCTTTAAAATAGTGCACAAGCGTGAATCACAAGAATAAAAACGTGAATTCAGTTAAATAAAAACCGAATAGAGAGCAATTCAGTAAAGGCCTTGCTTTAAGAGTCACTGAGTTTGAACGCCGACTGTGGATAAGAAATGGCTCTAACGTTTTTACATTTATCGAGTTCGCTTTGAACTTTTACCAATCGAATATTTTTGCCAGTGTGGCGAAAACCAGTTACTCTTTTGTAAGGTTTCGCTACGACCTTTTTCAGGTGTTATGTTTTCAAACAGGATCACATGGAAATTAAGCAAACTTATTTTCGTGTGGACGGATCATGTAGGGCACTGAAGCTTAATTTCCGCTCCCGTCACTGTTTTAGCCTGTATCCAAGTCGTGGACGGTTAATGCCCCCAGGCACGCCCTTAACTATCAGCAACTATTTAAACTATCGCATTTGCTGATGATGCGTATGTAAAAGAATCACGTTTGCACGGAATATATTTGCTCGTTTGAAGCGGCAGTTGCCGAGAACTTCCACTCTCAGCGAATTAATCTTCAGGTCGACGGTTAGGTACAATTTATTTCGGAACTTTAGCTCTGAATATGTAGACGTTGATTTTGGTTGTTGTCTATGAGATCAGTCGTCAATTAAAGCCAAGTTCGGAAAGCGATTGAAAACTTTTAATAGTTAAGTAGCGTACTAATTTGACAAAGCTCCTAAACTCAACAAGGTATAGTTTCCTTTCTGGGGCGAAAAATCAGACCGCAGTCGCTTTACATAATAGATAATCATTCTTACGTACAGAACAGATTCTTACGTAGGTACTCTGTCTAACAACCTATGTTTGATCCTAAAAAACTCAAACTGTGGCATACAGTTCCACCGCATAAATCACTGTCAACTGCCGGAAGGCGCATCGTGGGTAGACCCCCCCCCCCCCCCACATTTTGGATTGAAATTAAATATTTAGGGGCTGATGATGACCTAGTAAAGGACGCAGGACCAGTCATTGTGGCATTCTTTGGGGGAGGCATATGTCCAGCAGTGGACGTCTTTCGGCTGATATGATGATGATGATACTTATACTTGGGATTAAGTGGCAGGCGGATCTCGAGCTCATTTAAGGTGGAATACCTATTTCTAATCTATAAGTAGTCTAGAGTACATACTCGTAGCTGTTAGCTAGTTCAAAAATAAAAATTGAGGCATCTTTACTCCACTTAAAACTTGAAATTAACTTAGCCCTACCAACATAAAGGGGCTGAAATGTTGCGAACTCTTTACAGCACAATGCTGGAGTTTGGAGGCAAAATTAAAAAGTTTCAAGTCCTGTATAGAGCCAAGTTCATTCTGTTTATTGTGGCAGTTAGAGCTATGCTCGCTTGTTAAGGAGTCGTGAAGCGGTTACGGAAAATATGTATTAGTGTTACAGAGCGTTCATTTCATCGCCCGGGCGATAGATGGAAAAATGTAGTAAATGCGTTTTATTCTTAGGTAAGTGTGAGTTGCTATGTTATTGAAATAAATAGATAAATATTAGGGCAAAATGTAAGGGTCTTCTGTGTAAAGATTCTACACAGAATTTTTGGCTGGCGTTTTCATTACTTATTGTCAGTGCTGTGTCGATTGATCAAGCTGGTAATGATAATGTTACTGATATATGGTAATGGTAATGATAATGTTACTGTTAGATGATAATATTTCTTGCACAAATAAATCCACAAAACTCCTTTGAATCACCAACATCTTATAGATATGAAAGACGGCACCAAAGTGACACATTAAAATTAACCTAAATTCTCACTTGAACTGGAGGTTTCACCACAGACTAAATAGTAGTAAGTACCTGTTTACGACCTGAAGGTACTCTGTGTAGATAAATCCGATGTTAAACACCTAGTACGCGCTCGCCGCATAGAGCTTCTTACAGACTAAAGGTCAATAGTAAACTTGTCATTAGGCTGTAAAATTTACTATGGACCGTCACCGCAGGCCACGCCAGTGTATTGCAGGCGTAATACATGCTCTTTTGCTCCTAGCGTGATCGAGTGTATCGACGCCTCGAAGGTGCGCGAGGGTCGAATTGACACACAATACAAGACGGCGCGCGAGTTGTCACGCTATAATAAACTATCCGTCTCTTTCTTATTAGAACACATAGAAAAAGACAGATAGTCTATCTGGCCACGAAAAAATGAAGCGCAAAAAGTGAAAAGAACACTGGCACCACAGAAGAATTAGGTAAAAAATATTCTCATTATAAAGCCTTTTTAATGAGTCACGAAGAATCACACCTGCTATTCAGAAAAGAGTAATTTTTGACTCTGATCCTGGTTATTCAGAAAAGAGTCATTGTAGCCCTCAAATGAGGGTTTTTAATTTTCCTCATTAGAAGGTCTGAAAAGCAATACGTGTTACTCGGTGGGGAAATTATTTCCCTCTTGGGCGTAAATACCTACTTGAATCCCTCGTTGCGCTCAAGATACTAATTTAGTAGAATCTTTTGGTTTACTCAGGAATCAATGTACCGTCTTCGCCGTAAATATGTAATTTTTCTCCCTTCTTCTTACTTCTACTATTTTTTAAATTATGACTTCACAAAATTTATACTGAGAATGGGCCCTTAAGGCACCTTATTGTTGGTGAAGAGAAGTAATTTGCATCTTTAGGCCCAAGTTAGGGGTCAAACGCTTTCTCATCCTTCCTGTTTTATTATTATTACATGTTTTCACAAGGTCTTATTTCGCTTACATTGTTTATTTTAAAAGAGAGTGTACTCGTGTATTACAAGAGGAACGGTTTTAGTACATTTTCATACAAACTGTGTAACTACGAAACAATTTTGCGTTTGTGTTGTTTTACTAACATCAAATCGTAGTCATGATTTTTTATTCATAAAATCACGTAACCGTTTTACTTAGTTCGTGAATAACACTTTGTATTATTATTTTTATACAAAACAAACAAGCATAGAACAAATAATGCTAATAGAAATGCTAATAATGAATGCACACGTTTTTTATAGAAGGTGTCAAATGATTTTATAGTGATTGACTGATTTTTATTACAGTTACTTATGAAAACGATTCAAACACGTTTTAGCTAAAGTACCCATGTAATACTAAAACTCCAATAGCATCGTAATGAAGTCCCGAATTAGAAAATCGAGTAATCATTATTATCATTCTCCGCGCTACCCTATTAGCAATCAGGGCCTTAGTTTGGCTCGGTTAATTCAATGAAGCCCAGAGTATCTGTGTAGCAAAGTTAGGTAAGGAAGCGGTTAGCTGGGAGAAATTAGAGGTCGTTTAATCAATTAGTTGAAGAATTTTTATTCTTACGTTTATATTCTAAACCCATCATGAAAAAGTATAAATAAAGTACGAGGATAAACGGAAGACAACGAGCTGGTAACAAATTACAATCTCGGAAGGAGTAGAATTATATATGAAACTCATCTACTATCAATAAAATGGTAAGTAATTTTATATTATTTAGGTATAATATGACATAATTATGGTGTAAGATTGACCTGTATTTAGATTTACCGTGCTTTCTTATCCCTGCGATCTTTGACCATGTGTTATATCTACGCCGTGGAAATACACGTGGTGGAAAGACAAAACGTTTCTTGTGATACAAAACAATTTTTTTAAACATATATTTTTAATTCTTCTTCTTGTCGAGGTTCCTCAAATAAGAGATGCCCGATGGGCAGCGGTGTGGACATCTCTGGCAGTCGCGTCTCTCAGGTCGTGTTCCGAGCAGGAGTGTGGGCATGTGGGGCACGCATATTTTTTTATTTATTTAACATAACATAACATTTTAAAATATCTCCACTTATAATAAATCTCTAAATTAAAAAAAGAATCAGCCAGTTTGAAACTAAGCTTTGCGCGGTTCGAATGTTCTCAGCATCCCATGAACGGAAAAATATGAAACATTTTATATAGGTACATTATTATTCTAGCTGCAACTTAGGATAGTTTTTATCCGACTGCGACAGTTAATTAATTTTCCGAAATATACGACTTCATTTAATTTTTCATTTATTTTTATTGAAATCAAACGCTGCTCCAACTGTCAGCTATAAGAACCGTCAAATTTTCGTCAAAATGGCGGAATTGCTTTGCCTTTCACTTATTAATAATTTAAATCCCGTCTACGATAGACCTTTACGAGACAAATGCTAAAAATAAACCATAAAAAAATATTCGATTCTGATATGAGAACTTATACGCGCAAATGTCGTTTTATGTCGTAATTTCAATAAATGAAATCAACAAATTTGAACAATATAATTAACACGAATTTGTTTTTTTTGAATGACAATGGCACGCGCTCGGCGCATTCAGCCAAAGTACCTGCGGCGCTACCACGAAAACCGATACTCAATGTTCATATATTTGCATCCCTGTCACTCGAGTATGGTTAGTGCGATAGAGATAGAGATACCCGAATATTTTCGAATTCCGAAGTTCGTGGTTATAGCTCAGGAATCGAAAATATGGTAAATAATCATAATGTATTTTCTCGAAAAATAATTTAAAATAAATATAGTCAAATGGAGAAAAAAACAAAGCAAGAGGTTATATAGGTAATGATTAAGTTATAAGAGTCCAAAGTTTTAAGAGGGGGTATGTTCTGTCCCTTTTCCGCAAAACGCACCTTCATATGAAACGATTGTTTTTTACTATGACGCTCGAGTATATTGACGTCACAGTCCCTCATCGTTTTCTCACTCTAACAAGCGACATTAAAACGGATGTAGCTTCATAATTTTTTGAGATATTTGAATGGGAGTTTCATTATCTTCTATCTATGTATTTATACATAATAAATGCCTATGTCCTGACTGACTTATTCACTCACTCACTCACTCACTCACTCATCAACGCACAGCCGAAACTACTAATCTTAGAGAGTTGATTTTTGCACAGTATGTTGCTTTTATAACGTGGGCTAGGGATAAAAAGGGATTTTTGAAAATTCTACCCCTAAGGGGGTACAATGGGGGTGCAAAGTTTGTATGGGAGAACCTTTTTTTTTTGAGCTATAGACTTAAACTTTGTAGAAAAATTAGTTATTAGAATACAAATGAAACACTTTCAGCGTTTTGGAAAATTCCACCCCTACGGGGGTAAAATAGGGGTGCAAGGTTTGTATGGGGGAAACATTTTTTTTTTAAATAGAGACTTAAAACTTTGTAGAAAGATCAGTCATTAGAATACAAATAAAGAACTTTCAGGGTTTTAGAAAATTCTACCCCTAAAGGGGTAAAATAGAGTGCAAAGTTTGTATGGGAAAAACTACTTTTTTTTAAATAGAGACTTAAAACTTTGTAGAGAAATTATTCATTAGAATACAAATAAAATACCTAGATTCAGTGTTTTAAAAAAATCTACCCCTAAGGGGGTAAAATAGGGGTGCAAATTTTATATGGGGGAAACAATATTTTTTTTTAAATAGAGACTTAAAACTTTGTAGAAAGATTAGTCATCAGAATACAAATTAAGTACTTTCAGCGTTTTAGAAAATTCTACCCCTAAAAATAGGGGGCTAAAATAGGGGTGCAAAGTTTGTATGTGGGAAACTATTTTTTTTAGCTAGAGTCCTAAAACTTTGTAGAAAGATTATTTAAATACAAAGAAAGTACTTTCAGCGTTTTGGAAAATTTCACCCCTAAGGGGGTAAAATAGGGTGCAAAGTTTGTATGGGAAAAACATTTTTTTTTTTAATAGAGACTTAAAATGTTGACGAAAAATTACTTATTAGAACATGAAAAATACTACATTCGGCGTTTTACAAAAATCATTCCCTAAGGGGGTTAAAAAAGGGTGCAAGGTTTGTATGGGGAACACTTTTTCTGAGCTAGACACTTAAAACTTTGTAGAAAGATTACTTATAAAAATACAAAAAAAAAGACTCAGCGTTTTGAAAAAATCTATCCCTAAGGGGGATAAAAAGGGGTGCAAAGTTTTTATCAGGGAAAGTTTATGTTTTTGAGTTAGAGACTTGAAACTTTGTAGAAAGATTACTTATTAAAATACAAAAAAAGAACACAAATCGTTTTAGAAAATTCCACCCCTAATAGGGTTAAAAAGGAGAGCAAGCTTTGCATGGGCAACACTTTTTTTTGAGTTAGACTTAAAACTTTGCAAAAAGATTACTTATTAGAATACTAAAAAAGAACTTTCAGCGTTTAAGAAAACTCCATCTCTAAGGGGATCCTTAAGATCCTTAAGAAGGGTAGCCAGTGTTGTGTGGGAAAAACTTTTTTTTTTACTAGACTTAAAACTATTCAAAATGTTACTTATTAAAATTAATAATAAAGTACTTTCAGAGTTTTAGAAAATTCCACCCCTAAGGGGGTTAAGAAAGCTTTGTATGGGCAACACTTTTTTTGAGCTAGAGACTTAAAAGTTTACGAAAAAAGTTCTTTCAGCGATTAGAAAAATTCAACCTCTAAGGGGGTTTAAAAGGGGGTTCAAATTTTAAATGGCGAGCAATAAAATTTTAAAGTGTGAGTAAGAGATTTTTAACTTCGGTCTTATTCTGTACGTTAAAAGACTACAAAACTGATTTCAGAGTTTTTCCAAATTCATCCCCTAAGAGTGTTAAAATTGGTTCAAAGTTTGAGTATTTCAAGGCATTTTTAAAGTATGAGATTTTTAACTTTGGTTTTAGACTGTTTGTTCACAAACTAGAAAATGAACATCAACTTTTTTTTTAATTATCCCCTAAAAGAGGGTTCAAATTTTGTATTGAGATAAATCATTTTCTAAGACGATAAAAAGTTCTACGCGGACGAAGTCGCGGGCAACAGCTAGTTACTAATATACGAGTATCTGCCAAACTGCATAGCAGTTCAAAACCCAGTTTTCCCCCCACCACGTAATGCCAGCGCGATTTCAACTTATTTTTTTCATGAATTACGGTAATTTATTTTATTTTTGATTTAAAAAACTATTTAACGATACAAATATAGTACTTACCTAGGTATTGGGTTTGATTTTCCAAACTAGATTAACAACTTCAAAAAAAACTTTATTGCCTCGCTTATTGCATTATATAACTTTGTATGATACGTGCAGTAGAAAACGTAATTCGCAACAGTTGGGAATAACGTTTAATGCACGTGTATCGTACATATGCAATACAATAATTATACATTACTCTTTCTTGCACACCTCAAAACATGAATCAAATACAGACATAAAAACTTAAAAAAAGCGGTTAACAACAGGCTAAATATACAGGATATGGTTACACTTTTGGACCTAACTAGGTATGTACCTTGTGATAAGACGAAAAATGAATACATTAAGTAACATTTTCTAAGAAACGCCAACCTATGTACATGTATTTTATTCAAGCGAGTACTATCTCCAGAGGCAATTTCATTAATCCTTTCTCTGAAGTGACAAAAGAAAAGTAAAAGATAAGATTAGGCTTCATTACCCGAGTGTTATGTGCCGTTGCCAAGTACAGCTATACTCGGTTTCGAGTATAGCTGTACTCGGTTTCGAGTATCAGCTAATAGCAGACTGAGATAGTTAGTCATAAAAATGGAGGAAAATTAGGAAGTTTCATACTGATAAATAATTGGGCAATTATTAACCCACAACACGAGCAATTGGATAGCTTTTCGCTTCGTTACGTGACGTTGATGGGTTAAGGCCTTAACTTTACTTAAATACATCATAGACAACAAACGGGATCAGCAGCTGATTAGTGTGCCTTCAAAAGCACGGGAAGCGCTCAGCTAGCATATTAAACGACCAACGTTGCTTAAATTATATTCCGTCGTATAAGCCCGTAAAACTTATTTGTAAGAGGCTGGATTCAAACTCACGGACTCAGCAGGTCGATCACGTAAAGCATTGTACGCGCGTCAGGTAGATCTAAATGTCACTTTTTGTTTTGGAAAATGACTCCTAACGTGCGTTCGAAACGTTACGTGACTACCCCTCAAGACCTCAAGACTGGGAGGTGCACGCTTATATGCTTTATTGAAAAAAGACGCATATTCTATTTCGCGCGTGGTCTTGTGCTAGCCGTGCTGCTTCGCAAATGCGTCACGTCAAATATATCGCAGCAATAAGTCGCCATAGGGGATAACTTATTGCTTCGTAAACTATCATTATAAAGTGGTACATTTAACTTTTAAGTTTCTTTGTAAGGAGTTATCCCCAAATCTAGCTATCCATGCTCAACAAATCTTTCAAATTATGCAAAATGCACTCCCCGATAGAGATTCCACATAGACATAGTTAGACTGTATTTTTATATTTTTTTAACCAGCTAATTAAAATCCTTAGGAAGTACATAATAGTTCCTCTGGCTAGTTTAGTGGGTCTAATTTCGCCCCTATAATGTTTCTAAATAAATAACGGTACATTTTCCGAGCACTCTAGGGGACCTTGACCGCGAAGCCCTAATTGGATGTCCATTTACTTTTATCTCGATACTTTGAGCACCCAAGTTAATTAATTGTCACACTTCATACTCAACTATAATACATATTGCTATGGGTTGACAGGGGCAACAAATGACGAACACAATATCATTATACCTAAATGTACAACTACTATACTGTGTACTAACGACTAGCCCGCGCGGCCCTGAGGGGTAATCACGTAACGTTCCAAACGCGCGTCGGTACAATTTAACTGTCAATTATCCATATAAAAAGTGACATTTAGACCTACCCGACTTTCGTACAAAGCGTAACGTGATCGACCTGCAGGCTGAGTATTGCTAAGAGCCCAGGCGGAGCCACAGCATAAAATATTGTGTCCGTCTTGAAATCCCCATTCCAACAACATTACTAGTTTATTATGGGATATTTTTAAATGTACAGCTAATCATGGAGATATCAGGCTCATTAAGTTCAACTCGGTTCACGATCATCATTTTAATCTTGTCTCTATTGATGGCGAGTCCGAGGGAGAGGCTTGTTGTTTCTATGACAGATGTCAACAGTAGTTCCATGTCATCTTTTGTGTGAGCAAAAAAGAGTATTATCATCGGCGTATCTCAAGTTCGATATCTTCC
This sequence comes from Epinotia brunnichana, assembly GCA_963854355.1. NCBI lineage: Eukaryota > Metazoa > Arthropoda > Insecta > Lepidoptera > Tortricidae > Epinotia > Epinotia brunnichana. Next base: position 38,832,627 of record OY977937.1, on the reverse strand, counting down.
GACCTCCAACTGAAATCCCCATGTTCCATGGCTCCAAAACTATTTTTGTAATACATTCCTTGTTAATATTGAACAGCAGTAGGGATAGTAGGTATGCGTCCCTGTTGAACACGAGCACGTGTCTGAAAACTTATGGAGTCAACCTCATCTATTCGAACAGTCGCAGTTCTGTCCTCGTAGTGACGACACTTATAACTGGCAGATTATTTCATAGGCGATTTAAAAAAATGCTTGTGACACGACTCGCTGGCCATTTAATTCCGCAAAACGCGTGCTTCTAAGCAAGTACAAAAACGCTTAGGCCCGTATTTAAAATCATTCATTATTTGAATAAGCATTTTAAGAATCAGAGTTGCTTAAAATAAATTTAGTTGTTTGTACCTATTTTTATTGTGCTACAACTGTAATATGTGACCGTTTCAGCATTGGGCGAATCTTGTAATCTACGGTTTACCTACATTTGTAGCCATACAAGCATTGCACTGAATAAGCTTCGTTTATTCCTAACGGTTGAAATACGTCAAGTACCGACGTTTTGGTCGTGTTATGACAGTAAATAACGCTTTTAGAATTTCTTAAATATTGCGGCGAGTGTGATGTATGTAAGGAGGAGAGTTTTCTGGATCACACGGATTCAGTGACCGCTACTATTGTATTTACAGAACATCATTTCAAACGTATTTCTTGTTCTGCGTACACTGCCTTTATCAACTTTCATACACAATTTTGTTTCAACCCGGGGGGGGGGATGATGAAGAATCTCAACCATACGTCAGGTAAAAACCTGACGTATGTTTGAGATTATTTAATAATTATTTTACCTGACGTATGGTTAAATAATTATTTTACCTGACGTATGGTTAAATAATTATTTTACCTGACGTATGGTTAAATAATTATTTTACCTGACGTATGGTTAAAGAATTATTTTACCTGACGTATGGTTGAGATTATTTAAGAATGATTTTACTTGACGTTTGGTTAAATAATTATTTTACCTGACGTATTGTTGAGATTATTTAAGAATTATTTTAACTGACGTATGGATAAAGAATTATTTTACCTGACGTATGGTTGAGATTATTTAATAATTATTTTACCTTACGTATGGTTAAATAATTATTTTACCTGCCGTATGGTTGAGATTATTTAAGAATGATTTTACTTGACGTATGGTTAAATAATTATTTTACCTGACGTATGGTTGAGATTATTTAATAATTATTTTACCTTACGTATGGTTAAATAATTATTTTACCTGACGTATGGTTGAGATTATTTAAGAATTATTTTACCTGACGTATGGTTAAAGAATTATTTTACCTGACGTATGGTTGAGATTATTTAAGAATTATTTTACCTGACGTATGGTTAAAGAATTATTTTACCTGATGTATGGTTGAGATTATTAAATGTGGCCGAAATTTTATATAATTGTAATTCTAATTGGAATCATCTACCTTGGACATTAGAGTTACTTTTTGAATTGACTACTTTGATGCAATTCGGCCAACTAAAATAACCTCAAGTATAGGTACGCACAAAATGTTATGTTGTCAACCATCAGCACCGTTAATCCTGCCCCGATATTTCACAGAAGGGGACATATCCCTACATTGATGTCTCCGTCATTATAAATTTGAACCATGTTCACCTAGTTCTTAAGGAATATAATTATAGGTCCTGATTATTTTGAATGAACAACCATTAATTAAATTTATTGAACTAGTGAAATGCAGCGTCAAGTTATAATGATAGTTAAATATAGGGTGGGGCGGCTGCGCATATTTTTATTGGTTGATCTTATCCACGTTGGGACACTTTTCGGTCCTATGGTATGTATGGTAATAGCGTGGCAGTGTTCAAGGAAACGGTCTAACTCTTCATCTTTACTTACACAGTTACTACAGTTAGGCATTGTTATTGGTATTTTATTCTTAAGTTATTATGAATACACAGTATATTCTTTTTAACGCTATTCAGCCACCACCTTTCGCTACCAACAATTCCCTCTGTATTGGCCTAGTTGGTAGTGACCCTTACAAAGGTCCCGTGAATACCGGTAACATTCGTGATGAGCACGAGTATTTTATTCCTGAGTCATGGATGTTTTTAAGTAATTCATTATCGATGTAAGTACTTATACCTACCTAGTACCCAAAAGTAAGAGTTTTGCTGACTTTGGTACCATCTGGTTGACTGTGTACCGTTTCGTACGTAAGGTAGATTCTAAATATTGTGCTCGTTCGAAAAAGGGTAAGGCCGTAAATTTTTTTTCAAACCGAAATCTTTTTTTGTGTCAGGTTTTGTTTTGTGTTTGTTACCTATGTTTTATCCATAACACAACGTGTAACACAATGTAACACAAAAGCAGATACCGATTCAAAAAATACGTTTATTTTGACAGCCTTACCTATAGTTTGCGCAATTATCCTTTAGATCAATCTGTGTAAGATTGTACTCCAGTATTTTTATTATTTATTTTATCTTTACTTGGTAGGGGAAACATTACACCACAAACTCTGCATTTGGCGCCCGGAGCATATTTTGGAAACGTGACCGGCTGCTGCGCGAGCCATATTGCATGCCTCGAATATCTGTACTGATCATAAATAAATATTTATGAGTTATACATATGTAGGTAAGTGAGTCTTGGGCACACATTCGGCGTCATAAAAGCAGACTCGTGATAAAAGGATTATGCTAGTCATTATACAAACACTTATTTTTGCTTTGCCTGAAGGCGGACTTTTTAATAATCATTTTCTACCAGTCAGCAGAAAATGTTTATTAAGTCGATCTTTTGTAAGTGTATTGTGCTATTTCCAATTCTTCAGGACAGAAATTCACCTCATCTTTTTACAGTTCTCATTTTTACATAAAAGTGTTTCTTTCTATTCGAGTCTCATAACACATTGCTTTTTTTAATACAAAGTCCTAAGAATGCTTATGACATCATAAAAAGAAAAGGAAACTAGCCTTTTGTGATGATTTTAGTTCCTCATAAAGGCAGATTTTTGATAGGCTTGGTTGTTTTACGTCAAATTCATGAAATTAAAAATAAAAAACAAACACATTGAGAACCTCTTCCTGTTTTGAAGTGGGTTAAACTAAGAATGACAGTGATGAAGACGATGAAATCACAGCTCTTAAACTCAATATGGTCAGCCATGACACATATCAAATAATACTAGTAGTCATGATAGCAAGGCAAAAACTAAATTCTCTATAACATTAATTTCGACAGCGGGACTTAATTTGTTTTCATAATTAGTCTCTCAATTGGAATTCATTTTACTAGTATAATTATCTTTTTGCTATTGCTGAGGTAGCTTATATTGGATTCTGCTAATATTTAAATGAAATAAAACTTAGTTCAAGTGCCAAAAGAGTGTTAATATTTAAAAATATAGACTGACTTAAAAACATCAATTTTAGCTACGTTCTGACATCTCCTGCTCCATGTTTCTGTGCCGTAAATACCTACATGAAGACTGCAAAGACAAGAGCGCTAACTAAACTCAATTCTGCTAGTTATACGTCGAATACCTTTGTTGTTTTATGTCATTTCAAGAGTAATAACTAATAATAATAACAAATAAGCAGCGATTGAAGTTCAGAAATTAAACCAACCTTCGTATAAAATAGTTTTGTTCCAGATGTACTACATTCGTTCTGCACTCCTAAAAATATGCAATAACCTATAAAATTAACTCGACTCTCACGTACAACCAAATCTCTTTCATGACTTACTATCCAAAGATACAACAATTTAGCAGTCAAAAGGTTGTAAAATGAACACAGTTGCCTGGAAAGTGTTTGTGTTTGCCATTGAGGTATAATGTACTAACGTACTAGAGAAGACAACACGAATATTATCTGTGCGCCGGCCGGCAGAGCAGGGCACATGCAGGAGGAGGGTAACTTGTCATAGAATACACTGAGATGGTGCGGCCCATGGACCGCAACGCGTAGCGCAAACTTCTTGTTTGGCGTGTCTTCTCTAGTACGTTAGTACATTTTACCTCAATGGTGTTTGCGTGGAATTTCACACACAGTTCATTTATTTTCTCTTGAAACAAACAAAAAGAAACGAGTCCGGCATTTATTCATTTTCCGCTCCAAAAGAATTCTCCAATCTGGTAATTGCTGTTTCATTCAGACTTGATTGCAGTACAAAATGCCCAGTGCGCGTTAGCACCTCAAAAATCAGTATTCTCCTGTTTGCGAAGGGTCTAGTTATGATTGCGGTGGGAAATGTAATTTACAGTAAGTATTTTATCAAAAATGCGTTTGTCGGACGCTACTGAGAAATGGCTGATGCTTTTTATTACTGACCAGAGCTGTCACTTTGTACTAGTATAATAGAATTTGATTTCAATTTGATAGCAATCCCATTTCAATGTTATTGCGTGAAATCTCACACCCCACCCTAGCTACAAAAAAAAGAAAATAAGAAGATTTAATCACTTCTTCTTCTTCTTAGTCGTTGAACTCTTTGTAGGGTGTCTTAATTAACTTGCATAGTCAAATAGATGTAAATCACCATTTTTTGCTATTTTTAGACATTTTGGTAGCAGATTTGGCCAAAATAGGTAAAATCTAACCTCAGCTTCTCCCACAACTAAAGTCAAGCCTCATACCAAAATTCTTGAACACAGTATACAGTCACCGGCATAAATATATGAGGAGCAAAGGCCGCAAAAATATCTGATGACAACTCTATTCCTAGAGCCGTAAGAGCGTGTCAGATATTTTTGCGGCCTTTGATTCATGTGACTGTACGTTCACGTAGCATTGTGTCTTTTTAAGAAATAAATGATATTTTCAAATCGAATTATTCTGTTATTGAATCGTTAATTCACGTATTGAGGATTCAGACTCACAGCAGTTAACGTAATTAGCAGTTTCAATGATTTGTTATAAGCCGAAAGAGATTAAACAACCAGGAGAGGTTTTTCATCTGGTTTTACCATGTTTATAGTGGTTAATTATTATTATTACACTTTTCTCTTCTTTTGACGAAAACACATAGTTTGTATTGTGTCTTTTGTTGTAAATGTACATGTACATTTAAAGACACAATACAAACTAAAGATAAACAACACAGGTTAACTAAAGTACTCCTTCGAGACTTAATTACAATAAGAGTTCTTCGTGCTTCGTCCTTATTTTAACGTCTTTTAAAAACTCCCTGGATACCTACGTAATTACGTGTGTAATTAACAATTTGTAGTAATTTATGTAACAGTTGTATAAGAGAGGTCAAAAAAGGTGAGTGGAGTGGGTTACGATGTGAGCCGAAGTCGTAGGCAAATGCTAGTCTCAAATCTAAAGCGAAAACTGAAAAAAAGACCGATGTGGATATCACAATTTACCAATTATTTTAAATTTAAGGATTCCGTCGCTCAAAAGGAAAAAAGGAACTAGGATCACTGTGTCTGTTTGTCTGTTTGTAAGTAAAGTTTGTTTAGAGGTATCCAAAAATTTATATGAAATACTCAGACACCTAAATTTAATGTACCTATAAAAATAAATGAAATAGTATTTTTCACAATCGTGTTATATAACGGCTTCCGTAGCCTAGTGGGTAGTGACTCTGCCTACGAAGCTGGAGGTCCCGGGTTCGAATCCCGGTCAGGGCATTTATTTGTGTATTTTTCACGAATATTTGTTCCTGAGTTATGGATGTTATATATGTATATAAGTATCTATATGTATGTATCTATTATATATATCATCGCCTAGTACCCACAACACAAGCCTTATTGAGCCTACCGTGGGCCTAGGTTGATTTGTGTAAGATTGTCCTGTATTATTATTATTATGTATCTCCTGTTTAAATTCACGGGACAAAGCCCGGTCCTTTGGAAGGCGTGCGTGGGGATATAGATCCAACACGTAGAGGCCCTTTGGAGACGAAGTTTAATGTAATGTAATACACCTGCTAGAACCCATTATTATTATTATTATTATGTATCTCCTGTTTAAATTCACGGGACAAAGCCCGGTCCTTTGGAAGGCGTGCGTGGGGATATAGATCCAACACGTAGAGGCCCTTTGGAGACGAAGTTTAATGTGATGTAATACACCTGCTAGAACCCATTCACGGGTACATCGGTAGATACCCGTGAACCGGTTCCAACAGGCGTTGGGGCTATTGTGGGTTATAATGGATAGAGAACGGTTCTATGGTGGTGAGATTTGGGTGGATTATGAAACTGGGCTATTGCAAAAAGGTCCAGACACCTGCCATAACATTGTTGTACACAAAGTTATCGAGGCAGGCGGTGACTAGCCGCTCATTAGATGGGCCCCTGAAAGCGTCGTCGTACAGACGGCCAGGAGCAACACCGGGTGAGTGGCTCAGGGGTGTCGAGAGGTGGTGCTGCGCTTTCTCCGAAGTTACTCGCGGCGTTATGCCCTTTAACACTTCCACCCCTGGAGCATATAGCTCTGACGACTCCTCTCTGGACGGCCAATGAAGGCAAGCCAGAGCTGAGAGTCCTGCGGGCCCCCTTAGGGTTCCACTCCGACCGACGAAGACACGCCGGAGACGGAGGCCCTGACCGACTCTCGGGAGCACTCGGGTCCGTGGGGTCGTTACTCCCCAACAGCTTGCCACAAGCTGCCCTGCGGGCTTATTATTATTATTATGTATCTCTGATTTAAATTCACGGGGCGAACCCCGGTCATTTGGAAGGCGTGCGTGGGGATATAGATCCAACACGTAGAGGCCCTTTGGAGACGAAATTTAATGTCATGTAGTACACCTGCTAGAACCCATTCACGGGTACATCGGTAGATACCCGTGAACTGGTCCCAGCAGGCGTTGGAGCTATTGTAGGAAAATGGAAAAGAGAATTGGGTCTATGGTGATGACATTTGGGTGGACAATAAAATTGGGTTATTACAAAGTGGTCCGGACACCTGCCATAACAATGTTATCCACAAGGTTATCGAGGCAGGCGGTGACTAGCCGCTCATTAGATGGGCGCCTAAAAATGCCGTCGTAAAGACGGCCAGGGGCAACACCGGGTGAGCGGCTCAGGGGTGTCGAGAGGTGGTGCTGCGCTTTCTCCGAAGTTACTCGCGGCGTTATGCCCTTTAACACTTCCACCCCTGGAGCATATAGCTCTGACGACTCCTCTCTGGACGGCCAATGAAGGCAAGCCAGAGCTGAGAGTCCTGCGGGCCCCCTTGGGGTTCCACTCCGACCGACGAAGACACGCCGGAGACGGAGGCCCTGACCGACTCTCGGGAGCACTCGGGTCCGTGGGGTCGTTACTCCCCAACAGCTCGCCACAAGCTGCCCTGCGGGCTTATTATTATTATTATGTATCTCCTGTTTAAATTCACGGGACAAAGCCCGGTCCTTTGGAAGGCGTGCGTGGGGATATAGATCCAACACGTAGAGGCCCTTTGGAGACGAAGTTTAATGTGATGTAATACATTATTATTATTATTATTATAATACAGAGCTTTTTAGTCGAGTACCGTGTTTAGGCCACGAAGCTTGCTGAGTGGCCTAAGTAAGGTATGAGATTAAAAAGCTTGATTATAACACTATTGTGAACAATATTTTTTGTACGAGTTCATTAAAATTAATTTTCTACGAGTCAACTGAACTAATTAAACAAACTCGATACTGTTGAAACGAAGTGCAGCTCATCGCTCGTACGCTTGTTGATATCTTAAAAGACATCAACGAGCGTACGACATCAAAACGATTCTATTGGCCCAATTCATTACAGTTCAGTAAAGCAGCCACGTGATTGATCGAATTTATTTTAGTTGTCTGGAGCGTATCGAAAAGCAGTTATTTCGATTGTTTCGACAGTAACATGGACTACAACTATGAAAAGAGTGACGTTGCAGTATTCTCTATGAAATCTTAATACACATATTTTAATCGTCGAGTACAAAAATGAACATTTTGTAAACAAGGCTTCTAAGTTTGTTTAAAACCACCCGCTTCCACGCATCCGGCGCCAATCACAAAATACTCATTAAAGTCACTTCAATGAATCTATCGTCAGTCTGTGTACGCAGAAGTATTTATACCGACTTGACTGACAGTCGAGACAGACAGCTTACTGATACAGTATCGACTTTCCACCACCAAATGTGGAAGTGGCCGGTGCTCTCGGTTGCTAAGCATTATACACACGTACTTAACTATACAGTAACTTCCAAGCTAATTCCTAGGAAATACAGAGCGTACACAGCCTTGTCTTGGAGACACAACTTGGTTTACTTTACATAAGGGATTATGTAAAGTCGTGGCTATTTCATCTGTACTGCATCTACAAGATGGCTTGGGGTCTTGCCGTGAGTATCGACGCTTGGGGAATGTGAGCATTGTTATCCATCAATGGGCAGGGAACGAGAAGATTTAGATAAAAATCCCATTTCCCTGGTACCTTCCTGGTTTTTGAATAAGGAACTCTTTTGTTATCTCCACTTATAATAAATCTCTAAATTAAAAAAAGAATCAGCCAGTTTGAAACTAAGCTTTCTGTGGTACGAATGTTCTCAGCATCCCATGGACGGAAAAATATGAAACATTTTATATAGGTACATTATTATTCCAGCTGCAACTTAGGATAGTTTTTTATCCGACTGCGACAATTAACTTATTTTCCGTAATATACGACTTCATTTAATTTTTCATTTATTATTCTTAAAGTATACCGCCGCCACATCTGTCAGCTAAAATAAACGTCAAAATCACAGACTAATAAGAAATACTACGGACAAAATGGCGGAATTTCTTTGCCTTTCTTTCGCCTATTATAATTTTAATCCCGTCTACGATATACATTGACGAGACACATAGGTATCAAAAGCAAATATAAAATTAATCGATTTTGATATGCGAACTTATATGCGCAAATGTCGAATTAAGGCGTAATTTCCACAAATGTAACAACAAATTCGAACAATATAAACTTGGTTTTTTTGAATGGCACGCGCGCGCGCTCTTTCCGTATTCAGCCAAACAGCGAAAACCGAAACTCGAAGTTCGTATATCTGCATTCCTGTCATTTGTTAGTGCGATAGAGATAGAGATACCCGAATATTTTCGAATTCCGAAGTTCGTGGTTTAAAAGAAAATACGGATGTCGGATAGATCTAAATTAATATTTTATGTGTGAATATGGTTAAAATTATTTGGAAATACTATTGTTGTTATTGTTTTAGTATATTTGACTAGCTTTAAGTTTAATATTGTACGACCGAAATGGGCAAGCTGTTGGACTTTATTTTACCCAAAACAACTAAATGTACACAGTTCTGACAATAAAGAAATCTTATTTTATCTTATCTTATCGAAAATAGGGATGTAAACACTAAACAAAATAATCATAATGTTGTATTATCTCGAAAAAAAACAACGCAAGAGGCTATACTCGTATAGGTAATCTCTAAGTTATAAGTGTATAAAGTTTGAAGAGGGGGTTTGTTGCGTCTCTTTTCCGCAAAACGCACCTTTATAATGAAACGATTGTTTTTTACTATGAAGCTCGAGGATCGTGACGTCACGGTCCCTGATCGTTTTCTCACTCTAACAAGCGACATTAAAACGGTTGTAGCTTCGTAATTTTTTGAGATATTTGAATGAGTTTTTCGTTTCTTTTTTCTTTTGAAGTGAGTCTACAGCTACACCTCTATTTGGAAGACAAGCGGAAAGAACCCATACTAATAATCCATACTTCCATATCCATACTAATATTATAAATGCGAAAGTGTGTCTGTCTGTCTGTTACCTCTTCACGCCTAAACCGCTGAACCGATTTAGATGAAATTTGGTATACAGATAGTTTGAGCTCCGGGGAAGGACAAAGGGTAGTTTTTATATCTGAGGGGCTGAGATTGGGGGTGAAAATTTGTATGGAGCTACTTAAACAGCTGCCCCGATTTAGATGAAATTTGGTATATAAATAGTTTGAGTCCCGGGGCCATGTAATAGGTTTTATCCCGGAAATCATCCCCTAAGGGGGTGAAAAGGGGGGGGGGGGGGGGGGGTGAAAATTTGGATGTAATCTATTTTGATGAAATTTGGTGTAGATATAGGTTAAGTCCTGGGAAAGGACATGGGATAGTTTTTACCCCAGAAATCATCCCCTAAGGGGGTGAAATTAGGGGTGAAAATTCGGATGGAACCCATTTTAATACAATTTGGTAAAGAGATAGATTGAGTCCTGGGAAAGGACATAGGATAGTTTTAATTCCGGAAATCACTCCCTAAGGGGGTGAAATGGGGGTGAAAATTTGGATGAATCCCGTTTAGATGAAATTTGGTATAAAGGTCGTTTGAGTCCCGAATAATGATATTAGATAGTTTTTATCCCGAAAATCATTCCCTAAGGGTATGAAATAGGGGGTGAAAGTTTGGATAAAATCCATGTACCTAGATGAAATTTGGCATAGAGATAATTTGAGACCCTTCGAAGGATATAGAATAGTTTTTGCCTCGGAAATCATCCCTTAAGATGGTAAGTAGAAGTTTGTTTGCATTATATTTTCTAAGTATAAGTTCTACGCGGACGAAGTCGCGGGCAACAGCTAGTTTAGAATAAGTTTCAGGTTTTTATGCGTATAAAAATCATCATGTTCCCGAATACCTATACCATAAAATGGTAGTAGGTAGTTGGGTGAGTAGGGTCAAAACTGTCATTCAAAACTCGATAAAATTTTATTTTTACATAATATGCAAACTGAATGGTGTATTTATAATAAGTGTTCCGGACGTTTGTATTTTAGTTTTTATTTTATTTGCCGCGATTTCTCATTCTCATCTTTCATTTGCCAGACTCTATTTAATGAACTCACTTTGTAAACCTTCTTGTAGTGTATAGGAACCTTACAAAATTTAAAAAGGTTTTATGATTTCACAGTTAAGACCCATTTACACTGGTTAAATCTACAAAACTGATTAAATTAAACATTGAATATCTTGATAACAGTAAGCGTTAAAATACTTCTATCTTGGAGAAATTAACTTTATTTGATATTATCTTGCAATTAACGGAAATTATCAAAAACACGTAGTATAATAATGTACTTTACCAATGAATATACGAGTATAGCCTATTTTATGCAGCGGCTCCGCCTGCGCAAAGAGGCTGTCAGCTAGCGTAGTACGTAAGTACTAATGTATCATATTAGTGCGAAATTACGATCAATTGTGATCACTTAATACAGGTATTAGCACATTTGGAGTGATTCCCAATTATTTCACATTGTGCATTGTTGGAAATGATTGGGTCATTAAGCGCAGATTGAACTGACGTTATCTCTGATGATTACTAGCCTAACCGCATAGGTTATTGTTCTTAATGAAATCAAATTAAATAATGTTTGTTGTAAGTATCCATATAATTCTACTCTAGCATTGTATATCTTGACGAACTAACAACGGATTGCAACTTAAAGTTAAACTTATATAAACTCTTGTAATGCAGCAAATTTTTAATGTAGCATGATTTGTACATACTAACGTAAAGTAAGTAATTTATTTAAAATTTACCATTTTGATTAGGTGAAGAGTTTCACTTCACTCCTCGTTTTTAAAGTTAATTTAAATAAAAAAAAACAAAATTGGTATAGTACTGCAAACGTAAAATTTGTATACGTGAATTATTAATGTATGTACTCTACTCGTATGTATGTACGTATACTTAAGGGTACTGGCATCGGTATTCACCCACCGAAGATATAAGATGCCATTAAAAATTAACCCCCCAATCGTCGGCGACAGGGCAGAAAACGGTACCCTTGTTAGTGTCATCCCCCAAATAAGGATAATCCGGATATCGACAAGCATCGAACCAGTTAATATGGGGTCCACCGGATATGAAATTGACGAAGAGTAAAGTTGGAGCTATTGTTTAAGAACACTTGAATGTTGGGCTCGATTGTAGGGAAATTGGAGATTTAGATCGACCAACGTCGGTTGCCTGAAGCTTTGTGGTTACAGGTCAAACACTGAGTTCTGGGATCGTGTTAGACAAGTAGATATAACTATATCGTACCATTGAAGCTTGTGTTTTTTCCACACTTTTCACTATTATTTCATATTGTATGTAGGTAACTACATTATGTGTACATATGGAACTATGTTAGGCTTAATACAAAAGGTGTATTGTCTTATTTACCATTCTTTCCAAACGGAATTACAGCTGCAAGGTCTAAAAATGGGTTCAAATTACATCTTAAAAAAACCTAAATATAAAAAGAAAAGTTCCACAGCAAAAATGAGAACTGTGAGTTGCTGTGGTGAGCAATAAGAGGACATAACACTTTTATGTCATTTAAACAGTTTTATCTACACAAATATCATAAATCCTATATAATGTGTTCGGAAACCATATATAAAAAACACCATTATTGCAACCAGTAACGTAACATCAGCGTTTTATCTGTGACAGTGTTATTATAATGTATGATATTGATAATCGATGTTATTATGGAAATCTAGTTGGCCATGATTTGAAATCTAGTCGGCCATGGCGGTGCAATGGTGGTTATTCTAATGGTTCCCGAACACATCATTGACGATTTATAATATGTGGGTAGATAAAGTAGTTAATCTAAACCCATATCATAAATCCTCTAGAATGTGTTCGGAATTCATATATAACGACCACCATAATTGCAACCAGTAACGTAACATCAGCGTTTTATCTGTGCCAGTGTTATTATAATGTACGAAAAATCATAATTATAACATCGATAATCGATGTTATTATGGAAATCAGGTCCGGTGTTGGGGTGGGTGGTGCTGGTCCGGTGGAGTTGGTCATGATTTGAAATCTAGTCGGCCATGGCGGTGCAATGGCGGTTATTCTAATGGTTCAAATAATTAAAATAGTGTACGTAATTGTACTATTCTATACCAACACTACAGTAGATCCAATAAACGCTAAGCTTCGTTATACAGGTGTGAGATCCAACAAAATTATGCGCAGCAACAGCGCCTGTTTGCTTACTGCAACGATTAGTGGGATATTTTAACTCTCGTACCAACATTTGCTTTATTATGCTCGGTTCTGCCAAACAAAATTAAATTTCGGATGTGTACTTACTGTAGCAGGGTGTAGGCAGAAAATAAAGTTATAAACGACTGCCAAAATTAAATCAACAAAATAGTTTTTGATTGACTTTTTAGAAACTAATGTCTTTTTTGAACTTTTTATAAAACTTAACTCGACCGCCAGTGAGCGAAATCTGGCCTATATAATAGTATATTCTATACGAGGGTTTTAAATAGGAGGCCATACTACCACAAGATGGTTATTTTCCCTAGTGAGGGATAATAGATTCGAGAGGTATTGTGGCGTTTAGACCTGACTTATACACTCTACTTTTCACTTCGATTGCGGAAAAATAAACGATGCACAAATAATTATAAATTCCACAGCTAAAATATGGTGTATTTTGCAGCATGGCTATTCTTATAATCTGCTTTGACACAGGATACAAATTGTAAACACAAACAATTTAAAGCGCGTCCAAACGTCCGAGCGCGATGGACTGCATACGGGACATAAGCTTTATGATAGAGCGAGACATTATATTCTCTCTTTCGCTTTATCTTATAGGCTATTATATGGCCCGTACGCAGTCTACCGCGCTCGGACGTTTGGAAGCGCGTTTTTATTTTGTGAAATAGGGACTACAAAACACCTAGAATTTAAAGTTAGCTGTATTCTGGTTGGATCATACAAAATAGGAGAGAAAGAAAACCAAAAATAAAAAAAAAGTTTAACAGTCAAACAGTAAGTTTACGTCCCAGAAAGGAACCCAACGTTCCAATTGACTGTAGATGTGTATTGTGTTTGGTAGATTTTAAATATGGTGAAGTATTTTGATAAGTCAAATTAAGATGTTTTGTAAATCATAAAAATGTAGGCACGCATATTTTTCCCTATGGGATTTTAGCCCCGCTTGACAAGCCTTATGTCAGACAAAAAGTTCGAGCATGAGATCTGATAAAATATTACACTTCATTTTACATACACCTCATAACAACGTACGCATACTTCTTTATTTATTTATTCATAGTAACTTATCATGAAAACATGTATGTGAATGATACTATCCATTATTGTAGTGTTGAGCTTATTTAAACAAAATGAAGGTAAAATTGCAACGATTGATGAATAAATCCTGGCATATAGTCCCAATCGACAATAATTTCCATTGAACGCGTTTATGACCAAATAAATTTAACATTCGCACTCGCTCTGCGTTAATTACCTTTGTAATGGAAAATATTACTTAAATTCGCATAAAAGCAGTTAACGATAATTATTATTAACATATAAGTAATTCAATTACAAGTTTGGCATTCATAAACAGCAACACATATTATAACAAATATGATTTGCTATTATTTGTAAACCACACTGGCAGACACGAAAATCTTATCTTACTTAATACATACTTATATAGTTATTATGATAGGAGCAGAAAACAATTATTTTCACAAAAGCGGATAAGACAAGTTATTTTCGGCAACGAATACCTTTTGACAGCTGACACTTCTTCATATGTTGCCACGGCAGGCGGCTGTACACTAGCCAACCTATGAAACATGTTATTGAAAGAGGCCAAAGGTAACTTAGACCTTTGGGGTAATCACGTAACGTTCAGAACGCGCGTTAGAACAGTCCAACTGTCATTTTTTCATATTAAAAGTGACATTTAGATCTACCTGACGCGCGTACAATGCGTTACATGATCGACCTGCTGCTGGTCGATCACGTAACGCATTGTACGCGCGTCAGGTAGATTTAAATGTCACTTTTTATATGGAAAAAAGACGGTTAAATGGTCCTAACGCGCGTTCGGAACGTAACGTGATTACCCCTCCGACGGCGTAACCACACCTACTCTACTTCTACTTCTCACGAAAAGTATGTAGGTATGTATTAAAGCACTCTATTATACAATGGCAAACTTAGGGTTTGCAATCCGGATATCCGGATATCCGAAATATCCGGATATCCGCCGAATTTCGGATCCGGATCTTTCGGATATTACGGATCCTTAAAATACAACAATGAAAACCAAAAATACGGCTACAAAATGATGTTTTTACCGAGTCCACGCTGAAAACCGAATGGTAGATAACTCAATCTTTGTTTTTATTCGCCACTTCATCATCCCAGACCAGATTATTTTTGTTTTTAATTTATTAGTCACAAAAACTAATTAAACCTACATACTACAAACTAGTAAAAATGCCGCAGTTTCATGGCGAAAGTTGGCGCTGGTTTAAATGCACTAATTCACCGTAGGCAAAGACACAAAGTAATTATTATAAATCCAATGTTACCTATATAGCTACCTACTAAAGACTTACGCCCGTATTCATAAACGTTCAAAAAGCCTATTTTAACTATTTAAAATGGCGTTAAAATTCGTTTGTCCTTATCTGTCACTTTGACATTTGTGTTCGTAAAAAGTGGACAAAGCACATTTTATTTAGCAGCCATTTTAAGTTATATGAATAAGGGGATTAGTTTAGTTAAATAAACCTGTAGAAATAATTAAGAAGTATAGTTGACGCAGGAAATAAAAAGTAAATGCAGCAACAATACCTACGTTTAATACTTTTAATATTTTTTTAAAATTTTAGTATGATAATTTTGACCTATAATATGATCATGTAATATAATAAGCATGGTACGCTATATTAATGCCCGTTCACCGTTTTTGCCATATCCAGACACAATCTTGCCTAAAGGAATGCCCCCTGCTAGACAAACACCTTTCCCTCGTCCGGATCACATTGTCAATTTCTCCTCCTAGGCTTGATACCTAGTTACAACCCTATTGAATTAACTCCGGTACATAGAGCTCATTGAAAATATGTACGATACGGAGTTAACTTGACCTGCTGTGGTCAATCACGTAACGCATTGTACGCACGTAAGGTAGATCTACTTGTCAAATTTTATGTGGGAAAATGACAGTTCGATAGCTAACGCGCGTTCGGAACGTTACGTTGATTACCCCTGGTTGTTATTCAAGTGACAGCTTTCAGTGACGTAACTCTCACTTTGCCGGTTAGTTTGTAGTTGTAAATAAAAAGTTGAATAAAAAAAGAAGTTTATACTCTTTATGACCTCGGTAATGCGTACCTATTTAAAATCTTTCAGGTATATGGTGGCGTAGCCGTTTTTTCTTGATTTAAACTTACAATTCCCTACTTTATACCAAAAAAAACCTTGTGGATCCGTATTATCCGAAAGATCCGGATATCCGGATCTGTTGAATTGAAATATCCGAAATATCCGGATCCAAAATATTGGCGGATCTTGCAAACCCTAGGCAAACTCATCGCAGTTAACCTTAAAAACAAGCTTAAAAGTAATAAAGACAAAATGTTCAGACGCAGAAGTAATTACGCGTAAGACGAGATAAAAATTATTAAGACGCGCCTGTACCATAAGGCAATAAACGCTTGTTTAGAACATTTTGACCTCCTCGCCCACGTAGCTACTTCCATTCCTGACTCTCCCGTCAAGTGACCTAGCAATCTACTGATGCTAACAACACAACCCAATAATTATTAATTTGGTTGCTTCGGAATCCTTGTGATTGGCGTACACAAATTACGAGTGAGACAATGGTTATCTTAGTTTAGCGGGACAAGATACAGCAGGGGGTTAGCACTACTTGCAGTACTTGTTTACAAGGCACGCGTGACTCAGCGACTGCTGTCCCATTCGCACTGTGCAAATTAGAAAAGAGGAGGGTAGATTTTCTCCTTCGCGTCACGTCGCGGAGCTAGGCGAACCCTATGGACCATTTATATAAAATAACTTTAAAACCAGACACTGTTAACCCATTCACGGCCACGCTACGCTCGTAGCGCTACGCCGTAGTCCGTAGCAGCTTAAACTCCGTATGTAGCGAAAAGCGCTCGTAGCGCTCTGACGCATGTGTGTCGTCATGAGCGCTGAATGGGTTAAATTGTAAAGACTGTCTGGTTCACTAGACGTAGCTGTTTAAAAGCAGAGTTTTCTTGCGATACAAACTTCTTGTCCATGACATTTATTTGCAGCCGATTCTCTCTAGTGATAAAAATAAGTAATTAGTTCGTTAATTTTAAACCTAATCACTGCATTATCATGAAATAATACCAATTGATTCAGGCCGCGGGAGTGCGCTGGATGCGGGTGGCTCAGGACCGGTCATTGTGGCACTCTTTGGGGGAGGTCTATGTCCAGGAATGGACGTCTTTCGGCTGATATGATGATGATGATTCATTCAGTCCCGCTGAATTAAAATTTTCTAATTCTTTAGCCAAACATTATTCCTTTTATAAATTTGTATGAAAGTGAGTCTACTGTAGGCTATAATAGGTTAACCACTATTGGTTTTACCTATTCAAATTCAAGTCAGGAAACTTCCGAACATTTCAATCAAACATTCAGGTTTGCAATAACCGCATAGATAGGTCCAAATTGTTTCTGGCTATCTCACTAACTTAAGTAGTTTTGAAGTTGGCCTTAAAATATTTAGTTTCCCTACCCTGCGTTGTATTAACTTGGCGTTTCAGCTTAATTGGACCCAAAGTCTTCTAACAATGCAGAGAAATATCAAGGTTAAGAAGTCGTATCGTGTCATTGTTGTAGAGGCTGGAAAGTAGATGGTATGGACGAGTGGGTACGCCCGCGCCCGGTCACACGGCGCCCTGTTCCAACTGAGATTGAATCGCTGTTCCAACTGAACTACAAAAACATCATTGGTCAGTTTGAATTCATCAATACGCAGCTTTAAAGCCTTAATTCTGACCATCTAGTGCCACATTTCCAAGCAGTGGCGTGAATATAAAATTGTTGTATCTAAACGGTGATTTTTTGCTGGGGACATTGCAGGCAAATTTTTTCAAATTATAAGATTAAAAGTGACAAAAACCATGTTAAATAGTTGTTTAGTTTATAGTACGAGTATCTCATACGAAAGCGTAAATCTGAATTTCGTAGAGCTACGCTCGAAGCCGATACCGTAGCTCTTCTGCTTTGTAGAGAAAAGCGCCTATTAGCTGCGCGCCTACCTAGAGCGTTGACCACTGAACTAATCTGTAGTGAGAGTGCCAATTGAAAAGTTACCAAACTTTACAAAGGAGGGATTTTGGCCAAAGAGTAATTCATCCGACGGAATAAGCTCGGAAAAAGTGTCACGCGTTGCAGTCATAACTTTTTTGTTAATTTATGTAGATGAAGGTCAGTAGTGTATCATATAAATATAAGCCTAGTTTACTGTAGGTACAGTCGCCATCACATACATCGGTACACTATAGGTGTTCAAAAATATCGGCACATGCACCCTAATGCCTTGAAAATAGAGGTGTGTTCCGATGTTTGTGACGTGCTTGTTTGCTCCGATGTATGTGATGGCGACTGTTACTATTGTACAGTAAACTAGGCTCATATTTATATAAGTATATTCACTTAAAAGGTCACATGCTCACCTCAAGCACTTTCGATAACCTTAGTCGTGAGTTTTTCTAATGCCATTGATTTTTGATGCGTTCTCCTGTGAAATCTTCAAGCAGTTAAAGAAATCCAAAAGCCTAACAGAAACAGTTGTTAGAGAGCCCTCCCTGATCCTTTAATCTCGCTTCACACAGCTAGAGAGGATTACGGAGCAAAGAAAAACAAGCAGATCAGAGTCCTTTTAAAATTAATCTTCACCAAGTTTGAGCGCTTAGTACGCCAAGCTCGAAGCCATTATCACGGTCAAACAATGGAAATGTTTTCCTGTACATGTCGCATTTCTCAACCGATTCTCGTGAATTTTTGTAAGCAGGTTCGTTAATTATATAGTTTTTTTTGTCTATTCCAATTGCGGAAATTAAAAAAAATATATAGAAAAAGACACTTGCTAGTTATACAGCTCACGTGCCCACTAGTTTATTATGTAGTAGGTAATTTTCATCTCGTAACATTTCATGGAACGTCAGGAAATATACATGGGTATATTTCTGAAGTTATTATTTACGGGCCGGAAGCGATATTTATTTCCGACATTTTGATGTGGGTTGCAGCGGCCATGGCCCCGCACGACACTAAATAATAATCTCTTGAAGATGTGACCACTGTAGTGTAATGTAGAGTGCGACTATTACGGGAATATGGTAGTTGACAACAGTAAAAATACATTATTCTTGAAGACCGAGAGGGTCAAAGCCTGCAAGCACCTAGAGAAGTACTCACGAGCCATGTGGGATGTTGATTCGACGATCATTGTCCCGATAGCCGTTTCTGCGAACGGTCTAATAGCGAAGAGTCTCGACTGACATCTCAAGAGAGTCTCGCTAGATGGCTGGGTCAAGGGTCATACGTAGAAGGCGGTTCTCCTGGACACTGAGCGTATAGTCGGAGGTTCCTGTCTCTGTCGCCCTCACCAACGGTAGCTTAGGCCCGCCCCGTTGCGCTACCGGCAGCACCCAAGGTTAGGTTTTTTATATTTTTATTTTACTTTTATATTGATACTGTAAATAATGGGAAGTAATATGAAAAAACCGGCCAAGTGCAAGTCGGACTCGCGCACGAAGGGTTCCGTACCATTATCTATAAAAACTATTTTATTCTGTGTTTTTAGTATTTGTTGTTATAGTGGCAACAGAAATACATCATCTGTGAAAATTTCAGCTGGAACTATCACGGTATCAGTGAGATACAGCCTGGTGACAGACATACGGACGGACGGACGGACGGACGGACGGACAGTGGAGTCTTAGTAATAGGGTCCCGTTTTACTCTTTGAGTACAGAACCCTAAAAAAAGACATAAGTACCTAATAATTTTTCTTACATTACCAATAAACAAAACTCATGAAAATAATCGGGAAATATAACGGTTCAACTAATTGTTCTTATTTTAAAGATTTTAAAATACATGAATGTCAATAAATGGCTGAACAAAACGCTGGCTGAACATAGAAAATCATGACGCCACTTCTTTCTATTTCCCTACAAAGCTCATAAGTACTCTAACGGAGCGTCTTTGACGTTTCATAATAACTGTTTTAGACTATTATTAGTCAACATCCGTAAGTATTAGTTTTTTAGGGAAACGACCATTCTGATGTCTTTGTTCGCAGTTTGATAACAAAATAAATTTATCACGCGTTTAGTTTTATGCCCGCCATGACAGAACGTATATGCACAAAAATCGTCAACCAAATGTTTGAGACCTCATCATCATCATATCCGACGAAAAATGTCCACTGCTGGACATAGGCCTCCCCCAAAGCGTGCCACATTGACCGGTCCTGCACCACCCCCAGCCAGGGTTACCTTTTTTTTTTTCGTGGAGAAAACCTGCGAACCAGGTACCCAGCGCTCGGGGGAGGTCTGGGTTATGTGGTATTTCTACCCACTAAAAACTCCACGTCAACCGCGATCTGCGCTAAGTGATTCGGAGGACTCTAGGATCTCAAGTTGAACGCACTAGAGCCCTCCTCGCGCTTTGCCCCTGCTTACTCGTTCTGGGCCTTCTCTGGGGTACATATATCACTGGCGACCCCGTTGACCCCCTTAAGTCGCCTTTTACAACAGGCGGGGGAGACCGTTGACCTATTCTTGCCCGAGTCTACACGGGTTAGGCATAAGTTTACCTTACGGAGTCTACCCTCGCTGCACCTTCCGGTACGTGGTCGACACTCGAAGAACCTTTCTGCCCGAACTGTGGTAGGTACGTCAATACGTCGCGTCAGATTGTCTTGTTTTTTATTCATGGGCCAGTATAAAGAACCATTTTGCAACGACTATTTTTTCAAAATTGAATACACCTACGATTGCTGTTATCTAAACGAGAATTCAGGCATCTAACTGCCTACCAGCTGTTTGCCAATTGGGCAGTTGATTCACTAGCACACATACCTATTTTGTTAAGCACTAAAAATAACAATAGTCGATCGTAGCGCGCAAAGCCAGCTGAATAAACGTTTACAGAATCAACATGGCGATTTGAAATAGGCATAGATTTGTGGACTAGGCTGGTCGCCAATTCAGTTAGTTTAGATTAGTGGATGCAACAACAGTTATCATCAATATCAGTTTATACCTTTTATGCCCTGATGCCCATTAATAACGTCCAAAATAATATACAATAGAATGATTACCCCTAGTCAACGATCGTACAATGCGTTACGTGATCGACTTAAACGTCACTTTTTATATGGAAAAATGACAGTTAAATTGTCCTAACGCGCGTTCGGAACGTTACGTGATTACCCCTCCGGATGAACCGCATGACAGTCAGAGTACCTATATAATGAAAAAAAAAACATTAGTTACTAAATAAACCTCATTAAACGCTCAAAAATTACAAAAAATCATTTCAATTTCCCGTCTTCATAGGGTTGCAGGAGATCACTAGAAACTGTATTTTTAAGTTAACCGCCCGTTTATGCTTCCTGAAATGGCAGTTAATGATTAAGTATTGAGAAAAAAGTACTTCAATCGTAAAGAACGCCCTAACTTATAATGACCGATCCCTGCAATCGGTGGCCAGCCACGCTCTCTACCGCCCCGCTGTTCTGTAACTTGTTTTAACCGCACGTCACCGTTTATCCAATATATCTTGACGCCGCGATCCGTAGTAACTAAGCGTAATTAGAGGTCTAGTTTGATTAGGCGCGACTGGTGACGCTGCATTAGCGCGTTCCTAATAACAGATCTGCAGTGACGCAAAGCACTGTACTGCTGAAGTTATAATTAGGGCTAATCGACAAGTTCCACTTTGAAAAAGTTAATTGCTACCTATTAATTGAGGACTTGGATACGTACTAAGCAATTGAGTTTTATTATTGTTCCAGTTTTTAGTTATTCACGCCAATTTAGTTCTACGAATAGTCCAATTGTTCCTAGGAGAAGTAAAACCATTAAATGATTATATTTTAAAACAATCGTATTTTTGTTTAATACTATGCATTGATTTATAAGAAGCTCTGCTTATTCAAACAAGGACTTTAGTTTTTCATACACCAATAAGGAAGATAAAAAAAGACAAATAATAAGGTATGCTGTGGGCATCTTCAAACAAACACACACAAAATAAAAATAATAGTCGTAAAATAGATATAAACAATACCTAACAATAAAATAGCTTTACCTTCAATGGTTCAATTACAAAGGAAATCGATGGTAAGTACCAATAATTTTCATTTTCCTATATTTAACGCAATACTACTATTATATTAATATTTTTGATACCTACCTAAGGCCTTAAGCTTTTTTGATTCTAAATAACTTATAAAATTGTAAGTATTAAAAATTATTAAAAAAAATACAAGCATGATTTAACGACTTACTCAATAAATCATTCTAGAAACGCTTACATAAAAAACCTAGAACATCAAATGACATTCACCCTAAATAAATGCCCAGACAGAACTACAATTCGCTATCCCAGTTAAAGTAATACAACAAATAAAAAAAACGACTGACATTGTGCTTACTGTAACGCAGCCTAAAATTTCACGGCTTAGTTTCAGATTTTAGACTCTGGCACTCGTCCAAACACCACTTCAAAAGAGCAACGTCGTTTTTCCATGATAAAACAGTCAAAAATACATTTTAGCCGAACCTCTGTAAGGTTTAAATTCGGTTGCATAATTTTTGAATTTAAGAAGAAAACTCCTAGATAATTTTGAAATTCAGTGACCCATTCATATATTAAGGTGTACATTTACAAATTGTTGTTAAGGCGCGTTGTGTTAAATGAGATGTTTTGGAGCGTGAATTAGGGTAAAGCTAAGGATTTCAACGATCTTAGTATAGAGATTAGATATATAAAACACCGTAAAACCTTACTACACAAGCGGATAGAATTAAGGACAGCAAAAAATTGCGTAGATATATGAAGAGTATAGTTTTGTTAACATGAATTCGAAACTGTTTCCTTTCCTTTTTTTATATCACGTCGGTGGCAAACTAGCATACGGCCCGTCTGAGGCTAAGCGGCTAGGTACTGTAGATTAACTCATTCAGCGCAAATCGCGACACTCACGTGTCAGAGCGGTACGACGGTAACGTGGCGGAATTCCTGCAAATTTAGGAGACTAGAATCTCTCGGAAAAACTTCGTCAGGCAGCTCATTCCGTAGCCGAAGCCTTCGCGCGAGGAAATTTCTCTGTGACGGTACTGTTCGTAACCACTTAGGCTCCAAGATGTAATAAACTCATTAAATGTAAAAGGTGTTCGTTCTTTTATTTACTATTAACGTTTGAAAAATCAATAAAACATTAAGGAAACCGGAACAATTATTTCTCAAAATCTGATTATCGATAGGTTAACGATAGTAAAATTGACCGCGGGTCATTCCTGGGCGAGTTGCTTAAAAAGTTACAATTGCTGTGCCCTAGCAGGGTTCATGTTGCGACCTGTATTATCTTTTAAGACCTTTTGTAAAACACATGAAGCAATAAATGAATACGAGTATGAATATGAATACTTGCAATGTAATAAAGACATTTTTATTTTATTTATTTATTTTAACCGTGTCAAACGTGCTATCACTACATAACATACATTATTAAGAAGAATAATTAAAAGGTTGAACTCGCGTATTAAATGTTGCTACGGGTGACATGTTTTGAACTTTTTGGGAGTTCTTCTTCAGCATGTTGCCCTTAGCGACAATTTATACGTGAGTTCAACCTATTAATTATTAGAGGTAAGTAGTATTCATTTATCATGTCTCACGAAAGTTTAAATTCGAACATACATAATGTAATTTCCTAGCCTCGCAAGCTTTATAGTCAGTTGTAAAAGCATGACAATGTCATGCTTTTACAACTGAATACAAAGCATATCATCACGGTAAGCTTAAAACAACTAGGTTGAAGACCCCGCTTATTTCTCATTTTCCCCGAGTTGTAAATGTGTTTCCTCTGTGTACAGTGTACCCTACTATTAAGCTTTGAACTAAAGTAAGGTGTATTTATTCAGTTTAATTATACTTAGGCTTTTATACACAACTGGAATAAAGACTTAATCTTAGACTGGTGGCAGGTTACAATAGGGTGAATTGTTCCTTGAAGTACGTCTACATTGTTTCTTGAGCCTTTGTATAAATTAGTACTACGAGTAGCGTTAACCATCAGCTTTTTGCTTTGGCTCCCGGGCTCCGCTATAGAGTTTCTAGTTAGCTGCCTGAGCGGTTTCACCCGCGCAATGCACAGAACACATGCAAACCTGGGAATAAAATAGCCTGTGTTTATCCAGAACTCCATGCATGACTGAAAAAAATTATGAAATCCGTTAAGTGATTCCTGAGATACCCCATACCGTCATCTCATATACAATCGCACAAATTTCTCCTTTTTAATATTTGTTTAGATTTTGCTTTAGCTTGAATGTATACACTACACAGGGTGTTCAGTGACAGAATATTTTTTTTTGTAAATGTATTAAAAAAAAAACAGAAAATTATAGAACTAAAATTATTACCTACGATTAAAATAAGACAAATGCGGATTACAATTTGAATACATTTTCTGAATACTGAATACAGTTTTTAACGTTCCCAAACATATGCTTAAATTATACTATTACACAAAATTTCATTTCCCAACTGTATCATTTGTCCGAATTTTAATTTTGACAAAAACCCAGTTTTCTCGATGACCGCTAAGATTTTGATTAATTTTAAACTGGTTAAATTGTTTTATTAAATCTGAAAAGTCTATAGTTTAAGTTATACAGTTAGGAAGTAAAATTTAGTGATTGCGATTAGGTAACTTTATTTATATATTTTTTTTACTTGGGGAAATACCTTTACGCATCCCACCTAGCCGAGGAACTAGGATGGGTATGACGGGCTCCCGGGAACCCCCCGGACTACCGTCTAAAACCACCAAGGTATGCCCTCTCTGCCGTGTAGTAGGGGCGTCATGGGATCGCGAACATTTCACCACGACGCCCCTCGGCAACAGCCGCAGCTGCCCTCGCTACTGAGGCAAAAGCCCCCCCTCCCGTCGTAAGCGTGCAGGGCGACACCACACGCTTCCCGACCCGACCAAAGGACTTCTACGCCGAGAGAGGGTGATAGACCTCGGATTCACCCTCTCAGGTCCCCTTGTAACTTTTTATAGAGTTTTCTCCCTCGCAGCCACTACTCGGCCCCGGCCTGACGGTTGCAGCCCCCGCACCTAACATGAATCCTCTGATAGCAGAGGATTTGTCAGGGTTCCGGGTTCGTTATTTATTATAGAGGCAAACGTCGATGGCATCTCCCTCAAGCTGCAACTGGGGAATCTTGCGATTGGTAACACCAGCAAGCGATAACTTAGGGTTCACTAAATTATCACTTGCCGTTGTCTCCAGGGCGCACCGGCCAAGACGCTACCCATACCTGCGGATCAACCGAATCAAGAGGAATCGGTAGAGTCCAGACACTCGAGGAGGTTACCCGACATAGCGCCCGGCCCCTGCGATAGGTAACCTTAAGTTAACCCATCACGAATCCTGTAGAATGCCTCCATACACATTAAAAAAAAACCGAACCTAGGTTTGTGTTCTTATAAAGTAAAATTTTTATTGTATTTCTAACTGACAAGATTGATCGTAAAATGCTGAGCTAGATCACGTTCGGTTTAAATTGGATAGCCATTAGCCACGTAATTTTACAATATTGGCGACATTCATGACGACCATCCGTATTCAGACGTAGCTTTAGATATTAATACATAGCAGAACGTCACAATGCATTGAGATATATATCTTGTGGGTCAGCCAACGTCGTCAAATAGAGAGCAGTGAGTAATACCCTCACTGTAATCAATGATGGCTCAATAGATAACTTTATGAGTGACATGGTTTTGGACACTATGTTGAAGTTGGCTATTCAACAAGATGTTGCAGCTTTTCATACAATATAATAGTGATTTAAATAATTTAAACTTATAGAATTACTATATTATTCATAACATT
This sequence comes from Epinotia brunnichana, assembly GCA_963854355.1. Taxonomy (NCBI): domain Eukaryota; kingdom Metazoa; phylum Arthropoda; class Insecta; order Lepidoptera; family Tortricidae; genus Epinotia; species Epinotia brunnichana. Next base: position 38,806,664 of record OY977937.1, on the reverse strand, counting down.
ATTCCTAATAGTGTCTGATCGCAAGTCAAACATTAAAATATTATCACCAGCTAGCCTGATCATCATTTCTGGACTAATATTAGTTACACCTTACGTGCACGGGAAAAAATACATTACTAAATATGCGAAGAGCGGCCCGCACTGCCGCCGTGTGGTGTTTTAAACACGTACAGTAAGTTAAGGTTGGCTTACGAAAACAATCTACATAATGAATTTTTGGCACTTATGTGTAAAGAGTGAATCGGAACCTCAGGTCTGTGGGTGTACGTATCCGAAGGTGCGGCCATCATTGCGTTCTACAGCTATCAGTTGAGTAGGTATAAACTATATAAACGCAAGATTGGTGTTCAGCTCAGTGTTTGGTGGAAATTTCAGTCAATTCTAATTCTAGTGATTGACAAGTTGTACCAATATTGATCCGCTACGTTAGGTAAATATGTGAATTTCTCCCATCGTGATATAATAACAATCTTGGAGGTTAAATCTGAAGCGATGTATGTCTCAAATTTATCTCCTTGGTGTTTTCGGATCATCCACAGTCCTCTAAGGATCAGCGATAGCGCTAAAAAATCTATATTTTTATTTTTATCATAATGACACTTTAGCTACATCGATCTAAAGGGGCGATACAGCTATAAATAGGTACTACGTTAAGAATCTAACAAAAAAATATTATTTTAGAGTTCATGTTAGTGATGAATTGCTATCTAACTATTTCACAATAAAATTATCAACGTTACAAATACGTGGATAACTATTCACTAGAGGCGGTCATGTGTTAAGCATGTCAGATAAAACGTAGCTAATACCTATACCAATGTCTTGGATCGCTAAGTGATTGATACCTTACAAATAATTGGTTTTTGCAAACAACGCTCTCTATGCAGTTTGAAGTTAAGGTTAGATTTACATTTCACGAACGCGTGGACAATCAGGTGGTTTGTGTACACAGATATGCACATTGTATCCCTCTGGCACTTGTCAGTTCCATTCTTTCTGAGCACACGGAGTCAATGTTACGTGTAGTTCTATACCTACAATCATGAATCATGCGTAGGTACATAAAATAATTTGCTACTTGACAATTTTTTATCACGGTGCCATTCGAACCAGTTTTCCGATTGACTAACTACAACTAGAGGACGTAAAAAGATGAAAACCGGCCAAGTGCGAGTCGGACTCGCGCACGAAGGGTTCCGTACCATTATCTATAAAAAAACTATTTTATTCTGTGTTTTTAGTATTTGTTGTTATAGCGGCAACAGAAATACATCATCTGTGAAAATTTCAGCTGGAACTTTCACGGTATCAGTGAGATACAGGCTGGTGACAGACAGACGGACGGACGGACAGCGGAGTCTTAGTAATAGGGTCCCGTTTTACTCTTTGAGTACGGAACTCTAAAAAGAGGCTCCATGGCGGAAACAGCTCATACAAATTGACAAATTATTATAATTAACGTCACAGCATTATATTCGTACTAACCGTTGTATGAAAAATCACGTAAATTGCTGTTTTGGTCGTGCAATACTGCGTTTAAGTAGTCCTGCGCCACCCGCATCCAGCGGACTCACGCGACCTTTACCAGGTCATCAGTCCACCTTGTGGGGGGCCTACCCACGCCGCGCCTTCCGGTACGTGGTCGCCACTCGAGATCCTTTCCGCCCCAACGGCCATCGGTTCTACGTGCAATGTGCCCCGCCCACTGCCACTTAAGTTTAGCGATTCGTAAGGCTATATAATCGGTTACCTTGGTTCTGCTGTACATAGTTGTTATAAATTATAATTTTTTAGTGTCTTTTTTCTTTTGGCTTATAAAAAAATACATAATGGTTTTTTTTTTATTAAGTCAAGACTTTTACGATATTAATTCTAAATTGTCTTATTACATGGTTTAAAACAGCAGCATTTGACATCATAATTGAACTCGTTATTTGCCTTTAGCTCATGTTCATGTGTGTATGTGTGATTATATTTTTGATATGTTTTATGCTGACGGACGTAATGAAAGTATCTTTACTGAAAAGATACATTAATAATGTCCGTCAGTGCACGGAGCGTTGTACGGCCTCAGTGGTCTCTTGAGTTGAGGGCGAGGGTAGTGTTTCTCTCAGACAATTTTTGTCAACGTGTTCTTTACTGACGGACATTATTAATGTATCTTTTCAGTAAAGATATTTTTATTACGTCCGTCGGCATAAAACATATCAAAAATATAATCACACTTACACACACATGAACATGGGAACATGAGCTAAAGGCAGATAACAAGTTCTAAATGCGCATCAATTATGATGTCAATGCTACTGTCTTGAACCATGTAATAAGTCAATTTAGAATTCATATCGTTAAAGTTTTGACATCGCTTTTCAAAGTGATTGGATAATGACTACTCTTGGATATGTTTTAATTAAGATAGTGATGGGCACAACGTTAAGATAATTGGAGGGCAGAGTTTTTACGAGGAAATTGTAATTTTGCCAACCGACCGATAAGAGGTCAGTCATTTCTATGAATAGATATCAAAATGCCATCATTATACTAGAAATATATATTCACTATTCAGACTTACAACAATTCTGTAGCTGAGAGGCACTTATTCAATGTATAAAAATGCTTAATGCAACTATGATCGTACTTATTGATATTTATGGCCACTGGAATAAAATTTATTTTTAACTTGGTTTTACCCGCGACTCCATCTGGGTGGAACTCGTTTAATATCGTAGCTCCATACAATTTTTCACCCCCCATTAAATTTAGGGGATGATTTCTGTGATAAAACTATTCTATCTCCTTCTCCGGGTTTCAAACTATCTCCATACCAAATTTAATCTCAATCGATTAAGCGGAATAAGTGTGAAAATCAGTCAGACAGACAGTTTTCGTATTAGAGTTCCGTAGCCAAATGGCAAAAAACGGAACCCTTATAGATTCGTCATGTCTGTCTGTCTGTCTGTCCGTCCGTATGTCACAGCCACTTTTTTCCGAAACTATAAGAGCTATACTGTTGAAACTTGGTAAGTAGATGTATTCTGTGAACCGCATTAAGATTTCCACACAAAAATAGAAAAAAAAACAATAAATTTTCTCTTTTCCCTCTTTTCTTCTCCCCATACTTAGAACTAAAACTCAATTTTTTTTTTCATCAAACCCATACGTGTGGGGTGGGGTTATATATGGATAGGTCTTCAAAAATGGTATTGAGGTTTCTTATATCATTTTTTTTAAACTTAATAGTTTGCGCGAGAGACACTTCCAAAGTGGTAAAATGTGTGTCCCCCCCATGTAACTTCTAAAATAAGGGAAAAATAAAACTAAAAAAAAACATCATGTACATTACCATGCAAACTTCCACCGAAAATTGGTTTGAACGAGACCTAGTAAGTCGTTTTTTTAATACGTCATAAATCGTAAGACCGCAATTTATTTAACGGAACCCTTCATGTGCGAGTCCGACTCGCACTTGGCCGCTTTTTTATGATAATATAAGCAAGGACGTTATATATTTTAGTACCTATGGATCATAAACGAAATACTTAATCTTACAAACTTGAACGTCTCGTCTAGTAAAACAAGTAACAGCACAATTATCAGGTTAAAAAAATGTATAGATCATCAGCATCATTATCATAATCAGCCGAAAGACGTCCACTGCTGGACATGTAGTGCTCCCCAAATAGTGCCACAATGGCCAACCGCAGCGGAACCAGGTAACCAATATATCCCTTTTTTTTTTTTTTTTTTTTTGGCGGTGTGAAAATGCTTTACGCATACCCCCGGCCCAGGGGAAGGTTATTTGGGGGTTATGTGGGACTCTCTCCTTCCGCCGCCATCTGACTGATGGTGACTGGAGGAACATACCCACTAAAAACACACCGGCGTCACCCGCATTCCCGTTAAGGGGGCGCCATGGGATCGCGAACATTTCACCACGACGCCCCCCGAACCAATATAGCCCTTCGATAGCTTCACTTAAGTGGCAGTGGGCGGGGTTCATTGCGCGTAGAACCAAAGGCCGTTGGGGCGGGAAGGTTCTCGAGTGGCGAACACGTACCGGAAGTTGCAGCGTGGTCTAAACAAACAAATATATAAAAAAAACAACTTGCACAGTAAGTTTTTTTAGCAATTCATTTTAATGGAAAAGCGCCCCCCATCACTAACACAAAGAGAAGGTATAAAAGGCCACATTGTAAAGGCCTCATGTCACAATTTTTTTGATTTTCCTGTTAACTTACAAAAGCACACTCGAAAATGTTAAAATATATATTTAGAAAATTGGAAAATCCAAAGCGACCTTTACTTGGTCCCAATGTTAAAGCTTTGGAATTCTGGGGACTTTTACTTCCGGAAAACGTAGTTATGAAATTTGTCTATATCTTTCTACATTTGTCCATTATCTACTTTACGGCTACAGAATATGTCGATATATGGTTTATAAAGTCGGACATAAATATGCTTTTAGAAAATATGAAAATTACGATGTTGGCCAGTGTAAGCGTGATAAAAGTATCTTCCTTTTTGATTTGGCAAAAGAAATGGCGTGATGTGATTGAGTACGTAACGGAATCGGATATAATACAGCGAAAAAGTACCGACGAAACGAACAAATCCATCATCAATGAATATACCAAGTATTCACGCAAAATTACCTACCTTTATTGGTCCCTCATGTACACTACGGTTGTAGTCGTTATAGTGCAGCCAATCATCAAATACGTCTTTTCGCAAACGTATACAGAAAATGTCAGGAGCGGGGAAGAATCATATATACAAGTCGTGAGCTCTTGGGTTCCATTTGACAAAAGTACTGTTCCCGGATACTTAGCGGCGTGCGCGTTCCAAAGCTATGCAGCTATTTACGGGGGTGGCTGGATAACTTCTTTTGACACAAGCGCCATAGTGATTATGGTGTTTTTTAAAGGAGAGTTACAGCTCTTAAGAAGAGATTCTGCTGTGATTTTTGGAAGTGAGCGAACCCCCGTATTATACGAAGAAGCGAAGAATAGATTCAGGGAATGTCATAGAAGGCACGTCAACTTGGTCAAGTAAGAATATCTCTTACTGTGTGTTTACTACTATTCTCATGAAAACGTAGTGAAGAGATGAGTTTTATTTATACATATTTGTCTTTAACACTGTTTATTTATGTTGGAGTAGTTGTTTATTGAGAAAGGTTTCATAATTATTCATGTGTTATGTAAGTCACATAAGACCGTATTTAAATCCTCCAACATGCAGCGTAATAAGCTAAATACATCATTGTGTCTTTAAATTCTTCGCTAAGCTCAAAATTCAACCATGGAACCTTTAGCTGAGATTCAAAATCCGCTGCTGCAGAAAATTTTATTATTCTCGTTTTACACAAAATAAGTAGGCATGTTTCCATCCTCAATTCATTATTCCAGGAATAATGAGCTATGTAAAAAAAATAACTTTTTCACCCTCTCGAGAGTTTAAAATCATTCTGATATATAATATACGTGATGGAATTTTATTATTTTTGAATTTGTAGGTTTATTAGCGTCACTTTTTTTATTAGGGTTCCGTAGCCAAATGGCAAAAAACGGGTCTGTCTGTCTGTCCGTCCGTATGTCACAGCCACTTTTTTTCCGAAACTATAAGAGCTATACTGTTGAAACTTGGTAAGTAGATGTATTCTGTGAACCGCATTAAGATTTTTACACAAAAATTAAAAAAAAAAACATGAAGTTTAGTTTAGGGGTCCATACACAGAACTGAAACTCAAAAAATTTTTTTTCATCAAACCCATACGTGTGGGGTATCTATGGATAGGTCTTCAAAAATGATATTAAGGTTACTAATGTAATTTTTTTCTTAACTGAATAGTTTACGCGAGAGACCCTTCCAAAGTGGTAAAATGTGAGTCCCCCCCCCCCCTGTAACTTAAAAAATAAGAGAATGATAAAACTAAAATATATATGATGTACATTACCATGCAAACTTCCACCGAAAATTGTTTTGAACTAGATCTAGTAACTAGTTTTTTTTTAATACGTCATAAATCGTAAATCACAATTTATTTTACGAAACCCTTCATGTGCGACTCGCACTTGGCCGCTTTTAAAAAGTGAAAACCGAGAGGTCTCACTTGACACCTAATATTAAAGTAAAAATTAAATAAATCATCTGTTAACTCACAGAAAATCAAAAAACATTGTTGCAAATACAAGTTCGCAGAATCTCGGCATTCACAGTTGCCTATATAAGTGTGCAGTTACTAGTTTCGAATACTTTTAATTTAACTACCGCACTCTTACTTATTTTTCTCCTTTTAATATTATCAGAAATGTTTAGCAGGAATACGTAGATACTTGAGCATACAATATCTTTTGATTGATTGATTGATTATGCTTCCTACCTCCTTAGTGGCAGAAGCCTAGTACTTAAGAACTAATATCGTTTTTGGCGGAGCGGAATCTGTACCTATGCGGTATTGTGTACTTTACCGAGAGCTAGACACCAGAGGGCCTACCGCGACACGAAAATGAACTTCGTTCGTGTATCGTCGTCGTCTATGTCGCACTTGCTAGTTCGAGCGATAGGGACGAACGTAGTTCGTTTTCGTTTCGCGGTAGCCCCTCAGTAAGCTCTCGGTTAAGTACCTAGTAGCCTAGATTTCCTTACGTCGCTATTATATTTGCACACTAGGGCGGGTTGCACCGAACCGTCTGTAATAAATAAATAAATAAATATTTGCGGACAATCTTACACACATCAATCTAGTCCCAAACTAAGCAAAGCTTGTACTATGGGTACTAGACGACGATATAGATACTTATATAGAGAAATAAATACTTAAATACATAGAAAACATCCATGACTCATACTAGACGACGATATAGATACTTATATAGAGAAATAAATACTTAAATAACAAATATTCGTGGTCAAATAGATAGATAGATAGATTCATTTATTTCATTTTGAAAATTTACATGTCATTTTTATAAGTTAAAATAGCATGAATTCACAAAAAGATCGTCAGAGTGTATAAGAATAACAATAATATAAATAGTCAAATACAAATAAATCAAAATAAAGAGCAAAATTAAAATAAACAAAACAATCATAATATTAAAAAGGTACAATGTCAAGGAAGTAATTTGTTTAAATGTCAAATTATTAATAAAAGCTAGGGCATCCTAGATATAAATTGTCAAAAGTGGAAAAAATATATATCTATACAAAATTCATAATAAAATAATAATTTCATTTTAAAACTAAACATGTCATTAAATAAAGATACAATACAATTTACAATGTCTGTTCGTTGTATTCCTTTATGGAATACAACGATTTTGATAGTAAGCGGTGTTTGTTAAAATCAAAATGTATGAACAGTTTGACAAGTTTCTATGGAATGACAGGCTGCCGGCGCCATATTTAACGTTGATCGATTATTTAACGTCATTCCATAAAAAAAACTTGTCAAACTTTCCATACATTCAAATTTTAACGACCACCGCTTACAATTACAGACGGTTTGTGGCAACCCACGCTTAGGTTTTAGGGGGGAATGTCACTGACTGGAGATATGACATCTGACCATAATATGTGTTTTGTTAGCAACTATTCGTCTAATTTATAGTTCTTTAGGCTCTACTACTTAATGTTTGTTTTACAATGTTCTTAAACTTATATCCTGGCAAAGGTAACAAAAAGTTTTTCCGAACTTATGTAGAAAACCTACCTTTTCGTTAGCACTTTGAGTTGTCTAGGAAGGCACGTAAAGCTGATGTTCCCGGTTATTGTCTATGATAGCAGTAGTTAGCCGAGCTTTTACTTAACTTAACAGGTATACGTGTAGTTAGTAGTTACACACAGGTAATAAGTAATCACATTAAAGGTTCAAAACCTGTCAGCATTGGTTAATATAATATCCTAAGATTGCGCATTGATACTAAAAACATTAATTAAGAATCACATAATATATCGGATATCATGGAAATCTTCATAACTTTAGCATACGTTCAAAACTCCAAATAAACATCGCCAATTTAACTTAGTCAATTCTAAAGATGTTCGTATGATAAATTCACTTTGTTGTTTGTGACTTCTAGCGATACTTCAGTTAGGTTGCAGTTCTTAGATTGTGTTGTTTCATAACTTGTCATACATTCATGACAAATATAAAAGGTCTCCTAAATTGCGAACATAAATTTGTTTCTAGGACTTCTTAGGTAACTAACAAATTGCTTGCGCAGATTATATTTAAAAACAGCAGTCCTGTTTTATTAGAGTGGTTAGGCAAAAATCGAGAAGGCATATTAAGTAGTACTTAATGAATAAGTACCTTATTATTTCTTTTTGCTACCCATTTTTTCGATCCCTGCTGTCATCTCCGTACAATTAAGGCGCCAAACAAATCGTATCAACTGGAAGTTTTCGCAACGAGAAACAATAAAATGGTGACGCTTATGTTGTGTCACCGTATAGGAATGGATCCAAAATGATGCAAATATTACACGCATTTTCCTACACAATTTACGATGTCTGATTATGGTCACACGGTAACGACTAAAGTTTGCTCTACATGCTGTAGCTACATTTAGGTTAGGCTCTCTATTAACAGTATGGCCAATTATCGAATCCTTTGTGTATCTAGTATCAAAATGCGGCATCAGCGTAAATTAAGTTTCAGTGTGAGCTTTCAAAGGCTGTGTTTGTTTCAGATATTCAAGTTTGTTTGACTCATGTTTGTCGCCTATCATGCTTTTCTACATGTTCGTGTGCTCCGTGATGCTCTGCGTAACTGCATATCAGATAACGGTACGCAATTTTTTTTTCTATAAGTATTGTAAAATAACAACAGCAGGTTGTGTCGGAGATAAATTATAAGTAGATATTTTTATGTTTTTGTTAAAATGCAATTTTATCAACATTCTTAAATAATAACTTATGATCACATGATAGACGGGCAGACGGACATGGCGATTATGACAGACGGGCAGACGGACATGGCGAAACTATTTTACTATCTTACACATATCGAATTAACCCCATTCGATTGGACATAATCTCAATAAGGCTGGGTTATGGTTACTAGACGACGATATTATTTAGGTATTTACTTAATAAATGGTACGAGACTAGTACTACAGGTAATGCAAAAAAAAACGTGCATATCACGGCAACCTTTTGATAATATTAAATGAAAACTCATTAAAATAATGAAATATGGTATAATGATAGAATAATGAAATACGTTATTTCAGTCCGGAACGAGTTTGATGCAAACAATCCTGCAAGTGGAGTATCTTGTGTTCGGGGTGTCTCAACTCTTCATGTATTGCTGGCACAGCAATGACGTTATGCAGATCGTAAGTAACCCTAATCAGGAACACGGTAGTGCCTCTGCCAAGTCGACCAAGTTCAACCGTATATTGAGTACACCTACCTACCTACTACCTATTATTCTCTAGACGAGAAACTAAAGTCACTTTGAAGCGAAATAAAGTACTATCTCCAAATATATGAATATATTCTCTATTATTTCTAGAGCCTGGACCTCATTCTCGGCCCGTATGAGAGCAAGTGGTGGACTCGGAACATGCTTCGCAAGGACCTTCTCATATTAATGGCCCAGTACCGCAAAGTGATCGTTTTTACTGCGGGGCCTTTCACCAATTTAACATTGCCCACCTTTATAAGTGTAAGTCGATGAGTTTCTGTCAAAAACTTTTGTTACTAACGGTTTTTTTGCACAGTCATCAACTACATTATACTAGCTAGACATAACTTTTGCAAGCCATATTATACGATACCTACTTAATTAATTGATTATATACACCAACTGTAACAACCACAGTCGTATACCGGCAAGTCGTTGAAAATTTTATTAATGAAGTCAAAATTTGAGGATAACTTTAAAATACTTGCATTCGAACAGTGTAAGTTCAGGTTTATAACAACTTAGACAAGTTGAAAAACCCCTCATATTTTCATTTCTATCAAAGCTTCCTTCCCCTTTACTACCTCACTTACAACCTTTATATACGAGTATGTATTCATTCAATAATTTATACTTTATGTGATTAAAATCACTTAAACTTAATCATGTAAAGGTTCCGACGGAAGACCAGCGCTGGCCTTCTAGGTTAGCACCATGCTGAGTCTGGGCCTTTTCGTGGACCCTGCTATTTCTTGTGTTTTGTTTTTTACACCCATTGTTTTGTCCACGAATAAATGTTTTCTTTCTTTCTTTCTTTCTTTAAACCACCAGGTGGTTTAAGTGTAAAATTTTGGAGTTGAGGAGGTTGTGAGATTTTTATGAAATATATTTCATAATAATCTCAAAGCGCGAAAATTTTACAAATTTATGAACGAATCATCACCTACAGAAATCATCAGATCGAATTACTTTGTTCGTTTCAGATCCTGAAAGGGGCCTATAGTTACTACACATTGTTGACCAAGTCACAAATGTAGACAGCAAACCTACATTTATTTACTAACAGATGTTCACCTAGAATGCACTCTTATATTAAAAAATACATCAGCCACAATAATTGCTTACTTTTTAACCAACTTAAAAAAGGAGGAGGTTCTCAATTCATCGGAACCTTTAACTTTTTGGATTTGGAAAATTATTTTTTTGTTTGAAAGGGTATCCTGCCCAGGTGGTGCCATGGTCATCAGGTCAGGATTTGATGACGGAATCTTGGAGAAACAGAGAGGGACCCTTCTTATAAGGCGAAGTAGGTAATCGGCTATTTTGTAATACGCGAAGCCGCGCGGGCAGCAGAGCTAGTACGTGGTATGAACTCAGAGCGAATAAAATTATGGTTATAAACCCTTTAGAAACAATTAATATTTCCGCCAAGCGAGCGCCTATGCCGTAGTCGCTTTCCGCTACATACGAGAAAAACCACGGGATCGGCTACGAATGTGTGGAGATTATTACGCAGTAACTTCGGAATACATTTTATTTTTAGTGAGAATGATCATTCGAAAATATATTATTATTGCCTACTGGCAACGCAAAAAAATATACAGAGTGGCCTATTGTGTCCGTTTATCTAGGAGTTTATCTGATCTCTGGATAATTGAAACGTGCTTAAGTTAATATGCTTCGGATTATTTTACTTTACGTCGAATTTTCTTTCTCGCAAAAGTCTGACAAGATTTTACCCTAGGGACACGCTAAGATTGAATGAATAAAAATACAAAATAATGACAATACTGCAATTTGTGACGTCACTAGTTTGAGGTTCATTGTAGACCCATGATTTATCAAAATAAGGACTTTTATTACTCAGAAATCTCCACCTTCCCACTTATACGATTAGATAAAGATAAACAAACTCAATGTGAAACCAATTACCTGAAAGGACCTTCTTGTTCTCCAATTATCGTGAAATAGCTATTAGTGTACGGTCAATTAAATTGAAACACGTGCCTTTTTATCCCTCGTCACTATGACAACAAGGGATTAAATATATGGTTACGTGCTTCAGTTTCCTTTACCGTACATTGTGAAATTCAAATTCACATTACAGTACATTGTGAAATTCAAATTCGCATTTGAATCAAAATACAGGGAACAGAGAATCCAAAAGCATGTAAAAAATACTAAAAAAACATTATATAAACTCTCATAACACCAGCACCGAGGAATAATACTGGTATGGATGAAATGTGATAGATAGCAAACTAATAAACTAATATTAATTAGATATTTCTTACAAATAAGCCTTATTGAGGCTTCAGTAAGAACTAAAAAGTATATAAATGTAGTAGAATAAGTTTATAATTTTGAATAAATAAAAGTAAAAAGAAAAAAAATTATACCTGACCATTACGTGGCGTCAGGCGCAGCGTGTTAACCCACGCCCACAAGGTGGACTGGTAAAGGCCTGGTAAAGGTTGCGGGAGACCACTGGATGTAGGTGGCGCAGGACAATAACCATTGTGGCACTCTTTGAGGGAGGCCTATGTCCAGCAGTGGACGTCTTTCGGCTGATATGATGATGAGGTTTACGTGACACGCAATTAATACAAATACAAACGAAAAATTACGGTCAAGGCTGTTGTTATGTTCGTATTTATTTATTTATCGTATGGCATAAAATTTATCTACTTAAATGTTTATGATATTAGATTTAAGGTAAGCAACTGCATCCGTCGAGAGAGTCTTAAAATCTGCCAAATTCCCGCTAAATTTGGTGATGGGACACTCAAAGATTATATTATGTACCGTCTGATCTGGGCATCCACACTGGCACTCCACTGTCTCGCACCATCCCCATTTGCACCTAAGAGATGCGCAATTTCCGATCCCTGTCCTGATCCGGTTTAGTAGACACCAGGCCCGTATTCATTGGTATATTCAATAAACACTCATAGATAAACCAATAATTTTAATTATTCAAATCCGATAATCGAACACACAACTCGTACCTAATCCCAATACAAACACTCCTAATCCTAATAAACAACGCGAATGTTTATTGTAAAACTGGCCGAAAATAAAGGTATAGTGTGTTCAATTCTGCGTTAAAATTATGTAAATAGCAGGGGACTCTTGTCTCAGGTGCGACGTTTTTGTTTGTATCCAAAGTAATTTACATAGGTCTGTAGAAAAATACATGACACCCACTGGACATTTTTTTAGGGTGCTTTGTAGCTTTTTGTTTTGATAATATAATGGTTTGGCTTGTGTTTGTTTTGTTTGAGAAGGGTAGTTGTAAAAGTAATTTAAGGTAAGTAAGACTTAACTATTTTATATATTATATTGCTGCTGAACCACATACACACATAACACTGCATTATATTATTATTATTTCTAAATAACAATTTAAACCATGGGTAATGTTTTGGGTTAAATTATTATTTTGAAAGAAAGGTTTTTTACACGGGCATAATTTGATTTTAAAGTTTCATAGCATACTGTCTAAGGATATTAATACTAAAACTATCAAACAAAATCAATAAAAAAAATATTTTAAAATATTTAGCGCTATTCACAAGCCAAAAATCTAAAACCATAAACTTAGAAATTATTCAGAAGTTAGATAAATCCTAGACGTGAATTGCTACAAGGTTTTAACTGCAAAGTTTCAACTGTTATTTGAGCGTAGTTTCCGTTCCGGGGTAACTTTAGACACTTTAGGAACTATTCCTTATTTTAAGGCATTTACTGACTCTGAGGGTGTGACAAAAGATGGATGATCAGTCTACTTTTTTCCAAAACGAACGTTGTTTGGCTTTCCACTCTAACGACAAATTATTAGCTATATAATATGGTTTACTAGTGCATTCTGTTACTCCATCGAGAACTTAAACACAAGCGTGCTGCTGTCCGCCTTACATCAATGTATGCACAATATTTAATAGTCCTACCGGTCGCAGATGTCACTTCCGTACCGCCCTTACAAGTTAAATGTACGTAGGCAAGTACGCGTAGTCCCTGCTTTAATCATCTATTCATAGATGTGCAATACCAATGATGCACTCAGCTTTCACTTTACCGTGGTAGGTCGTTCATACTATGGACTGACTTTCAAGATGCATTCTGATGTGAGCAGTTCATTGCATGAATGTAGCAGATGGGCTATAAATCGGACGAGATGGCTACCCATCTTGAGGCGGGCAACATCAGCAGCCCCCCAACCTCCTGCATGATGACCACGACTCTTCTATCAAGGGATAAACTAAAATAAAATATGTGTAGAACATGATTTGCCGTTATTAACTCCTTTACAATAAAATAACAATGAATATAATTTTAAATAAGGTTTTCATCATTATTATGTTATAACGCCAATAAAAGCTAATTGAAAAACATAATATCGCACTACCTACATAATTAAAATACCGAGATCCTATAGGAACTAGCGGTAACTATCATTAAACTTATTGCAGCTGTAGTGTATGCGCACAACAAATAAATATGAGCGAGGGTAGCATTCGTGATCGGCCGAGCTGGGAGCGCTTGCCACTTGTCACGACTGGACAAGTGAGCACCTAAGCTAACATACTAAACAGTAGTTTTATTTACTTACCCTGAGACCCAAAGGTGGAACATCACAGCAGCTGACTTTCTCATTTATGTCGATTATTCTTTGTATGTTTTTCTGTATTCATGTGCAGCCTATTGAGGAACCTTACATATTAAAATACGTAGGTAGCCATTTTCGCCTGTAGAAACGCCGATTAAGAAAATAATTGTATCTTCAACAAAATACAGTTTTATTTTACTTCATTTCTATTAAGTAATTTAAATTAGCAAAATCTTTTAAAAAAATGCTACGAGCACATACTTATTTACTGCATAATTGTAATATTTATTTTCTGTTTATTACATACAAGCTTTTGCCCGCGACTTCGTCCGCGTAGAACTCGTTTATATCTTAGTTCGATACAAACTTTCACCGTCCATTTCCCTTTTAGGGGTAAATTTCCGATATAAAAACAATCCTATGTCCTTCCCCGAGACTCAAACTATTTTTACCATCATTATCATCAACATCATATCAGCCGAAAGACGTCCACTGCTGGATATAGGCCTCCCCCAAAGAGTTCCAAAGTGACCAAGTCTGCGCCACCCGCATCCAGCGGACTCCCGCGACCTTTACCAGGTCATCAGTCCACCTTGTGAGGGGGGCCTACGAACGCCGCGCCTACTAACTAAGTACCTCTATACAAAATTTTATCTAAATGGGTTGTATAGTAGCTCCATACAAATATTCACCCCCCATTTTACCCCCTTAAGGGATGATTTCAAGGATAAAAACTATCCTATGTTCTTTTCCGAAACTCAAACTATATGTAAACCAAATTTCATCTAAATGGGTCACGCAAATCAAAATTCTTACGAGAGGATTTTCGGTATTAAACTATCCTATGTCCTCCCCAGGACTTCCAACTATCGCTTTACCGTAAATAAGTTCCATTCAAATTTTCACCCCCTAAGGGGACGATCTCCGGAATAAAAACTATCATATGTCCTTTCCCAGGACTCAAACTATCTTCCAACCAAATTTTATCTAAATGTGTCTCAAACCAATTCCCACCCCCAATTACACCCCCTTAGGGGATGATTTTCGGAATAAAACTATCCTATGTCCTTCCCCAAGACTCCAACTCGCTATACCGTAAATGGGTTCTATCCAAATTTTCACTCCTCATTTCACCCCCTCAGGAGATGATTTTTTAGGATAAAAACTATGCATTGTCCTTCCCTGGGACTCCTTCTATCTCTATACCAAATTTTAACTAAATGGGGATTATACACATTTTCATCCCTATTTCATCCCCTTGGGGGATGATTTTCGGGATTCAAACTATCCATTGTCATTCTCCGGGAAACTCAAACTATATCTATACCAAATTTGATCTAAACGGAGTCCATCCAAAATTTCACCCCCCATTTCGCCCCCTTAGGGGAAGATTTCCGGAATACAAACTATCCGATGTCCTTTCCCAGAACTTAAACTACCTGTAAACAAAATTTTATCAACATTGGTTACTTCCAAATGTTGACCCCCCCCCCATTTTACCCCCTAAAGGTAATATTTCTGGGATTAAACCTATCTTTTGACCTTCCCCGGGACTCAAACTATTTATAAACCAAATTTCATTCAAATCGGTGCCGCGGTTTAAGTAGCTCTATACAAATTTCCACCCCCCATTTCATCCCGTTAGGGGTTGATTTTCCGGATAAAAACTACCCTATGTCCTTTCCTAGGATTTAAACTATCTCTATACCAAATTTCATCTTAATCGGTTCAGCCGTTTTCACGTGATGCGCGGTCACATAAACAGACAAACAGATAAACAGACAAACAGACAAAAATTCTAGAAATGTTGGAACGTGTTCTGTTATCGATTCTAAGAATCTCTAGCCAATTTTTTTTCGAATATCTTCCATGTACAGACTTTCGACCCTCTTCAGCTTTATTATAATGATTGATGAGATTTGGACATCTATTAAAATAGCCAGAACGACGTAAACATTATTACCTCAATCATTATTATCACCATAATTACGCACAACAGGGTTAAATTAGCTAGTTTGGTAATAAGGTCACTTACTTCGGCAAAATAGTTGGAAGAAGGAACTTCTAACAACTTGTGCTAAACAATGAAACTTTTGTTAGTAATTTCGTAACTGAATTTGACAGGGACCAAAAACTTAGCTGAACTTTCGTTAAGTTATAAAACTTGCTTCGTTTAAAGATAACATAAGAGGTTGAACTTGAAATACACAGAGATAAACTGCATCATCCTACTGGCGTTTTGCCAGTTAGCCCGCGTTGGAGACCGCGATCTGCTTTGGCACCTAATATCATGAAGATTAGAAAGCGACTGCAATTTGACCTTCTAAGTCAGAGGAAAACGTAGACTTTATTGTGATTAAACCGGTGTCCTCACGATGTTTTCGATCACCGTAAATTATAATTTCGTAAGTATACATAAATAAGTTTTTTTTGAAACATCCACTACTTGTACCAGTCGCTTGAGCAGAGCTCGTTATATTCAGAGCAATGACGCGTAAGTAGTTTAAGCCGTACGATTAAAAAAACCGCAAATCGATCTACAGTTTAGCCATTTAGCACACGCAAACTAGAGGTCAGAACAATTTTTTTGACCCGCAGTTCCTAAAAAAAAAACCCTTAGGAGGGGAATGCCAAGACATTTTATTTTTTGTATGGAAAAAAAAATTGTTTTTCAGAAACCTATCGTGTGTGTATCTTATGAAAGGGCATTTTGAGGCGATTCTAAAAATATACCACATCATTACATTTCAGCCATTTTATTTAATAAACACAAAATCAAAGTTATTTTTTAGGAACTGCGGGTCAAAAAAAATGTTTTGGCCCTTAGTATGCGTGTGCCAAATGGCTAAACTGTGCATCGATTTGCGGTTTTTCTTTGAAATTGGGCTTCTTCGGCTACCACTATAGTTGCAGTGTCCAAGATGCAACCGGCTGGATCGCGGTATTTGAGTCTCCGAAGTGTTGTGGAACCGCCCTGTGCAACCCGAACTGAGCCAACTTGAATCATTATGCTAGCTAGCGTTATCCTCAATGCATTCTAAATAATCGGCCATAACTTCCAGTGACGGCGGCAGGGGCAGCCTTAAGTGGGAGTGAGAGGAGGCACCCTGATTTCTCACTCCCACGCATGGCGTACCGCTGCCGCTGCCATGCCCAAGTTCTATCTGCTATCTGATCCAAAGAATTGACGTAGATACTTAGTTTTTGTGAAAGCAACTGTCATCTGACCTTGCAACCTAAAGAGGAAACTAGACTGTGATGTCATTAAGCTTCGTCACAATGAGTGGGCAACCTGACTGTTGGAAGTTCTCAGGTTACTAGTATTAATTAGTATACTGTCAGATTTCTGTATATGAATACAACAACTAGGAACAGCGGCTTAACGTGTTTTCTAAATCACTCAAAGCAAAAACATATCCGTCGCTTGGTCGGTTGGGTGTCGCTTGGTAAGTTTATATGTAGGCGGTTATCTCCAGATGTATTCATCCGATTTCAAAAACTCTTTCACTGTGGGCCTTTGGTATGAATTTATCTATATCGAAAAATTTACCCCGTGGCTTTGCCTGTGTTCTGTGTATGCACGAGCAGCTACTAAAGTATAATTTTCATTAACGTCACGGACAAAGAGCATGCCTCCATTATAATATTATTAATTCCACACACACCCCAGGCCGTTGTGATATGAATTTTTATAGCTACCGCTTATGAATACTGACCTTTTGATGTACGGAGGCGAATAAACATTATTTTGTATTCCTTCGCCGGAAAATATTGCACCTAAACGGAAATTTCTAGTGACCCAGTGTCACGAGGGTTGACAGAGACAGTTCATAAAAGTAGGTTGTTTGAATTTCCACACCGTCTCACAAAATTTCAGCTGTACTGTATTCGTATAAGTGATGCGGGTTAATTTTAAGAGATTGTAAGTGATATGTAAAAACCTGACATGTAACTTGGCGTTATTAATAAAGTTTATGTATTTGTCAACACTTTTTATAGAGCACTAGCTTTTGCCTGCGACTTTGTCCGCGTGGAACTCGTCTATATCGTACCTCCATACGAACTTCTGCTTCCCCTTTCACCCCCTTACGGGATGACTTCCGGGGTATAAGTATCCTGTATACTTCCCCAAGATAAAAACCATTTATATAATGTATTAAAGAAAAACACAGTGAAAATACAAACAATGGGCCTACCCACTAAACTACTACAAACAACTGTTTATCCATATTTTAGGCTTACTTAATTTTATTAGTTTAGTTTTAATGTCATTTAATGTAAATATTATTAATTTAATTGTGTGACTAATTAAATAAATGAATATTCTACAAACTAAAACCTATTACTAAGTAACCTAAACATCAAACAACCCTCCCCGAGCCACTCCAGGTGCAAAGGTTCCCATCACACTGGCCGCATTGCCGCGCTGAACAGCTATGGCTAACCTTTGCACCAGAAATGACCCAGAGCGGGGATCAAGTCCTCTTTCTTGCAAAATAAAATCTCTTTTTATCTCTATCTCTATCGGTTCAGCAGTTTAAGCATGAAAAGGTAACAGACAGACAAACAGAGTTACTTTCGCATTTATAATAATAATTCAGTATGGATGTTGGAAACTAGCGTAGCTTGTTAACAGCTTTACTAGCAAAAAGTGCTTTCGGCATGGCACCGAAACTATACAATAAGTTACCGGAATTTATAAGAGAAACTGACATGCCACAATTTAAATCAAAATTATTTAAATTCTTGACAGGTAAAGCTTTTTATTCAGTCAATGAATACTTAAACTGTAATTAGCGAAATATAATTTATAATTAAGACTATCTATATATAAGTATGGAATGCATGCTGCTTGCAAATTTGTATGCCTAAATGGCCAAACATAGTGATACGCATCTTTGTTACCTATGCTTTACAAATAAAATTTACTTTACTTTACTTTACTTTACTTGTCCAAAAAAAATTGGTAAAATATTGCTTCTCTGTCTGGCGGGTAAGGTAAACGTCCCAGTCCTCGATGTTGCACTAGTGTATGACATGGGCACTTTATGTCAAAGTGACATGGCTTAAATTCCAATAAAGAAAAAAAATCTTAGTTCGAATTTAACCCATATTGCTTTGACATAAAGTGAAAAAAACATTTGAGAAAAAATCCAAAAAGGTCACTAAAATGTGTGCCAAGAATTATAGGACTAAAATCGAGAAGGTTATACGACTATACGTAGCTACTTTTTGTTTTGAATAGCATATCGCACAACTGCAAAAAAGAGTACTTATCATAATTATTGCGTATCATAATTACTGACTAATTAGTTGATTGATTACTGATGAGTTGTAAGCTGTAGAAATCGCAAATATGTTAAAAATAATCAAAAAACTGAATCAACAAAAAAAATCTATATAATCACTAATTAGGTAGGTATCGAACCTGTTTTTAGGGTTCCGTAGCCAAATGGCAAAAAACGGAACCCTTATAGATTCGTCATGTCTGTCTGTCTGTCTGTCTGTCTGTCCGTCCGTATGTCACAACCACTTTTTTCCGAAACTATAAGAGCTGTAGGTACTGTTGAAACTTGGTAAGTACATGTATTCTACCGCATTAAGGTTTTCACACAAAAATCGAAAAAAAAACATTAAGTTTTAGTGGTCATACTCAGAACTTAAAGTCAAAAAATATTTTTTCATCAAACATACACGTGTGGGGGGGGGGTGTATCTGTGGATAGGTCTTCAAAAATAATATTGAGGTTTCTAATATATTTTTTTTCTAAACTGAATAGTTTGCGCGAGAGACACTTCCAAAGTGGTAAAATGTGTGTCCCCCCCCTTCTGTCACTTCTAAAATAAGAGAATGATAAAACTAAAAAAAATATATGCTGTACATTACCATGCAAACTTCCACCAAAAATTGGTTTGAACGAGATCTAGTAAGTAAACCGCAATTTATTTTACAGAACCCTTCATGTGCGAGTCCGACTCGCACTTGGTAAATTTACGTTCGTTTTTTTTTATATTGTTAATATTTCATAAAACTACCACTGAATGTCAATGAACATTACAAATTAAAATATCTGACTGGTTCCTTTTAAGTCATAAATATCTTCAAAGTTTCAATAGACGCCTACACGCAGGATATCTGAAGACAAAAAATTATCTTCTGAACATTACGTAAACTGTAAACATGACCAGAAATAGCTATTTAGAATAAATTAACAAAGTATCTTTAGGCAAACTTTTTTTAAATCCAAATTAAGTCTGAACGAAAAGGAATACTTATAAAGTCTTAGTGAAAGTAACAGTGTGTTGTGAGCATTAATCAAAATAAGGGTCAGGCTTTGTTGACCTCTCAGATCCTATGAATGTACGTCTCGTCTCATTCGAGAAACTTAAGCAAATTGCCCTGTAATGACAAAATCGGAAAGCATTACCATGTGCAATAATAAAGAAGCAAAGTTTGTTGGTCAATCTCCAGATTGATAATTTATGTATATAATTGAATTTAGTTAATTTTTAACGTTTAGCATGGTCACATAATTTCTATAGTGTAATTTATAGTTAGATTGTATTGTAACGTTGTATTGTAACAGATTGCTATGCCCGAAAGGGTACATGTTGAAACCAACTGTATTTTAACACCAATGTAAACACATGTTATGCAATAAATTATATGAATATGAATTTACGACTGCGTCTAATTGACGCGACTCCTGTAAAATGTTCGTAAAACGTCGCGCTCGTATAAAAGGAGTCTTCTTGTGCGCTCGCCACCGTCTGCTTACCAACATCCACAAATTCTTCATTATGACTGCAGATATGAAAGAATCTGTTAATAAAAAATTGGCCATCGGTGCTACAGTACTAATTTCAGTGCCAGGAACCCGCTAGGTGCACTATGCTAGCAGGCGCATTCATCTACAAACGATTTCTCACATGTATCGGCTACGTAGCGCTACAAAATTGTTGGCATTGAATGTGTTAAAGGGCAAATGCACAAAAGATCCCACCTAGATAAGATAAGATAAGATAAGAATGTGTTAACACTTTCACTGCACTGCCAGAAACCCGCCTAGCGGAGGTCTACGCCGTAGTCGCTTTCCTCCACAAATACGAGGAAGACCACGTGTTCGGCTACGAGCGTAGCGCGTAGCGATTCTAGGCACTGCATGTGAAACCGCTAATCGCGTCCACTCTCTCCCGTGCCCTCTCTCTGCTGGCTCCACGCCGCTCGCAACTCCACTTTTGTTAACTTTTCTATTAATCTTATCTCTTAAACTGAAACGAGGTTCAAATTTATTCTAGTAGACTGTCGTTTAGTAAGATACCAAATGACAGTTTGTATTGCGTACATAAATATATGTTAAATTCGTTAAAGGGATAAAAAAGTTTTGATTCACTATATTGTTGCAGGAATGAACTGTGTTGTCGGGAAAATAGAAATTAATATCATTAAAGAACAATGTTATTTTGTTACCTTTTCTGTTAATTCGAGAAATACACATTTTTTGTTTGATTGTTTTTTTTATCCAAAAGCAAAATAAAAAAAAATCTTGCGATTTAAAGATGTAGATACAATTTTTTTTACTCTATTAAATTTGAAGAGCCAATCCTTATTACTTAGAAAGAGGTGACGACAGCAAAAAAGGTAAATTATCTTTATTTTTCGCTGGATTGTTTGGATATAAAATTACATATAAGGCACAACATTAGGTTTACGTTATTTTAATATAAGAATAACGTATATGTAGTACTGCATTAAGAAAGAGCAATGTGTTATATGATATAACTACATTTTCTTATATTCTAAGGAAAATAATATCACTAAGTGTGTACACTTTAGTTCCGGTTGAAATCATGCAGAGAAAGTCCCAAGCAAACCATTATTTCGTACAATAATATAGTACTTAACTAAACAGTGCAACAAACACTAACCTAAATACTTTCCGAAACGAGTGTCTTCTATGATTCACTTAAATCCTATCCTAATACAGTCGATTTTGTTCAACCTCGAAATTTCGGGGAGTTTGATGAAATTTGGTACGAATGTTCGTTAGAAGCCCTGTTTTCGTCTCCCAAAAGTCCCCGGGTTAGGCCCTTGTAGAACTGCCGCTATCTTGGGAAATGCACTCCATTCGTAAGAAATTCAGATTTTGTTCGAAAACTACGTACTCTATGAAAACATGGTCTACAGCATCATTAAAGCTGAATAAATTCTGCACAAGTCTGTAGTACACAAACTTGACGAGAAAACGTGTCTTCGTGGAGAAAATTGCATCCACATGTGAGATTTTCCCTCACTGTCCTTCCAGGGAAGATTCTCCGAATTTGGAGCTCGGGAAAATTTCAAATTCACTTTGATATACACAATAGGATATGAACTACATTAATAATAAAATTTTACCCGTCTACGGCTAAACCCAAAATAATGGTAATGGATTAAATTTCTCGTTAAGTAGTGATAGTTTGCTACCACCTCCAGGTCAAGATGCTTGAAAAATTCCAAAAAAGTAGGTGGTGTTAGATTTCTCTTAATCCTGACAACGTGTTGGCGCACATCGAGTTTAAAAAAAAAATATGGCGTGCGTGAGTGGAGACCATCTGAAATCACAACTTTGCTTGTAGCACTTAATTCATCGGGCGGATTTCAATAGACATGACATCAGTAGATGGGTCTGTAACACGCCAGTGCTCTACATTATACAGTTAACATTATTGATGCGGGCCGTATTAAGAAAACTTCATAATGTGGTGGTCAAAACATATTTCAGGGCAAAAATGGGGCAAAATGCAAGTGACAGTAGTCAAGTTCACTACACACACCCACCGAAACCTCTGTTTACATGTCATAAAATTTAAACTTTAGGGACCATAGGGGTTAACCGCTTTTTTGAAATGTATGCTTCATTTTACATTTTCCTTGAAAATTATTGACTTTATGGGCATGTTATATATGACAAAATGAAACCTTAATTAATTTTACAAAAAAAAGTACAATATCACTTTAAGGAAAACTCCTGTTTAAATAAACTACAGTAGTAGGCCATTATGCACTAAAATCCAAGTTCTGAACCAAATTTTCTCAGTGAGTCTTTACTTTGTCACCAAAGTGATGTAGTACTTTTTGGTGTAAAATTAAATAAGGTTCTTTCCAGGAAAATTCAAAATAATAAAAATGAAGTATACTTTTCCCGATAGCGGTTAAACCCTATGGTCCCTAAAGTTCAAATTTTAAGACATGTAAACAGAGTTTCGTTGAGTGTGTGTAGTGAACTTGACTAATGTCACTGGCATTTTGCCCCATTTTTGCCCTAAAATATGTTTTGACCATCCCATTATGAAGTTTCAGTAATACGCCCCGCATTAATAATGTTAAATGTATAGTGTATGTATAGCACTGGCGTGTTACAAACCCATCTACTGATGTCATGTTTATTGAAATCCGAAAAAGCAAAGTTGTGATTTCAGATTTGGTCTCCACTCACGCCCGCCATATTGATTTTTTTTTAAACTTAATGTGCGCCAACAAGTTCTCAGAATTAAGAGAAATCTAACATCACTTAATTTTTTGGAATTCATCAAGTATCTTGACCTGGAGGTGGTAGCAAACTATCACTACTTAACGAGAAATTTAATCCATTACCATTCTTTTGGATTCGGCCGTAGTCGGGTAAAAAGTTATTATTAATGTAGTTCCTATCCTATTGTGTAAATCAAAGTGGATTTGAAATTCTCCTTAGCTCCAAATTCGGAGAATCTTCCCTGGAAGGACATTGAGGGAAAATCTCACATGTGGATGCATTTTTCTCCACGGAGACACGTTTTCTCGTCAAGGTTGTGTACTACAGGCTTGTGCAGAATTTATTCAGCTTTAATGCTGCTGTAGACCACGTTTTCATAGAGTACGTAGTTTTCGAACAAAATCTGAATTTCTTACGAATGGAGTACATTTCCCAAGATAGCGGCCCTTCTACATGATCCTGATCCGGGGACTTTTGGGAGACGAAAACAGGGCTTCCAACGAACATCCGTACCAAATTTCATCAAACTCCCCGAAATTTCGAGGTTGAACAATATCGACTGTATTAAACCATGTCCCTCTAGACATGAAGACTTTTGCTATGTAGCGAGAAAACCAAATTTCTTGGTATGGCGAAGTACATGACAAAATAAAATCAATGATAGAGGGAAATATAGAAGGAGAAAGGATAAGAGAAAGACCGAGAAGAACTTACATGGAGAACGTAAAGGAAAAATAAAAGCATCTTCATAATGTAAAATAAGCTAGAAATCAGACCACGAACAAAAGCCTAGCCTCTTACCTATAAGTATGATAATGGCGAAACAAAGTGCAGCAAAGCGTGAAGTTGTTTTAGGATGCGTTAAGCGTGGCGTGCGTGATACATTCAATGCACACCATTTTATATAAATATAAATTAGTTTAATATAAATAGTACACCACTGCAGAGGCCGGGAAAATAGGGATTGCCGGCGAAGTAGATGAAATCTGAACGCCATCAAGTCATGTCAGGTACCTACTTATTGAATTCAAACAAAAGAAGGTTTGCAGACCTCCAATTGTTGTATGAAATTCCATTTCGGACCTCACGTCTCGCCGCGCCCGAAACGGGATCCTTCGAAGCCTATTTTATAAAGAACACAACGTCGATATTTCATTGCATATTTGAGAAAAATCTATTTACAAAGCGTCGAATTTTGAGTGCGTCCATTAAATGATAAATGGGTAACGTTTTGTTTAGAACGCAATGCTCTGGCGGCAAGCCGCAAGCATAGCTCGAATTGGATATAGGTAACTCATTCTCGCGCTAAATAAAAGATGACTACACTATTATAGACTCCATCTCTAAATTGAAGTAAAGAACATTGACTCGGTTGCTTTGATAGCTTAAATCAGTGTAAATTGCCAAGCAAATATTTAAATTCTTACATTATTAAATTGTATCAACCATCAAGCAAATACAATATTTACTCAAAACATTTAATATATTCGAAACGAATTAACCTTGTTTGTAAGTGTTGCTAATTGTAGCATTTAGAGAATATTCTGGGAGTACCTACGTAGGTAGGTTAAGTGATGGAAGGGCCTCTAAATGTCACAAGTCTGCTAAACGATGTATGTTACAGTATAAGCCCGAACTATAATAAATCTTAGGATTTATAATGCCAATATTGGTTCTGTTATAATTAATATACATATATATTGATGTATGAATACTTGTTTCCGAGTCTTTGGTATTTTTTATGTAAGTTAAGTTAAGTAAGTAAGTTAAGTATTTAAATGTATTAAATATTTATCGTCGTCTAGTACTTATAACATAAGCCTTATTGAGCTTGCTATCGGGCTATTCGATTTGTGTTTAAGTTTGTCCCCTAATATTTATTTATTTATTTGTTTATAAAACCGGCCAAGTGCGAGTCGGACTTGTGCACGAAGGGTTCCGTACCATTATCGATATATATATTTTTTTTATTCTGTTTTTAGTATTCGTTGTTATTGCGGCAACCGAAATACATCATCTGTGAAAATTTCAACTGGAACTATCACGGTATTAGACAGTGAGATACAGCCTGGTGACAGACAGATAGACGGACAGACAGACAGACATACAGACAGACAGACACACAGACAGACACACAGACAGACAGTTAGACAGACATACAGAAAGACAGACAGACAGACAGACGGACAGCGGAGTCTTAGTAAAATGGGACCCTACCCGTTTTACTCTTTGAGTACGGAACCCTAAAAAAGTAAAAAATGTTATTCAGAATTGGACATTCATATCGAAATATTGTACAGGATTTATGTATGTTATCATGTTTTTTTTTATCAAGAGAAGAGCTGAGTGAGGTTTCTATATAGTACAGTTTTATATTAAGTATGCTGTTAAATTTTTTTGATCGTAATATATGTATTTTTCTTTACTTTGTGTGCTAAATAAATAAATTCTTATTCTTATTAAAAACGATTTAAAATAAATATTTACCTGCTCTGTACCTAAAACGAGTATTGTGGAGAGGATCTTAATTTAATTTATTATTGAAATTTTATTGCATTACTAGCTGTTGCCCGCGACTTCGTTCGCGTATAACACGTTATCGTCTAAATGTTTGTTGAAGGAATGAATTTAAAAAAAACATTGAAATTAATGTTGTGCCTAGTCTTTTAGAAAACAATCTAAATCCGAAATTACAAATCTCTTACTTTCAAAATGTCTTGCTCTCTATACAAACTAAGAACCCTCTCTGAACCCTCATAGTAAACAGTCTGAAACTGTAGTTACAAATTTCTTACTTAAAAAATGTCTTGCTCTCTATACAAAGTTCGAACCCCCTTTTAACCTTCTTAGGCGATGAATTAAAAAAACGCTGAAATAAGTTTTGTAGTATTTTAGCAAACAGTCTAAAACCGAAGTTACAAATCCCTTACTTTAAAAATAGCTTGCTTTCCATACAAACTTTGAACACCCTTATAATCCCCTTTAGGGGATATATTTCAAAAAATGCTAAAATAAGTTTAGTAGTCTAAACAGGCTAAGATCGAAGTTACAAATATCATACTTTAAAATTTTCTTACTCTCCATACAAACTTTGAACGCTTTTCAGGGAAAAATTAAAAATAAAACACTCGGTTTTTTTATTGTAATAGGTAAGTATTTTTTCTACAAACTATCAAGTCTCTAGCTAAAAAAAAGTGTTTCCCATACGAACCTTGCACCCCTTTTTAACCCCTTAAGAAGTGAAATTTTCCAAAACGCAGGCAGTAGGTATTTTTTTGTATTTTAATAAGTAGGTACTTAATCTTTCTACACAGTTTCAAGTTTCTACCTAAAAAAAGTTTTCCTATACAAACTTTGCACCTCTTTATCCCCCTCTTTTAGCGGGTGGAAATTTTCAAACCACTGAAAGTAATTTACCTATATATTTGTATTCTAATAAATAATCTTTCTACACAATTTCAAAAAAAAAAGTTTCCTCGATACAAATTTTCACCCGTTTTAATCATCCTTAGGGGTGGAATTTTCCAAAACGCTGAAAGTTTTATTGTAATAAGTAGACTTTCAACAAAGATTTGTCGCTTGCTAAAAAAAATATATTTTATACACCCCTTAGGGGTGGACTTTTCTAAAACGCTGAAAGTATTCTACTTTATTTTATTATGTAATCTTTTTAAAAAGGTTTGATATTCTAGCTCAAAAAATCCCCTTTACCAACATTGTACCCCATTTTCATACCATTTTCCAAAACGCTGTTTTTTTTTTATTTGTATTTTAATAAGTAATCTTTCTACAAGCTTCTATCTCAAAAAGAAGTTTTGCTCATACAAACTTTGCAAACCTTTTTAACCCCCTAAGAGGCTGAATTTTCCAAAACGCTGACAGTACTTTATTTGTATTCTAATAAGTAAGCTTTCTACAACGTATTGAGTTTCTTGCTAAAATATTAAAGTTTCCCCCATACAAAATATGCACCCCTATTTGACCCCTTTAGGGGTAGAATTTCCACAAATCCCTTCTTATCTACGTATCTACTTCTTGCCTACGTTGTAAAAGGTAGTTCTGGTGTAAATTTCAACTCTCTAGCCCCAGTAGTTTCGGCTGTGCATTGATGAGTGAGTGGGTGAGTCAGTCAGGACATAGGCATTTATATGTAGGTATAGATAGATAGAAGATGACGGAAATCCCATTCAAATATCTCAAAACCGTTTTAATGTCGCTTGTTAGAGTGAGAAAACGATCGGGGACTGTGACGTCAAGATCCTCGAGCGTCATAGTAAAAAACAATCGTTTCAGGTGGGTTTTGTGGAAAAGGGACAGAACATCAAATTTTGGAACTTAGTGTTTACCTATACATATAACCTCTTCCGTTGATTTTTTCTCTATTATCCTTTTTTCGAGAAAATACATTATGATTATTTTATTTAGTGTCGACCTACAGCCGGGTCCGCTGCACCAATGTTTTCCATGTTTTAAAACATCTAACATGTTTTCCGTCAGGTTCGGCAAACAAATAGGGTTTTGTTTTGATTGGCAAAACATGTTTGACGTTTAAAAACCACGAAAACATGGCGCAGCGGACGCGGCTTACGGGGTGTAGTTTCGATTCCTGAGCTATAACCACGTACTTCGGAATTCGAAAATATTCGGGTATCTCTATCTCTATCGCACTAACAATACTCGAGTGACCGGGATGCAGTTATACGAACTTCGAGTTTCGGTTTTCGTGGTAGCGCCGCAGGCACTTTGGCAGAATGCGCAAAGAGCAATGGCATATTGCAATTAAAAAAAAACAAATTCGTGTTAATTATATTGTTCAAATTTGTTGAAAATTTTAATTGAAATCACGCCATAATGCGACATTTGCGCATATAAGTTCTCATATCACAATCGAATATTTTTTTATGGTTTAACTTTTGGCATGTGTATCGTAAAGATCTATCGTAGACTGGATTTAAATTATTAATAAGTGAAAGGCAAAGCGAATCCGCCATTTTGACGAAAATTTGACGTTTCTTATAGCTGACAGTTGGAGCAGCGTTTGATTTCAATAAAAATAAATGAAAAATCTAATGAAGTCGTATATTTCGGAAAATTAATTAATTGTCGCAGTCGGATAAAAACTATCCTAAGTTGCAGCTAGAATAATAATGTACCTATATAAAATGTTTCATATTTTTCCGTTCATGGGATGCTGAGAACATTCGTACCACGCAAAGCTTAGTTTCAAACTGGCTGATTCTTTTTTTAATTTAGAGATTTATTATAAGTGGAGATAAAAAGAGTACAGATGGCGGACGCCGTTATGCTAGGTGAGTGACCTATTTAGGCGAAAGGGGAAACTTAGGAAAACTAATTCAACATTGACCTCGTTATTTATTACTTAAAGTACGGTAATAGGTTAGTATTGTTTATTTACCGTATGCCTATTAAAATACACTGTTTTTATACTCTACATTTACATATATAAAAAATATATAATGTAGGAGTAATAATACATCCATACATACATACATATAATCACGCTTCTTTCCCAGAGGGGTAGGCAGAGATCACGGATCTCCATTTGCATCGATCCTGACAAACCACTTTCGCTTCACTCACTTTCATAACATTTCTCATACATGCTCGTCGGTTTAGGGTACTTTTGACCTGGCCTTTTTGTAAGATTTCTCCAATTTGATCAGAGAAAGTTCGCCTAGGTCTTCCCCTTCCAACTTGCCCTTCCACCCTTTTTTTTATACACTCTCTTCGTTAATCTTCTTTTCCTCACCTCAACATACCCTTCTCAATGTTCGTGACTATATCTCCATCCATTCCACATTTATCTATTGTCACACTGTTTCTGACTCTATCACTCAATTTCACGCGTGGCTGTGCATAGGGGAGTGTTGGTGCCCACACTTATGTATGGTAGCGAAAGTTGGGTGTGGCAGAAAAGCCATCGAGTGAATGCAGTAGAAATAAGAGAGTAAAGTAGGTAATAATATAATATATGTATATCAATATTGTATTACCTACTTTATTTCTCTTCAGTATAATATTGCCTTGTAAAAGTGCCCTCGCGGCCTACTTATTTGCAGAATAAGTATTTTGATTTTGACTTTTTGATTTTGAATACCTATTAACTTATTTTAAAACACCAAAAACACACTATAAATGCGATGTGTTGATGTATTAGAATCTTGGCATGCGTGTTCAAACTGTAGTTATTTGCTGTACATTCTACTACCTCATGGTAACCTATCGATGTTTCGAAATATTACTACCAAATATTTTGTTTTACATATTATGTGTTTTTAATACCACCGTTTCATTGTACCACAATTCCATTCGTGAACCATAATTTTCAGACAAACGAAATAATGGGAAACGTGAAAAATCAATTCGTTTTCGGAATTTTGATATTCGGGTTTACATTTTTCGAGGTTGTGATTGGTAACCCTGCCTCACTTTTCCCCCGTGTGAAATCAGTAAAAGCCGCAAAAAAAGCGTGAAAGCGAGCTAACGAGAATTGCGATTCATTAGATACCTTGTCGAATAGCGTTTACTGCTTGCTTTTTATCTATTTTATCACAACAATTTTGGGATCGCGCGAAACGTAGATACCTTATTGTAAAACAGACGAGGCATATTCACATCCATAATATACAGTCGATGGCAAGGCATTGGCACAGGACCGGTCAGAGTGGCAAAAGCTGGGGGAGATCTTTACTCGCGAAGAGGTCCACCAAAATGGTTAGATAAATTATGTTTTTAAATTAATAGATTAACCAGATTAACTTATACATATATAGTGGTAAAGTGTTAAGGTGTGGGATTAAAAGGCTTTTTTTATTTTTTATTAATATACAGTCGAAAGTGAATTTGTTTTTTTGGGTAGCAAACAGTTCAACCATTTTCATTACATTCAACCGCTGTACCGATAAAGATGAAAATTAGTATGACGGGAATCTCCCGGAGCGACAAAAGATACTTTTTAACGTGGAACTCGTTCCATAAGTTTAGTGGTTGTATATTGAACGGGAACGCAATCAAGCAGTTCTACGCACGCACAGCTTATATTGTGTTATTGCATGAGTAGATGTCAGAATACTGTCCAGAAAGGTTCACCCTGGTATTTTCACACCATCTTATCCCACTATAATTTCACTTTTACTACCCGATTACACTCAAATACCTGTATCAAAAACAATTACGCGCCCCTCCAACGGGATTATCCCATAGTTGGGCCACGTTGGGTTGACGGGTTAATTAAGGACCTCAGGCCTGAATATTCATGGCATACGGCATACCATCACGTGGACGTGAGCGGCGTGAGAAGGTTTTATTGAGTTTAACAAGAATAAATAATAACTTCGTAGAATGAACATTTTGTTTGACGGTCCGGAGAATGATACAGAAAGTCACAACTGTATAAATCCCAGAAGAAGTACTCGGATCAATGCCTCTTATAGCAATTGTAGATGTAGAGTTTCGACAAGAAAAACTGGCCAACAAAAATGTGTGTGTCCGAAGCAATATTTTCAACAAACCGGCAGACCAGGTACGCTTTGCATACGAACAATACAATTGTCTTTCACTGTAGTAATGAGACTCGTGATATGTTGTTAATACCGTGTAAAACGAAAATGTGGAAATACTAACCATTTTGATCTCGCTCGATGTAGGTACCTACACGACAGTAAACAAAGGGTTTTCTGAAATGTAAGAATAAGAATAAGAATAACTTTATTACACAAAAAGACACTGTTACATAATAGGAAAGCGATATCTGGTGAGTCCCAAACTAGGCTGAGCCTGTATCTTGGAACTCATGGAGTTATCTGTTACATCTGGTATCTATAATTATAATGAGTAATGAGCCACAAGAGAGAAGTTGTGTTATAAAAAAGAAAGTTTAAAAACTGTGACAAACATAATTTTAAAGTATTAAACCGAAAACTTAATAAAATATATATTTGTACTCAAACTTTTAAAAGTTCCTAGTAATTTATTTGTAAAACAGGTAGGCAAGCGAGTTTTTGTGTGATTGTGCGTGTATGTGTGTGTATGTGTGTGTAAGTGTATGGACATTAGAGCGAGCGATGTAAATTTAATGCAGATCTTTCTAAATTCTAGGAAAGCCGATTTGTTCCTACTGGTTTTCACGGGCCCACTCACGGTAGGTACTTGCTATTTAAAGTGACTATCGTAGCTATAACTCTGAAAGTGTACCAAGTGTTTTTACTCTCTTTAATGGCAACCGCACGAATGGTTTCTTAGCTACATCGTAATGTAGCATCTGCAATAGCTATTCACACGAAAAGGCGTCGCATTATTGAAGTACGCCGTCCTGCTGACAGTCAACTCGCACTTATTTATATACGGACCCTTATTAGATTTTATTGTTGTGGCTGGCTTTCATACACTTAGCCGCAAAAGTGTCTATGCGGCGCGTGCTTAAGCGCTGACATAGGGTAAATCTACCGATGCGTGTAATGTTTCGGAATAGTTGAAATTTACTTTTGTTTACTGACATAAGTCTTATTTTTAAAACTGAAGATTCCTCTAACTTTGGCTAACGCGTCTTGTGGTCCTCTATTCAAAATCACAAAATGTCCACAGCCATGTCATAGGGATATTCCAAATTTCATGGAGGTAGCGAGCGACACAAATTGATTGGTAATGTATGGAGTGGAAATGCAAAACCTAATGGAGATTTATCTAAAGGTTCGGATTTTAATTGCAGATTTATTATTAGAAATAACGTGTGAAATCATGAAGCTCACGTCAAAATACATAATAACGCATACCGATTGGAATTGGAATGCGAAATCATGGTCTCAAATTGCAAATTGCGTTGAAAGTGGGGAAATTATCGTTTATCATCAAGTTATTACACTTTTTGTTCCGTGAGCGCCATCAATCTCGCCAACTTCTGAAGAACTTTGAATCCCATGAATTAATTATCTTAAAATCCGTCATAACGACGCCGTTGGGTAAAATCACACACTTCGAGTACAGACAGACGCTTAAACATCAGTAAGTTACATCGTAAACGTTTACGACCCTCGGGGATCCGCCAGACGAGTTGGGGTTGATGTTATATGATTTGTATGGGGTTTGCATGGTTTTTCAATTAAAATAGATGAGCCGTAGCAGCGGTTTTATTTAGAATAATATGGTTATACTAGCTTTTGCCCGCGACTTCGTCCGCGCGGAACTCGTTTATATCGTAACTTTCTCCCCCCTTTTCACCCCCTTAGGTGATGAATTTCCAGATAAAAACTATCTTTAGTAAGGACTCTTTGGGAAGGCCCCGGAATTCAAAGTATTTCTATACCAAATTTCATCTCAATCGGTTCAGCGGTTTAAGCATGAAAAGGTAACAGACAGACAGAGTTATTTTCGCATTTGTAATATTAGTATGGATTGTATGAAGGAAAGGGTATAGATGCATGTAGGCTTTTTTCAGTATTATTTTGCATATTTTCATATCACACGGCCGTAAGGACCTTTTCCACTAAACCGTAGGATTAAATTAACTGACTTGTAATTTAAACATTTTATATTAAAAATAAAAATACTTCAACAAAATGTTACATCTAATAGTTTTCAAAATAGCCATAACAAAACGTCTTTTTTACCCCTTTTTAGAAACCATCTTCAAAACTAAGGCCGCCATAAGGTACCTTTACCCTTGGAACGTCACATACATATATTTACTTATGTAATGTTCATATTCCCCAGGACTCCCCATTACCGCTATACCGTAAATGGGTTCAATTCAAATTTTCACCCCCTATTTCACCTCCTTAGAGGATGATTTTCGGGATAAAAACTATCCGTTGTCATTCTCCAGGACTCAAACTATCTCTATACCGAATTTCATCTAAATGGGCTACATCCAAATTTCACCCCCATTTCAAGGGGATGATTTCTGGAATAGAAACTATTATATGTCCTTTTCCAGGACTCAAACTATCTTTCAACCAAATTTTATCAAAGTGTGTCACAAACAAATTTCCACCCCCAATTACACCCCCTTAGGGGATGATTTTCGGGATAAAAACTATCCTATGTCCTTCCTTAACTATCGTTATACCGTAAGTGGGTTCAATCCAAATGTTCATCCACCATTTCTCACCCCCTTAGGGGATGATTTCCTCCTTTTATGTGTTCCGGAATAAAAAATATTCTATGTTCTTTCCTACGACTCTACCTCTCTCTATACCAAATTTCATCTAAATGGGTTCTATTCAAATCTTCAACCCTCATTTCACTACCTCAGGAAATGATTTTTTGGGATAAAAACTATGCATTGTCCTTCCCTAGGACTCCTTCTATCTATTTACCAAATTTCATCTAAATGGGTTTTATCCAAATTTTCACCCCCTATTTTATCCCTGAGGGGATGACTTTCGGGATTAAAACAATCCGTTGTCATACTCCGGGACTCAAACTATCTTTATACCAAATTTCATCAAAATGGGTCACAACCAAATTTTCACCCCCAATTACACCCCCTTATGGGATGATTTTCAGGAGTAAACTATCCTATGTCCTTCCCTAAGACTCCAACTCGCTATACCGTAAATGGGTTCCATCCAAATTTTCATACCCCATTTCACCCCCTTAAGAGATGATTTCTGGACTAAAAATTATATTTAGTCCTTCCGCAGGACTCTGAACTATATCCATACCAAATTTCATCTAAATCGGTTCTATCCAAATTTTCACCCCTCATTTCACCCCCTCAGGCGATGATTTAGGATAAAAACTATGCATTGTCCTTCCCTGGGACTCCTTTTATCTCTATACCAAATTTTAACTAAATGGGATTTATCCACATTTACATCCCTATTTCATACCCTTGGGGGATGATTTTCGGGATTCAAACTATCCATTGTCATTCTCCGGGACTCAAACTATATCTATATCAAATTTGATCTAAACGGAGTCCATCCAAAATTTCACCCCCCATTTCACCCCCTCAGGGAAAGATTTCCGGAATAAAAACTATCCAATGTCCTTCCCCAGAACTTAAACTACCTCTAAACCAAATTTCATCAAAATGGGTTACATCCAATTTTTCACCCCCCCCATTTTACCCCCTAAAGGGAAGATTTTCGGGATGAAACCTATCCTTTAACCTTCTCCGGGACTCAAACTAATCATATACAAAATTTTATCTAAATCGGTGCAGCGGTTTAAGTAGCTCCATACAAATTTCCACCCCCCATTTCATCCCCTTAGGGGTTAATTTCCAGGATAAAAACTACCCTAAGTCCTTCCCCAAGACTCAAACTATCTCTATACCAAATTTCATTTTAATCGGTTCAGCCGTTTTCACGTGATGCGCGGTCACATAAACAGACAAACAGATAAACAGATAAACAGACAAACAGACAAAAATTCTAAAAACTGTTGGAACGTGTTCTGTTATCGATTCTAAGTATCCCTAGCCAATTTTTTTTCGAATATCTTCCATGTACAGACTTTCGATCCTCTTCAGCTTTATTATATGTATAGATGTATAGAAGATAGTATTGTCTGCTGTTTGAGTAATTGAAAACTGGCTCAGGTGCGTGTCGGACCTTTAAATAGCAAACATTGGTAAACAAATATTGGTAAGGAGAAAAGTAATTATCCGTCGGTCTAGATCACAGACAACTGAACGGACAAGTAGATGTGTATGTTAATAGCGTGAAAATAGCATATAGATGGCACAGTGAATAATGTTTCCTGGAGCTCTATTCTGGAACGCGTTTTTGATGGATTGAAATGAGTAGAACGATTGAAATGATTGTTTTCCTGACACAAATTCACGTATCGTCCTACGCAATGCGTACGCAACAGTAAAACTAAACTCTTATTACATTACCTACATACAAACAAAACTTACTCAGATACTACTCTTAATCAATTTTAAATATTTTTCTCAATCATGGTCAGAAATGGTAGACCTACATATGTTCGCGAAAATACACTTCGATTCGAAACACAGCTTAACGGGTGTCACGAATTTACAGGTCGGTAGTGGGATTCGTATAAAGATATTGCCGTCGTGTTTTTGCACGTATTATTAATGTACTTACATAAAGATCAAAAAACCGGACCAGTGCGAATCGGACTCGCCCACTGAGGGTTCCGTACAAAATTACAAATGTATTGTTTTTAGATTTTTCACTGTACTTGTAGTATAAGAAGATGTTACTTGCCAGATTACATAGTTCTAGGTCAAAGGAAATTACCCTATAAATTTCGATTCCCTTGAGAGTGTCGAAAATGTACGTTTTTTGCGGCATAAACTGCCGTTACTTTTTTACGTTAACTTAGAAGTAAGATTTTTCACAGCTATAAGGGACTGTAGGGAAGTAAATATTATATAGTTTTAATTTCAAATCTATGCCTGCGTTGCGTTCTTGAGATAAAGGGTCTTGACAGATAGACAGACAGGCGGACAAAAGAGTGATCCTATAAGGGTTCCGTTTTTTACTTTTGAGGTACGGAACCCTTAAAAGGACGGTTTGACAATAGACAAAGTAAATTGACGTCACGTCACAAGTCTGTGATTATATTTCCCGTATTTTCCTACAAATTTCATAAATAGAGAGGTGTTTTGACGTTTTATAAAAAGTTGCTGATCTGACTTTCAATCCTCTATACCGTTTTCGGACGTTATGATGCGATATTCTATACCGAGCACTCGTGTCTAGGTTTTGGCACATTTCCCCCTTGTCTACATTCTTGTAGGTTCGCAGCATCGTATGCCTACAGAG
Organism: Epinotia brunnichana; assembly: GCA_963854355.1. Classification (NCBI taxonomy): domain Eukaryota; kingdom Metazoa; phylum Arthropoda; class Insecta; order Lepidoptera; family Tortricidae; genus Epinotia; species Epinotia brunnichana. The sequence continues at coordinate 38,770,365 of OY977937.1, read as the reverse complement.
ACACTGGCATCAATTCTGCGTAAGAGAGCATAAAATTGGACGTAGTTCCACGAAAAGGATCTAATACACAAAAAAATATGTAGATTTAGGTACTTTTCCTTCAGTCAGTACCTAGGTTCTAATTTCAAAATTTACTAAGCATTGTTTGGATTCTGAATTTTTGATGTATCAAGGCTTATTGAGCTTATTGTGTGACTGTATCCAATTTTTTTAAGGTTATTCTCTATTATATAAAAAAGCTAAGCCTCATTTAATTTCGTTTTATACTATAGAAAATTTGCCTATATTTATAAAATGAGATCTCATGAATACCTCAAAGGAAACAAGTCAAGCGCATTTTGAGAGCCTTACCGAAATACTAAATACGCTTTTTGAACTGCACGGTGGAATTGGATCTGATCCAAGTTTTAAGAGCACTGGCTGGGCACAGACAAAAAGTAAACGTGCAGTTTCACTTTAAGTACTTATGGTGGTATGGTATATATATTTTGACTTGGTCATATTTGGAGCTTGTTTTTGACGCAAATCGTGCCCGCACCACTATAAAAAAAACCGGCCAAGTGCGAGTTGGACTCGCGCACGAAGGGTTCCGTACCATTATCTATAAAAATGGCAAAAAAATCACGTTTGTTGTTATAGCGGCAACAGAAATACATAATCTGTGAAAATTTCAACTCTCTAGATATCACGGTTCTTGAGATACAGCCTGGTGACAGACAGACAGACGGACGGACGGACGGACAGCGAAGTCTTAGTAATAGGGTCCCATTTTACTCTTCGAGTACGGAACCCTAATAAAGCAAAAAGTATATAGGTATTTCGTTAATCAGCGTAACAACAATGTTAGGAGCTTTCTCGTAAGTATACCTGTGGCAGGAAGTCATCAGTTGCTATGTAAACATCGGCGATAAAACGTGTTGGTGTGAGAAACGCCCCGCAAGTTTATTATTTTGTCGCTTCCGATCTCAATCACATGGGTGTCGGAATGACCTCGCGGAACACACTGAAGTGCGATTGGATTTTAAAGAGATCAGGTGACCAGCCCAGCTTGCATGGTCGCGTTTTTAAGGACAAATACCTTATGTCGGACATAAACGCGATCGTGTTATAAGTGATGAAGTCTCACTGCCGTACAAAATACCGTAAAGCCACCAATAATTAAAACGGCATTTTGAACACAACACAAGCACCATACAGATTTAGATTTATCTTCAGAGTAAAACTTTTATTTTTCACAATTAAACATATTTATCAGACATAAACCGATAGCAAAGAAAATAACGGACTGAACCATGTCACGAAATGGACCCAATTCACAGCATATAAATGAAAGCTGGTATTTACACGGTAAAACTAACAATGTCATTTAAATGTATTATAGTCTAACTATTATACTAGTATACTAGCAGCCCCGACCTCAGAAGAAGCCAAATTTATAATATATTTATTTGTGCTAGAATACCTTATACAATATAATACCAATACGTAGGTAGATATACATAGCTTTAGTAAATTAGGTTAACCCTTAATTTGGCAGAGTAAAAAATACTGTACACTTACTTTGAAAAAATGTAGGACAATATTTTACTACATACTTTCATATATTTCTAGTCTTATTTTATTCATTTTATAATTACGAATCTGGGAAAAAATATTTACTGTGCTGGCAACACTGACACCTGTCAGTTGTGAACCAAAATGGCGAGCAATCGGTCGACGCTGCGTTTTGTTCATGTATTTATTGTGTTATTTCAGGTTTTTGTGTGAAAATTCAATAGCTGTTGCATAATTTTATGCTGAGATATCCAAACTAATATTCTACAATTAATAACTACGCGTCAAGTAAAATATTTGCAGCGTAATAAGTACGTAAACACGCGTGTACAGTATTTTGGACAAAACTTTATGTACGGCATGTTGGTGTCCGAATAATTAGTACAGCATTTTTACCAAAATTGTATGGTGTGAGATTTAGATCATGTTTGTTCAGTCAAGGATTCTTGACAAATTGCTATGGTGTGGAAACAATATTTTACGTGTATTCGTTGGGTTGCCATATTAATTTGCCTTGATTGATGAATGAGAATGTCATTTTTTCACCAATAGCACGTACTAACATTCCACTTTTCTCTTCTTTTTCTATAATCTTGAAAATACTTTTTTATGCTTTTGTATGGGGCTGCCTTAAGCTGCATTTTTTAATTGTTTTTTTAGGGCTTGCGGTCTAAACGAATATTAGCATTAGTGCCGAGTCAAAATGCAAAGTCTGAAGTAAGCGGGTCATCGGACTCTGATGACGAAAGTCCAGAAATAATTGTTGCCGAAAGAGACGATCCACCATCCTCATCGAGTGCTCCGTCCATTGCTTCGTCGTTAGAGAGGTTGAACATTAGTTCACCATTCGAACAACTCGACAAAGAAGGAGACTTATCTGATAGTTTTGCCAAAGACTCTGATACAGCGGGTTCACTTCCACAAGTTCCGCAAGAGCCAATTTCCGATACTGAAAGTCTAAACTCTTTGCCACCACCGTCAGTATCTTACCTTCCTTCCGTGTCACCAATTCAAAACCCACCATCGTTGACTACCTCATTTATATTGGACCAAGTGGAGACAGCTAGCCCTGTAATTTCAATTCCTCAAAGGTCTCGTCGCTCTCGTCTTACTGCGTCAGCAGATGCGTTCAATGTTCCACCCAATACCCGATCCAAGCGTACAAAACAGCAGAATGCAGCACCAAAACGTGTAGCCAAAAAGAAAAAAATGAATGTCAACTTTAAATGGACTAATAGACAATTTCAATATCGTGCAGAATTAGGCGATGATCATTTCGAAAGTCCCCTTCCTGAAGGCAACAAAACTGCTCTAAGCTACTTCCTAGATTTTTTTTCACTAGAAATGTTTGAACAAATATGCCACAATACGAACTTGTACTCTGTGCAAAAAAAAGGCAGATCGATAAATTTAACAGTCGAAGAACTGAAAAATTTCTTGGCTATCAAGATTATGATGGGAGTAGTAAGCATGCCATCTTACCTTGATTATTGGCACACCGAAACAAGGTATCCGGCAATAGCTGATATTATGACTCTCAAACGATACCAACTAATAAGGCGTTACATTCATTTTGTGGATAACGACGAGGATAACAATGACCCGTACTTTAAAGTTAGCTCTTTGGTAGATCAATTACGTCAAAATTGTCTTGCTGTTGAGGAAGAAAAGCGGTTCAGCATAGATGAGATGACAATACCTTACAAAGGCACCAAAGCGGGGAAAAAACGACAGTACAACCCGAGAAAACCCAGAAAGTGGGGGTTTAAAAACATCGTTAGAGCTGGAGCATCAGGTTTTATATACGACTTTTTTCTTTATGCGGGTCAAGACGAATTTGGAGACTGCGGTTTCACCGAGGAGGAAGCAGCATTAGGTTGGGGTGCTAAAGCAGTGTTACGACTGTGCAAAACCATAAAGAAGAAACCATGCGTCGTATATTTCGATAACTTCTTTTCCTCTTTGGAGTTAATATACCATCTCAGGGAGACACATGGTATTTTTAGCCTTGGGACGATGCGGTCGAATAGATTGCGGGACTCACAAACACATTTAAAGACAGACAAACAGTTAAAGGCTCAAGGTAGAGGTGCTTTTAGCTAAACAACGTGCAATGAAAAGAAAGTGGCAATAGTAAAATGGAACGACAATAAATGCGTTGTTTTGGCAAGCAGTTACTCTGATGCTTACCCTGTGTCCACCGTAAAGAGGTATTGCAAAATAAAAAAACAGAGAATTAATGTGCAGTATCCAAACATTGTGAAACATTACAATGCACACATGGGCGGAGTAGACCTGGCAGATATGTTAGTCGCTCTGTACCGCACTGAAATTAAATCAAGAAGGTGGTATCTGTCAATATTTTCGCTGGTTATTGACATATGTGTCAACAACGCATGGCTATTGTATAGAAGAGATAGCACTAGAAAAGGAATAAAGAAACAAATAGCTTTGAAGAAATTTCGTCTACAGATTTTTCAAGGGTTGCTCAAAGCGGACAAGCAAACATCAGTTTCAGTGAAAACTGCGTCGGATGTAATTCGGAAACCAAACCGCATCCTTCCTGTTGATGACGTGAAATTCGATGGTTTAGACCATTTACCGAACTTCATGGACACATACGGCCGGTGTTCCTACTGTAAAAACGGAAGAACTGATGTACACTGCATTAAATGTAACGTGCGATTGTGTTTCGTACGAAAGCGTAACTGTTTTTACAGCTTTCACAAAAACTGAACCTTTTTAATAAACTTTTATTCATTTGGTATTCCTTTTCCCGAGTTCCTTGCTGATTATGTGTCGTTATTTTAAATAAATACGTAAAAATATGCGTATTTTTTATTTCATCTTTTATCCTTATAAGCAATTTGTAAAGTATAATGGACACTTTCATTTGAGTTTAGTTTGTAGAGCATTGGGTTTTGTCAAATATACTGCACATACGATTTTCAGGAAATCTTTCAGTGGATATTTTTTGTTATATTTTTTGGGGCATCTTTATGACTAAAAGAATAAATATTATTTAATAAAAAATATAAATTCAAAAAATTTTTTTTAAGCCAAATTAAGGGTTAAGGTACAATTGAACTGACGTAATCTTAAGTGATTAAATGTTCCTAAAACAATAAAGAGAAAAAAAAAAAAAAAAAAAAACTATTATACTCAGACTGAAACGCTTTGTTAACCGCCATGAAGTTGATATGAGTATTCATGAACATTTTAGAATATTGTAATGTGAAAATAATGCAAATGCTGTAGTTTACGATCTGAAACTTCTGTATGCAAAATAACGAATATTCTGTTACCAGTTAAGTCTACAAAAAGCGACCGTAACGTCAAGAGCGATTTAAACAAATATACCCTAACTCCTAAGCTTTGACTAAACGAAGTAAATGCTTAAGTATCTTTTCTATTTAGTGAGTTTATTTAGGAACGAGGCGTAACAAATGGAGTTCGCCTTACACCTTCAACTTGGGTTTTATCATTAAAAGTTTCCACCATTCGAGATGCTATTTGACGATTTGACTTTCTATATACCCTATGTGATATGTCATTGAGCTTTATATAGTAATTTTATCTTACAATAAAATATATTTGAATCTGAAGTTGAATACAGCGTTATGTTTTTCGTAATTGTCGTCGACAGCAAATAATATTACAAAAGACGAACATCAGAGTCCACTTTTGATGAAGACGTCAGCCAAATACCGGTACTGATTTTTTTTGGTTAAAGTTTCCGCGGTATGTTTTACCCCTGCTGAAATAATCTTGAGGCGACAATGACGTTAGAACCGAGCGGTTCAAATTATTATGTCCCCAGCGTGTCATAGGGATATTCCCACCTTCATGTCTTTTAAAATAAAAACGACCTAGACGTGAAAGGACAGTACATTTTTGTAATGTCAAATAACGACTAAATAGGCCCCTCGTTTCGATTTTTGAAAAAAATTGGCGATATTTCAACAACAAACTCTTAAACAATGCGATTTAAAATGCTAGTCCTTAGTAGCTATGGATCTTTGAAGTGGTAATAGCTACCTTTTGTCACAAAAATGTTTCGAGCCATCTATATCACAAATTCAGCTGTCGATGTCGCAAGACAGTAAAATATCGCCACTAGATTTATGATGTACTCACACAAAAGTCAACTGGAGTAATAATATTAATAAAAATATATTTTTATTCATTCTGGTACAATTTGTACACATACTTAATAAGAATTTAGAAAAACCTCGTTAATGTCTTGCTTGATTTATCGAATATATAGACTTAGATAAAAAGAACGTAAACCAGCCATTTATTTCCAAGTTAAGTCATGGCTTGAGTCTAGAATTGAATACGTTAGTAATAATGAGTTTTGCTCTCGACACTTTATTTTGTTACACGCGTCGTTATTTCAGAAGAAAATACATGCAACTTTGCAAATTTTTTCTCACCAAGACTTTTTATTTTACTTTATTTGAACATAGCTCGGCTTGTCAAGAGCTTTTTCGAGATATCTGCTGTCTTCATACTTTGCAGATGACATACGTGCACTTGTCATGTCAGCTTTAGTGTAGGCCACGTCGTATATTTGGTTGGTCGCTAAGCAAATGCTTTGCTCTTAGCTTCAGCTGCTTTGTACACAGTTCTTACAGTAAAAATTATCTTATCTTATCTTCGTTGATGAAGCTTGGAAATCACCCAAGTTGAAGTGGGACTGGGCTGGTAATGTTTGCCGCATGCCGAGTGAACTGTGGGCCAAGATCGCCACTGAATGGCAGCCCGACAGCTCGAATGGGAGAAGTGGCAGACCTCGTCGGCGATGGAGAGACGAGCTAGACTCCTTTTTATTAGGGTTCCGTACTCAAAGAGTAAAACGGGACCCTATTACTAAGACTTCGCTGTCCGTCCGTCCGTCCGTCCGTCCGTCCGTCCGTCCGTCTGTCTGTCACCAGGCTGTATTTCACTGGTACCGTGATAGTTCCAGCTGAAATTTTCACAGATTAGGTATGTATTTCTGTTGCCGCTATAACAACAAATACTAGAAACAAAATAAAATAAATATTTTTATTGATAATGGTACGGAACCCTTCGTGCGCGAGTCCGACTCGCACTTGGCCGCTTTTTATTAAAAGAATGGCCAGAGTCTGCTCAAAATCGGGAGCATTGGAAAAAGCGGGGGATGCCTTTGGCCAGCAGTGGGACACTACAGGCTCACAATAATAATAATCTTATCTTATCTGTACGGTTGATTTAAAAAAAAACTTGACCTGACATGTAGTGTGTGTGTTCAGTAGCTTGTTGCGAATTAAACAAAAAGGCATTACAATGACATCTCCACTTATAATAAATCTCTAAATTAAAAAAAGAATCAGCCAGTTTGAAACTAAACTTTGCGTGGTACGAATGTTCTCAGCATCCCATGAACGGAAAAATATGAAACATTTTATATAGATACATTATTATTCTAGCTGCAACTTAGGATAGTTTTTATCCGACTGCGACAATTAATTAATTTTCCGAAATATACGACTTCATTTAATTTTTCATTTATTTTTATTGTAATCAAACGCTGCTCCAACTGTCAGCTATAAGAAACGTCAAATTTTCGTCAAAATGGCGGAATTTCTTTGCCTTTCACCTATTAATAATTTAAATCCAGTCTACGATAGACCTTTACGATACACATGCCAAAAGTTAAACCATAAAAAAATATTCGATTGTGATATGAGAACTTATATGCGCAAATGTCGCATTATGGATTAATTTCAATAAATGTTTCTACAAATTTGAACAATTTAACACGAATTTGTTTTTTTTGAATGGCAATGGCACGCGCTCTTTGCACATTCTGCCAAAGTGCCTGCGGCGCTACCACGAAAACCGAAACTCGAAGTTCGTATAACTGCATCCCTGTCACTCGAGTATTGTTAGTGATAGAGATAGAGATACCCGAATATTTTCGAATTCCGAAGTTCGTGGTTATAGCTCAGAATCGAAACTACACCCCGTAATCCGCGTTTGCTGCGCCATGTTTTCGTGGTTTTTAAACGTCAAACATGTTTTGCCAATCAAAACAAAACCCAATTTGTTTGCCGAACCTGACGGAAAACATGTTAGATGTTTAAAAACATGGAAAACATTGGACCCGGCTGTAGGTAGGCACTAAATAAAATAATCATAATTTATTTTCTCGAAAAAATGATAATAGAGAAAAAATCAACGCAAGAGGTTATATGTATAGGTAATCACTAAGTTCCAAAGTTTTATGTTCTGTCCCTTTTCCACAAAACGCACCTTCATATGTATGTATGTTTTCTCACTCTAACAAGCGACATTAAAACGGTTTTGAGATATTTGAATGGGATTTTCGTCATCTTCTATCTATCTATACCTACATATAAATGCCTATGTCCTGACTGACTCACCCACTCACTCATCAACGCACAGCCGAAACTACTGGGGCTAAAGAGTTGAAATTTACACCAGAACTACCTTTTACAACGTAGGCAACGGATAAGAAGGGATTTTTGGAAATTCTACCCCTAAAGGGGTCAAATCCCTATTTGCACCCCTGTGCAAAGTTTGTATGGGGGAAACTTTATTTTTTGAGCTAGAGTAGAGACTTAAAATGTTGTATAAATATTACTTATTAGAATACAAATAAAATACTTTCAACGTTTAGGAAAATTGTGCCCCTAAGGGGGTAAACAAGGGGTGCAAATTTTGTATGGGGAAACTTTATTATTTTAGCAAGAGACTCAATACGTTGTAGAAAGCTTACTTATTAGAATACAAATAAAGTACTGTCAGCGTTTTGGAAAATTCAGCCTCTTAGGGGGTTTAAAAGGGTTGCAAAATTTGTATGAGCGAAACTTCTTTTTGAGATAGAAGCTTAAAAGTTTGTAGAAAGATTACTTATTACAAGACAAATAAAAAAACAGCGTTTTGGAAAATTCCACCCCTAAGGGTATGAAAAATGGGTACAATGTTGGTAAAGGGGACTTTTTTGAGCTAGAATCTCAAACCTTTTTAAAAAGATTACATAATAAAATAAAATAAAAGACTTTCAGCATTTTAGAAAATTCCACCCCTAAGGGTGATTAAAACAGGTGAACATTTGTATGGAGGAAACTTATTTTTTGAGCTAGAGACTTGAAATTGTGTCGAAAGATTATTTATTAGAATACAAATATATAGGTAAATTACTTTCAGTGGTTTGAAAATTTCCACCCGCTAAGAGGGGGATATAGAGGTGCAATGTTTGTATAGGAAAACTTTTTTTTAGGTAGAAACTTAAAACTCTGTAGAAAGATTAAGTACCTACTTATTAAAATACAAAAAATACCTACTGCCAGCGTTATGGAAAATTTCACCCCTTAAGGGGTTAAAAAGGGGTGCAAGGTTCGTATGGGAAACACTTTTTTTTAGCTAGAGACTAGATAGTTTGTAGAAAAAATACTTACCTATTACAATAAAAAAACCGAGTGTTTTATTTTTAATTTTTCCCTGAAAAGCGTTCAAAGTTTGTATGGAGAGATTGGAGAGCAAGAAAATTTTAAAGTATGATATTTGTAACTTCGATCTTAGCCTGTTTAGACTACAAAACTTATTTTAGCATTTTTTGAAATATATCCCCTAAAGGGGATTATAAGGGTGTTCAAAGTTTGTATGGAGAGCAAGATATTTTTAAAGTAAGGGATTTGTGACTTCGGCTTTAGACTGTTTGCTAAAATACTTCAAAACTTATTTCAGCGTTTTTTTTAAAGTTAAAAGGGGGTTCGAACTTTGTATATAGAGCAAGACATTTTTAAAGTAAGAAATTTGTAACTACGGTTTCAGACTGTTTACTATGAGGGTTCAGAGAGGGTTCTAAGTTTGTATAGAGAGCAAGAGATTTTGAAAGTAAGAGATTTGTAACTTCGGTTTTAGATTGTTTTCTAAAAGACTAGGTACAAAATTAATTTCAATGTTTTTTTTTAATTCACTCCTTCAACAAACATTTAGACGATAACATGTTATACGCGGACGAAGTCGCGGGCAACAGCTAGTTGTGAATAAAACCGAAGAAGATGATTGTTTCCTCTCCGTTAGCTCACGATTGGTCCTTGCGCTAAGCTAAAATGTGTCACTGTGAACTAGCTTATTTAGCTCTTAAGCTAAACGAGTAGGTATCTAAGATTAAATTGCTTCGTAGCTTTGCTCGACCAAATTGTATAGAATGGGGAACTTGCATGGGACTTCAATTTCGAATAAACAGCACTCAATCGATGCGGATATACGTAGAGATATCATAAAAAATAAAAATAAAACGATCGTACTTTTATCTCACGTTAAAATGACGAAAACATTTTTTAATATAAAATAACATCACAGCTACACAGAATATTAAATTAGAAATGATATTTTGTGTGACAAGTAAATACTTACACGCAAATGTTGTGGAGATAATAAATTGCAAATTAATGACTTACTCCATAGTAAACGCGCCGAGAATATAAGTTGTGATGTCATAGCATAAGCCCGTTTAATATAGAGCGTTTTCGCGGGGTACCGGCGCGTGCAGATTTCAAATGCATATAACATCATAAAAAGGAATCATAAGAAAGTTTTACTGGTACAGTTGATATTCCTCTGGATCGTACTTTTGATTTTCGTAATAAAATAATAAGTATCTGTCAAAAATTTTATTTTTGGTACAAGCTTTTATTGCCGACTGTACTTTTCTGTATACCTACCATCACCAACTACTCATTGTGACGATTCTAACGAGCCCAAACTCAACGGGGTTACATCGGTTAAGTACTGAATTCCCATGGCCACCTTCTGTCTCCATCATCAGATCAGCTCGATGGTACCATAATATTGAATTGTCATCCAAACTTTACTAATACCCAACATTTCAGCTCAATCGGATAACGGCAAGTGACTGAAAAATAGATTGCAAATTTTGACGGACAACTTACATACTTACATACATACGAACAGGTCAAGTTAATATAAAGCTTGTAAAAAGATGCTAGTTCCCTAATATGACTTACTTCTGTGCTGCCCGCGTCTCCACCAGCATATTGCAGAGAACGCAGCAGGCAGTCGGGTGCCATATTGACAATGTCTGCGTAAACAACATGCTATGCTGATGACATGGTGCTGCTTGGACCCTCAACCAACTCCATAAGGCAACTGATTGTGTGAGAGCTACGTTGAACGACATGGTCTTAGGTACAATGCAAATAAAAGTGAGATGGTGATTTTTAAAGCCCGTAAGTATATTCCGCAAAGTGTAACTTCGGTCATGTTGAACGGTGAGGCCCTAAAAGTATCCAGTAAGTTTAAATATCTGGGTCATATAGTTACCGAGAATCTGGATGATGACCTGCTGGTAGATCACGTAACGCATTGTACGTACGTTAGGTAGATTTTAATGTCAAATTGTATTTGGAAAAATGACAGTAGGATTGTCCTAACGCGCGTTCGGAACGTGACGTGATTACCCCTTGGGATATCGAAAGGGATAGAAGAGCCTTAGCAATCAGGGGCAACATGCTCATCCGTAGATTTGCACGGTGTACAAGGGAAGTCAAGCTGGCACTCCTAAAGCCTATTGTACGTCTTTTTACACGTGCAGTCCATGGATGAGGCATACAAAGCGTGCCTACAATGCGTTACGTGTACAATTCAACAATATTTACAGGATGATGTTCAAGCTGCCTCTTCACTGCAGTGCGTCAGGCATATTTGCCGAAGCACACACTGATGGCTTCCATGCTATCATACGCAAGAGGGTCGCCTCGCTGCTGTGCGAGTGAGAGGAAGTGAGAACAGTATTCTGAGGATATTGGAAGGACGTTGGGATTGCCCAATATTAGGGCACTTGGTTGGCATTACAGTGCCTATCAGCAATCAATTCATTAATTAAAGTATACCTATCTGTTTTGCCTACTAACACTTAGCTTTTAAATTGTTTTATGTACTAACAAAAAAGTGGATCTAGAGTCTTAAATAAAAGTTTTTTATTTATTTTATAGCCTATTTTTTGCTCGAAATTTCGTCTGCGTATGTATGTTACTCAATAATCGCCTTAAGGGATCAATATTACACCAGTACAAAACCTAATAGCAAATTTGCTAATTATTGCACTCCCGTAGAAACTTCCTCTACCCTTTTCCCTCCTTATGGGGATGATTTTCAAGATAAAAGCACATTTTTGTCGTTATTATGGTTTCTCAATATCTCCTTATCTTTCATATAGGTATCATATCACTTCATTGATTTAAGCATGAAAAGTAGGCAACACACAGAAAAACAAACAATGTTATATTAGCATTTTTAATATTATTATGGATATGGACGTCCACCTGAAGCACCATTCTATACAATGGTATTTTTGTAATTGAATGAGTAATTTCGGACAAAACCCCTTACATTAGAAATTTACTTTTCACAGACGCAGATAAAAGTGAATTATATTGTAAAAAATCTTGACTACTACAATTTCAACAAAGTCTTCACAAGTAGCTCCTCTTATTTGTCCAGAGCACGCTCTTTGTACTTTGCAGTGGAACGTCCAGCAGATACTTGCCTTCACTTTTGTCAGAACCAAATGAGTGTAAAAAAGAAACATGACAGAAAGAAAAATATGGAAGACACAGCTCTTTGTTGGTGCAGTTGAATTTTCGCAGTGAGTTTTATGTAGAGATGATGTATTATCTAGATACATCATTTCGGTCTTTGCAGTGGTTTTTGTGTGTTTAAAACGTTTTAAACAACCAAAACGAGATGAAAATCAAACAATAAGTCTGTCAGAAAACTGGCAAGGAAATTATACGACCGTATATTGACCAAGAAAAATCAGTGAATTATAATGGATGACGAGGCCTATTGCAAATTGGACTTTAAAGCCTTACCAAGACTTCAATTTATTACGGTGCCTGCTTATAGAAGGTTACTCGAAAACATAAGGCCATCAACATCGAGAAATTTGGCAAAAAAGTATTAGTGTGGCAAGCGATTTTTCAATGCGGTATGCGATCGCAATACTTCTTTACTACAGGGACTTTGAACGCTACGGTATACAGTGACGAGCGCTTACAGAAAAGATTACTACCACTAATAAAGAAGCACAGGAGTAACACTTCATTTTGGCCATACTTGGCTTCTTGTGAGTACATCTATGTAAGTACATACTATACATACTTGACTCTAAAACAACGAAGGAATGGTATAAAGCCGATAAGGTAGAAGTAGATAGTGGATAAGGAGATGATTCATCCCAATTGCCCAGAAGTTCACCCAATTAAGCGATATTGGTCTATCATGAAACGACACCTCTAAAAAAACGTCAAAACTGCCACCTCAGTTGAAAACTTAAAAAAAAAGTGGAACAGTGCATCATTAAATGTGTCAAAAGTGATCGTCCAGAATTGAATGAGACACATCAAAAAGAAAGTTAGGTTGCAGGCAAAATATATAAAATACGACGAATTTATTCAAAACAGTTCTTTATAAAGACCTTATTTTTCAGTTTATTTTTGTTTTATTATTAGTTTTCACACAAAATAAAAATAATACCATTTTGAAGTTGTCTATTTTCTTTCCGGTACGGTCCTTATACTATAGGATGTAGCGACATTAATCCAAATGCAGGTAGATTTAGATCACCAAACCGCTGGTCCAGTGCGGATATTGGGGAAACTAAATAAAAAATTACAATCGATCGAAGTATTTTCATTTAAAAATGGACTCAATTGCCCTATATTTATATATCTCCACTTATAATAAATCTCTAAATTAAAAAAAGAATCAGCCAGTTTGAAACTAAGCTTTGCGCGGTTCGAATGTTCTCAGCATCCCATGAACGGAAAAATATGAAACATTTTATATAGGTACATTATTATTCTAGCTGCAACTTAGGATAGTTTTTATCCGACTGCGACAGTTAATTAATTTTCCGAAATATACGACTTCATTTAATTTTTCATTTATTTTTATTGAAATCAAACGCTGCTCCAACTGTCAGCTATAAGAACCGTCAAATTTTCGTCAAAATGGCGGAATTGCTTTGCCTTTCACTTATTAATAATTTAAATCCCGTCTACGATAGACCTTTACGAGACAAATGCTAAAATATAAACCATAAAAAAATATTCGATTCTGATATGAGAACTTATATGCGCAAATGTCGTTTTATGTCGTAATTTCAATAAATGAAATCAACAAATTTGAACAATATAATTAACACGAATTTGTTTTTTTTGAATGACAATAGCACGCGCTCGGCGCATTCAGCCAAAGTACCTGCGGCGCTACCACGAAAACCGATACTCAATGTTCATATATTTGCATCCCTGTCACTCGAGTATGGTTAGTGCGATAGAGATAGAGATACCCGAATATTTTCGAATTCCGAAGTTCGTGGTTATAGCTCAGGAATCGAAAATATGGTAAATAATCATAATGTATTTTCTCGAAAAAGAATTTAAAATAAATATAGTCAAATGGAGAAAAAAACAAAGCAAGAGGTTATATAGGTAATGATTAAGTTATAAGAGTCAAAAGTTTTAAGAGGGGGTATGTTCTGTCCCTTTTCCGCAAAACGCACCTTCATTTGAAACGATTGTTTTTTACTATGACGCTCGAGTATATTGACGTCACAGTCCCTCATCGTTTTCTCACTCTAACAAGCGACATTAAAACGGATGTAGCTTCATAATTTTTTGAGATATTTGAATGGGAGTTTCATTATCTTCTATCTATTTATACATAATAAATGCCTATGTCCTGACTGACTTATTCACTCAATCACTCACTCACTCACTCATCAACGCACAGCCGAAACTACTAATCTTAGAGAGTTGATTTTTGCACAGTATGTTGCTTTTATAACGTGGGCTAGGGATAAAAAGGGATTTTTGAAAATTCTACCCCTAAGGGGGTAAAATGGGGGTGCAAAGTTTGTATGGGAGAACCTTTTTTTTTTGAGCTATAGGCTTAAACTTTGTAGAAAAATTAGTTATTAGAATACAAATGAAACACTTTCAGCGTTTTGGAAAATTCCACCCCTACGGGGGTAAAATAGGGGTGCAAGGTTTGTATGGGGGAAACATTTTTTTTTTTAATAGAGACTTAAAACTTTGTAGAAAGATCAGTCATTAGAATACAAATAAAGAACTTTCAGGGTTGTAGAAAATTCTTCCCCTAAAAATAGGGGGCTAAAATAGGGGTGCAAAGTTTGTATGTGGGAAACTATTTTTTTTAGCTAGAGTCCTAAAACTTTGTAGAAAGATTATTTAAATACAAAGAAAGTACTTTCAGCGTTTTGGAAAATTTCACCCCTAAGGGGGTAAAATAGGGTGCAAAGTTTGTATGGGAAAAACATATTTTTTTTTAATAGAGACTTAAAATTTTGACGAAAAATTACTTATTAGAACATGAAAAATACTACATTCGGCGTTTTACAAAAATCATTCCCTAAGGGGGTTAAAAAAAGGTGCAAGGTTTGTATGGGGAACACTTTTTCTGAGCTAGACACTTAAAACTTTGTAGAAAGATTACTTATAAAAATACAAAAAAAAAGACTTTCAGCGTTTTGAAAAAATCTATCCCTAAGGGGGATAAAAAGGGGTGCAAAGTTTTTATCAGGGAAAGTTTATGTTTTTGAGTTAGAGACTTGAAACTTTGTAGAAAGATTACTTATTAAAATACAAAAAAAGAACACAAATCGTTTTAGAAAATTCCACCCCTAATAGGGTTAAAAAGGAGAGCAAGCTTTGCATGGGCAACACTTTTTTTTGAGTTAGACTTAAAACTTTGCAAAAAGATTACTTATTAGAATACTAAAAAAGAACTTTCAGCGTTTTAGAAAACTCCATCCCTAAGGGGATCCTTAAGATCCTTAAGAAGGGTAGCCAGTGTTGTGTGGGAAAAACTTTTTTTTTTACTAGACTTAAAACTATTCAAAATGTTACTTATTAAAATTAATAATAAAGTACTTTCAGAGTTTTAGAAAATTCCACCCCTAAGGGGGTTAAGAAAGCTTTGTATGGGCAACACTTTTTTTGAGCTAGAGACTTAAAAGTTTACGAAAAAAGTTCTTTCAGCGATTAGAAAAATTCAACCTCTAAGGGGGTTTAAAAGGGGGTTCAAATTTTAAATGGCGAGCAATAAAATTTTAAAGTGTGAGTAAGAGATTTTTAACTTCGGTCTTATTCTGTACGTTAAAAACTACAAAACTGATTTCAGAGTTTTTCCAAATTCATCCCCTAAGAGTGTTAAAATTGGTTCAAAGTTTGAGTATTTCAAGGCATTTTTAAAGTATGAGATTTTTAACTTTGGTTTTAGACTGTTTGTTCACAAACTAGAAAATGAACATCAACTTTTTTTTTAATTATCCCCTAAAAGAGGGTTCAAATTTTGTATTGAGAGAAATCATTTTCTAAGACGATAAAAAGTTCTACGCGGACGAAGTCGCGGGCAACAGCTAGTTTATTTATATATTTATAAAAGCCGCTCCAAAATTTTACTTATTACACAGTACCAAAGGATATAGGCCTGTCACTCGTGCGGATTTTAGGTATAAATAAAAAAAAAAAAAAAAACATTTATTTCAGACTAAAGTCCATATATGGTTAGTAAACAATGAAATCTTATTGCTAGTGTAAGTATGACATAAAAAGAGGGACATAACTAAACAATGACTGCATGCGGTCTCTGCCAGCGGGTGAGCATGGGGCCATTTTCACGCTCCGTAAACACGCTCAGAATGCTGTTGGGGCTGTCGCGCAGGCGACGCATCATGGAGGCGCACCTCTTGCGCATTATCTCCGCAAAGCCGTCAGTTTGTGCCTCCGCAAACATACCAGAGGCACTACAAAATCGCGGCAACCCCATCAACACCCGGAACGCGTTATTGTATTGAACACGTAGGCCGTTGTATGCCTTTTGCGTAAAGTTGGTCCACAGGCTGCAAGTGTAAAACGACTGACAGTACGCTTTGAAAAGTGTAGTCTTTACTTTTACAGTACATCTCGCAAACCTGCGGGCCAACATGCTGCATCGGACAGCCAACGACCTACGCTCCCGCTCAATGTCTAAGTTATCACTTAGGTCATCCGTCACCCAGTGACCCAGGTACTTGAACTTAGTGACAAATTTTAAAGGGACGTCGTAGAGTGTCACTAACGGTACAGTCGGATAAGTTTTCCTGCCA
This sequence comes from Epinotia brunnichana, assembly GCA_963854355.1. NCBI lineage: Eukaryota > Metazoa > Arthropoda > Insecta > Lepidoptera > Tortricidae > Epinotia > Epinotia brunnichana. Next base: position 38,753,621 of record OY977937.1, on the reverse strand, counting down.
GCTTTAAAAATCATCACTTCGCTCTTCTTCACGTTTTACCTGAGTCCATGGGCCGCAGCATACGACTCGCATATTTTTGTCAACCTCCTCATTGCGTCGATCGAAGGGCCAAGCAGCACCATGTCGTCAGCATAACTTAAATTGTTGACGGTGACTCCGTCAATGTGACATCCGGTATAGGTACTGCTCAGCTCCTCGATGAGTTGGTTGACATACAAGTTAAACAGTTTGGGGGAAGACAGCCCACCCTGTCTGACCCCGCATACCAATTTATAGTTGCTGGAGATTGAATTGCCCCACCTTACAACATTATTTTGATGGCAATACCAATATTTGAACAAGGCTATCACTTCCCGAGGTACACTTGTCTCATTACGTAGCTTGTCCGTGTGTGGTATGGGAACCACCACCGTTTTCATCTATCCACTGGGGAGGCAGCCATGTCTAAGGCAAAGGTTAAACAAAATAGCTAGGTTCCTATATATTTCATCGCTAGCGTAGACAATGTTCTCGATGCTGAGCCCGTCGTGCCCCGGAGATTTCGCGAGCTACTTCCTCCTATCGTCCAGCTGGTGTCATGTGGCGCCGACTGGGGCTCAGCATCCACCACATTCTCCAGGTGCTGAGGAGTAGCCTTGAAGTGGCTAGCAAATAACTCTGCTATTACTTTGCTATAATATACATTATTGACACTAGTGGGCAATTTAGGTCAATGATTCATATTTTTGGTTGCCTTCCAGAATTTTCCTAAATTATGTGTACTGTTTTGAATAGCCTGTTCATCTTTATAGTCTCTTGGTTAGTTTGACACCATTTAAGTTTGTTTTTGAAACGCTTCCTTGCATCACGCATCGTTTC